>CAMZMU010000033.1:57718060-58153543 GCA_947311845.1 Poa pratensis | reverse complement strand
TGCTCATATATTGTCTCCTTATGAGGAGTTGGTTTTATTTGGATCTTATTTGGTGTTTAGACCTTGTTTTGGGGACATAACTCAAGTTTGGGTTTTCAAGTTTGATTTTTGCAAACTGAGTTTCTTCTCCTTTCTCAGCTAC
This sequence comes from Poa pratensis, assembly GCA_947311845.1. Taxonomy (NCBI): domain Eukaryota; kingdom Viridiplantae; phylum Streptophyta; class Magnoliopsida; order Poales; family Poaceae; genus Poa; species Poa pratensis. The sequence goes on along the minus strand of CAMZMU010000033.1, from coordinate 58,153,401 downwards.
TTTCTAATCCCAAGCCACAACCTTTCTAAAAGCCTTCTCTATCTAAAAACGCTTTTTTCGTGCTCTCGGTAGTTTGGTTTTCGGAACCGGTGGTAAATTCGGCTTCGGGGCTTCTTTTTGAGCCCTAACTGATTTTGCCCCAGGCGCCGGTTACTACGGCCACCTTGGAGGGTACTACCGCTGCGGGTGCTTCGCAGTCACTGCGCAGGCAGTATCGCCCCGTGCCGTTTCAATACCAGGGTCGGTACTACCGCTGGATCGAGGCGTAGTAACGCCGCAGAAACTTGACAGGATAAGGCACAGGGTGCGACGCGTTTTGAGGGTTATTCCCTCACTCGTGTTCTTCCCCAATGATGACGTGAAACACACGTTCGTTGGGAGACCCCAAAGGAAGGTATGATGTAGTCACAGCAAGTTTTCCCCAGAAAGAAACCAAGGTATCGAACCAGTAGGAGCAGTAACTCTTCAGAAGGTTGTCAACGGCGCCAGAAAAATAGCTGTCGAGGAGTCTGGACTGTTGACGTGGAATCTGCACACAAACACAATCAAAACTTTGCCCAACGAAAAAGTGGGTTGTCAATCTCACTGGCTTGCTGAAAACAAGGTTTAAAAGTATGGTGGTGAAAATGAGTATTAAATTGCAGAGATGCAAAAGAAACAGTTTGCAGTTTGTGGTTGTTTAATTCATTCAAAGAATGGACCGGGGTCCACAGTCACTAGTGGTGTCTCTTACGATAAAGATAACTAACATGTTGGGTGAACAAACTACAGCTGGCAATTGACGAATAGTGAGCGCATGACAATGCATTACATGACATGTGACTACTATTGATATTTAATTGGGCATTACGACATAATACATAGACCGTTATCCAACAGCACTATGGACTAATAATCCCCGCGGGTTGTCATCGAGTCCCCCGTTGGTATTAAGTTGAAGCAACGGAAATTGCATTAAGTAAAGTGCGTAATGTAAACAACACATATGCCCGTGGACAAAGCATCGTTAGGTTATCCCTAGTGGCAACATCACATCCACAACCTTAGAACTTTCTTGTCACTGTCCCAGGTTTAAACGGAGACATGAACCCAACTATCTAGCATAATACTCTCTCTTGGAGTTACAAGCATCTACTTGGCCAAAACATTACGAGTAACGGAAAGCATGCAAGATCTTAAATAACATATAAAAGATTGATAATCAACTTGACATAATATCAAATTCATCGGATCCAGCAAACACAACATGTTACATACAATAATATTGACTTGATCATGTAGGAGCTCACAAGATCTAAACATGATGGCACAAAGTGGAGAGACAACCATCTAGCTACTGCTATGGACCCTAGTCCAAGGATGAACTACTCACGCATCACTCGGAGGCAGGCATGGCGATGTAGAAGCTCCGGTGACGATTCCCCTCTCCGGCAGGGTGCCGGGAAGAGGTTCTGAACCCTCCCACTAGGGTTTGACGACGGCGGCGTCTCTGGATCTTTTCGTGGATTTTTGCTCAGGTACTTAGGGTTTTCGCTCGGGGGGAATAAGTAGGCGAAAGGGCGGCGGCTGCGGACCGCCGAGGGGCCTACACCACCCTAGGGCGCGCAGAAGGGGGGGCCCGTGCCCTAGTGCGTGTGGCCTCCCGGTGGTCCACTCCTGCTGCTCCTTCGCTCCGTCAGGCGTGTTCTGGAAAAATAGGCACCCCCGTGTAGTTTGTCCAATTCCGAGAATATTTCCAGACTAGCTTTTCTGGAATACAAAAACAGCAGAAAAACAACTGCACTTCGGCATCTTGTTAATAGGTTAGTCCAATAAATGTATAAGTGATATTAAAGTAGATGCAAACATGTAGCAATTGGTATAAAACAAGCATGGAACATCAAAAATTAAGATACTTTGAGACGTATCAGTATCCCCAAGCTTAGTTCCTACTCTCCTCGAGTAGGTAAACGATAAAAACAAAATAATTTTTGAGGTGACATGCTACCATCATATCTTGATCATATAAACATTGCAAGGCACATGTAAATGAATGAAGTGTCCAAGTCAATGGTCTATAATTTGCTACCAAATAATTAATGAGTAAACAATGAATCACACAAGCTAAAGTTTTTCATGAATAGTACTTTCGAGACAAGCATCAAACAGTTTTGCATAAGTGTTAACTCATAAAGCAATAGTTTATTTCTAATAAAAGTATTTAATCAACATAAAGGAAGAATTTAGTTTCAGCATTTGCTTCAACTTTCAACATATTTATCACATGGATATTGTCAACACAAAGTAGTATAACAAGTCCAAACATTGCATATAACGCATGTTGCAACAAAGTTGACACTAGTGTTTGCTTGTGGAAGACAGAAAGAATAGGAAAACTGACTCAACATAAAAGTAAAAGAAAGGCCCTTCGCGAGGGAAGCAGGGATTAAATCATGTGCTAGAGCTTTTAGGTTTTTGAAAGCATATAGAGAGTTGCATAAAATATTTGATACTCCTCCCAACCTTGCTAACACAAGCCATGGCTAACCGAATCCTCGGGTGCCTTCCATCAATCACATACCTGGAGGAGTATCTATTTTGAGAGATGTTTGTTAATTGTCAACGAATGGTAGCGGGTGAACAATATCTACCTGTCGAACGGACTTTTAGAGCGGCTCCCATGAAGGACATATTTCTACAGCAAGGCAGATCATCCCTCTTTCTCTTTGGTTTACACACATTCAGGTATTTCACTGTTTGTCATTGCTACTGATGAATCAGGGCAAAAAGTGTGAAGAGAATTAATTGGTTAAAGTTGTAAATTAATTGGGACTGGGCACCCCGTTGCCAGCTCTTTTTGCAGTTATTGGATAAGCGATGTATATGCCACTAGTCCAGGTGTAAAAGTCCATTCAACAAATAGAATAAAGAATAACCACACTAATTCCATGAGCTAGTAAACATTGACACAAAAGGGAATAATAAATTTTGAATAATTTAAAGGTTAGCACAATGAAAAAATTTACTTGGAGTGGCAAGGAAATACCACATAAGGTAATTATGGTGGACACAAATGGCATGGATTTTGGCTCAAGGATTTGGATGCACGAGAAGCATTCCCTCTCAGTACAGAGTTTAGGCTAGCAAGGTTATGTAAGCAAACAAGAATATCAACCCGTACACCAAGTTTTATATGACAAACATATTGCAAACGTTATAAGACTTCATACCGTCTCCTTGTTACCAAACCCTGTTATTAGAAAATATCTAGACCTTAGAGATAGCACCGATGCAAACCAAATTTTCAACAAGCTTTACGGTAGTTCTTCACTAATAGGCTTAACTCATGTGATGCACAATTTAATTATGATCTACTTGTTAACTCAAAACAATTGACAAGCATCAAGTTATCCATTTTTAGTGATCTACAAGATTAAGCAAGTTTTTTCCTTATACCAATACCACATGCAACATTTTCTGAACCAACCAAACACCAATCAATTTATTTCATCAACTCTCAAACAAATATAAGTGAAGCAAGAGAGTACTTTCTACAAAAGAAAGCTAATAGCTCTGACAAGAGATACATGAAAACTAGAGCTAAAAAACTGAACATCGCTAGGATATTATTTCCCTATGAAAGCATCTTTGCATTTTGTCCAAGAATTAATACTATTTCTAGGCAAAGAAAGCAACCATTCTTTAGCTCTTCCTCTCAAGGAGAAAGGAAAAAGTTTCAGTTTTATAATATCCCCATCCATATCCTTATACTTTTGCATTTCACAAAGTTCAACAAAGTTATTAAGATGGGCAGCAGCATCATCAGTACTAACACCAGAAAATTGCTCTTTCATAACAAGATTTAATAGAGCAGGTTTAATTTCATAAAATTCTGCTTAGAAGCAGGTGGAGCAATAGGAGTGCATATGAAATCATTGTTGTTTGTGCTAGTGAAGTCACACAACTTAGTGTTCTCAGGAGTATCATTTTGAAAAACAAAATAACTGAAATAAACAAGTAACTAATTTTTTTGTGTTTTTGATAAAAGAGCAAACAAAACTAAATAAAAATAAACTAAGCAAGACAAATAACAAAGTAAAGAGATTGGGTGTGAGAGACTCCCCTTGCAGAAGCAATTCTGTTTTCCCCGGCAACGGCGCCAGAAAACGTGTTGGTGGCTCTAGGTTAATAGTGCCAGAAACAATGCTTGTACGTCACACGTCAGTTGGGAACCCCAAGAGGAAGGTATGATGAGTGCAGCAGTAAGTTTTCCCTCAGTATGAAACCAAGGTTTAATCGACCAGTAGGAAAACGAGGTTTGCTTCGAAGGTGTTGGTGAGGAGTGTAGTGCGGCGCAACACCAGGGATTCCGGTGCCAACGTGGAACCTGCACAACACAATCAAATTACTTTGCCCCAACTTAACAGTGAGGTTGTCAATCTCACCGGCTTGCTGAAAACAAAGGGTTAAACGTATCGAATGGAAATGATGTTTGTTTGCATAAAACAGTAGAGAACAATGATTGCAGTAGATTGTATTTCAGATGTAAAAGAATGGACCGGGGTCCACAGTTCACTAGTGGTGTCTCTCCAATAAGATAACTAACATGCTGGGTAAACAAATTACAGCTGGGCAATTGACAATTGATAAGTGCATATAACATGCATGTGTGAGCTGTGGTGTCTACTATGAGATTCATTTGGGCATTACGACAAAGTACATAGACCGCTATCCAGCATGCATCTATGCCTAAATAGTCCACTTTCCGGTTAACATCCGTACCCCTTCCAGTATTAAGTTGCAAGCAACAGACAATTGCATTAAGTAATGTGCGTAATGTAAACAATACATTCATCCTTGAATAAAGCATTGCTGTTTTACCCCTAGTGGCAACAACACATCTACAACCTTAGAACTTGCTGTCACTATCCCAGGTTAAATAGAGGTTGAACCCAACTATCATGCATAAATACCCCCTCTTGGAGTTACAAGTATTCACGTGGCCAAGGCTTCAACAAGTAACGGAGAGCATGCAAGATCACAAATGACATAGACATGATAATATAATATTCAGCTCCACATAGGTATCAATATAAGTCAGATCCCAGCAAACACAACATGTAGCATTACAATAAGATGATCTTGATCATGATAGGCAGCTCACAAGATCTAAACATGATGGCACAAGTGGAGAAGACAACCATCTAGCTACTGCTATGGACCCATAGTCCAAGGATGAACTACTCACGCATCACTCCGGAGGCGGGCATGGCGATGTAGAGCCCTCCGGTGATGATTCCCCTCTCCGGCAGGGTGCCGGGAAGAGCTTCAGAACCCCCCGAGTTAGGGTTGACGACGGCGGCGGCAGCGAATATGTTCTGGATGAAAGGCTCGGTGTTTTAGGGTTTTCGCGTCTCGGGGAATAAATAGGCGAAGGGGCGATGTCGGCGGACCCCCGAGGGGCCCAAACCACCAGGCGCGGCTGGGCCCAGCCGCGCCACCTGTGGTTTGGCCACCTCGTGGCCTCTTCGTCTCTCCTTCGGACTCCGTGTACGTGCTGGAAAAATAGGGACTGGCCTTTTGTTTCGTGCAATTCCGAGAATATTTCCAGAAGTAACTTTCTGAAACCAAAAACAGCAGAAAACAGGGAACTGGCACTGTGGCATCTTGTTAATAGGTTAGTCCCAGAAAATGCATAAAAGTGATACGAAGTGTATATAAAACATGTAGCAAATGGTATAATATAAGCATGGAACAGCAGAAATTATGGATACGTTGGAGACGTATCAAGCATCCCCAAGCTTAGTTCTACTCGTCCTCGAGTAGGTAAAACGATAACAACAAATAATTTCTGAGGAGACATGCTTTCACACAATCTTGATCAATATATTGCAAGGCTCATGTCATGAATGAAGTGACTCAAAGCAATGATCTATAGTTTGCTAACAAATAGATAAAGAGTAAACAATGAATCATATAAGCAAAAACTTTTCATGAATAGTACTTTCAAGACAAGCATCAAAAAGTTTTGCATAAGAGGTAACTCATAAAGCAATAGATTCAAAGTAAAAGGCATTGAAGCAACACAAAGGATGATTAAGTTTCAGCATTTGCTTTCAACTTGTAACATGTATATCTCATGGATAGTTGTCAACATAAAGCAATATAACAAGTGCAATAAGTAAATATGTAAGAATCAATGCACACAAAGTTGACACAAGTGTTTGCTTCTAAGATAGAAAGGAGTAGGTAAACTGACTCAACATAAAGTAAAAGATAGGCCCTTCGCAGAGGGAAGCAGGGATTAAATCATGTGCTAGAGCTTTTTAAGTTTTCGAAAGCATATAGAGAGCACAAAATAAGTATTTGAGAGGTGTTTGTTGTTGTCAACGAATGGTAGTGGGCACTCTAACCCCCTTGTCAACCAGACTTTCAAAGAGCGGCTCCCATGAAGGACGTTATTCTACCAGCAAGGTAGATCATCCCTCTTCTCTTTTGTTTACACATGTATTTTAGTTTCTTTATAGATGACACTCCTCCCAACCTTTTGCTTACACAAGCCATGGCTAACCGAATCCTCGGGTGCCTTCCAACATTCACATACCATGGAGGAGTGTCTATTGCAAAATTAAGTTGCTTACTGATAAATCAGGGCAAAACATGTGAAGAGAATTATTAATGAAAGTTGTAATTAATTGGGGCTGGGCACCCCGTTGCCAGCTCTTTTTGCAAATTATTGGATAAGCGGATGTATATGCCACTAGTCCAGGTGAAAGTCTGTCAGAAGTAAATGACAAGATTGAAAGATAAAACACCACATACTTCCTCATGAGCTATAAAACATTGACACAAATAAGGAGTAATAAAGTTTTGAATAGTTTAAAGGTAGCACATGAAATATTTACTTGGAATGGCAGGAAATACCACATAGTAGGTAGGTATGGTGGACACAAATGGCATGGGTTTTGGCTCAAGTTTTGGATGCACGAGAAGCATTCCCTCTCAGTACAGAGTTTAGGCTAGCAAGGTTGTTTGAAGCAAACACAAGTATAAACCGGTACAGCAAGAATCACATAAAAACATATTGCAAGTATTATAAGACTCTACACTGTCTTCCTTGTTGCTCAAACATTTTACCAGAAAATATCTAGACCTTAGAGAGAACAAATATGCATCCCAAGTCTCAACAAGCTCTACGGTAGTTCTCCACTACTAGGCTTTAACTACATGATGCAAGAGCTTAAACATGATCTACTTGAGAGCTCAAAACAATTGCAAAGCATCAAATCAAAACAAGACAATGATCTACAAGAATGCATATGTCTTTTCCAATACCAACTACTACATGTAGCATTTTCTTTCTTCCAAACAAACACCAATAATTTATTAAACATAAACTCTCCAAATGATAATATAATGCAGCAAGAGAGTATTTATAAACAAGTGCTAACAGCTCGAAGAGATGCATGAAAAACAGGAGCTAAAAGCACTGCAGTAGCTAGTTAAGAATACTCAACAAATATAAGTGAAGAACATGAGTATTCACATGAAAAAGCGGAGCGTGTCTCTCTCCCACACAAGGATTGCTAGGATCCGAATTTATTCAAACAAAAACAAAAATAAAAACACACAGACGCTCCAAGTAAAGCGCATAAGATGTGAAAGAATTAAAATATAGTTTCACTAGAGATGACCTGATAAGTTTGTTGATGAAGAAGGGGATGCCTTGGGCATCCCCAAGCTTAGACGCTTGAGTCTCTCTGAATATGGTTGGGATGAACCACGGGGGCATCCCCAAGCTTAGGCTTTTCACTCTTCTTGATCACATAATATCACCCTTCTCGCTTGATCCTTGAAAACTTCCTTCACACCAAACTCAAGACAGTTCTCATTAGAGGGTTAGTGCATAATCAAAAATTCTCATATTCTGTAATGATACAATCAATCCCAAAGCTTCTGGACATTAGCTACAGCCACCAATGCTTTGTGGAGCAAAGAAATCCACACAAACACAGTAAAAGAGCGAATGCAAAACAAAAGGCAGAATCTGTCAAAAACAGAACAGTCTGGAATGACGAATTTTTTCGAGGCACTTAAGTTGCTCAGATGGATCTGGCCTAAAATAATGAAAGTTGCGTACATATCTCAGGAATATGCGTGATTTTTCTCAGAATTTTTGAATTTTCTACAGGGAGATAAGCTCAAATCCGTGACAGCTAAAAATCTGTCACTGCGCAGAAATCCAAATCTTGCATCAACTTTCAATATAGAACTTTACTTGGCACAACATTGCGATAAAATAAAGATACAAAGGAGTTGCTACAGAAGTAACAAAACTCCTTGACTCAAAGAAAACAAAAATAACAGCAAATAAAAACGATGGGTTGTCTCCCATAAGCGCTTTTCTTTAACGCCTTTCAGCTAGGCGCAGAAAGTGAAAATCAAGTGTTGTCAAGAGAAGAAGCATCAACATCATAACTTGCTCTAACAATAGAGTCAAAAGGTAACTTCATTCTCTTCCTAGGGAAGTGTTCCATACCTTTCTTGAGAGGAAATTGGTACCTTATATTACCTTCTTTCATATCAATGATGGCACCAACAGTTCGAAGAAAAGGTCTTCCCAAAACAATAGGACAAGATGCATTGCATTCAATATCCATAACAATAAAATCAACGGGGACAAGGTTATTTTTACGTAATAAAAACATCATTAACTCGCCCCAAAGGTTTCTTCATAGCATTATCAGCGAGAAAAACATCCAAATAACAATGTTCCAAAGGTGGCAAATCAAGAATATCATAAAGCTTCTTGGGCAAAACTGAAACACTTGCACCAAGATCACACAAGGCATTGCAATAAAAATCATTCACCTTTACCTTAATGATGGGTTCCCAACCATCTTCTAATTTCCTAGGAATAGAAGCTTTAAGTTTCAACTTCTCCTCCCTAGCTTGCAAAAGAGCATTTGTAATATGCTTTGTAAAAGCCAAATTAATAGTGCTAGCATTGGGACTTCTAGCTAATTTTTGCAAGAACATAATAACTTCAGAGATGTTACAATCATCAAAATCAAAATCATTATTGTCAATGGTGGTGGAACCATTGTCTCCAATAGTTTGAAAAATTTCAGCACTTTTATCAGAAAAAGTTTCAGCAGTTTTAGGCAATTTCAAACGCTTGCAGAAGTAGTAGAGACATTATCAACACCAATAACATTACCATCAATAGTAGGAGGTTTACTAGCATGTGAAACATTAGCATTACTAGTGGTGGTGATAGTACAAACTCTAACTATACTATTCTCTTTTTCAAGTTCTTCCTCTTTTTCCCACCTAGCATGCAATTCAGCCAACATCCTAATATTATTATCAATTCGAACTTGGATGGCATTTGCTGTAGCAAATGACTTAATATCTTTAACTTCATTAGGCATAACTTTCAGTTTTAGAATTTCAACATCATGAGCAAGACTATCAACTTTAGAGACAAGATCATCAATTTTTTCAAACTTTTCCTCAACAGTTTTATTGAAAGCTTTTTGTGTGCTAATAAATTCTTTAAGCATAGCTTCAAGATCAGAGGACACACTTCTATTGTTGCTGTAGGAATTACCATAAGAATTGCCATAACCATTTGAAGGATAAGGCTTATAATTGTTGCTACCAAAATTATTCCTATAAGCATTGTTGTTGAAGTTGTTGTTTTTAATGAAGTTTACATCAACATGCTCTTCTTGAGCAACCAATGAAGCTAAAGGAACATTATTAGGATCAACATGAGATCTACCATTCACAAGCATAGACATAATAGCATCAATCTTATCACTCAAAGAGGAGGTTTCTTCAACAGAATTTACCTTCTTACCTTGAGGAGCTCTTTCGGTGTGCCATTCGGAATAGTTGATCATCATATCATCAAGTAGCTTTGTTGCTGCACCTAAAGTGATGGACATAAAGGTTCCTCCAGAGGCTGAATCCAATAAGTTCCTTGAGGAAAAATTTAATCCTGCATAAAAGGTTTGGATGATCATCCAAGTAGTCAGTCCATGAGTGGGACAATTCTTCACCAAAGATTTCATTCTTTCCCAAGCTTGAGCAACATGTTCATTATCAAGTTGTTTAAAATTCATAATGCTACTTCTCAAGGATATAATCTTAGCAGGAGGATAATATTTCCCTATGAAAGCATCTTTGCATTTTGTCCAAGAATTAATACTATTTCTAGGCAAAGAAAGCAACCATTCTTTAGCTCTTCCTCTCAAGGAGAAAGGAAAAAGTTTCAGTTTTATAATATCCCCATCCATATCCTTATACTTTTGCATTTCACAAAGTTCAACAAAGTTATTAAGATGGGCAGCAGCATCATCAGTACTAACACCAGAAAATTGCTCTTTCATAACAAGATTTAATAGAGCAGGTTTAATTTCATAAAATTCTGCTGTAGAAGCAGGTGGAGCAATAGGAGTGCATATGAAATCATTGTTGTTTGTGCTAGTGAAGTCACACAACTTAGTGTTCTCAGGAGTACTCATTTTGAAAAACAAAATAAACTGAATTAAACAAGTAACTAATTTTTTTGTGTTTTTGATATAAAGAAAGCAAACAAACTAAATAAAAATAAACTAAGCAAGACAAATAACAAAGTAAAGAGATTGGGTGTGAGAGACTCCCCTTGCAGAAGCAATTCTGTTTTCCCCGGCAACGGCGCCAGAAAACGTGTTGGTGGCTCTAGGTTAATAGTGCCAGAAACAATGCTTGTACGTCACACGTCAGTTGGGAACCCCAAGAGGAAGGTATGATGAGTGCAGCAGTAAGTTTTCCCTCAGTATGAAACCAAGGTTTAATCGACCAGTAGGAAAACGAGGTTTGCTTCGAAGGTGTTGGTGAGGAGTGTAGTGCGGCGCAACACCAGGGATTCCGGTGCCAACGTGGAACCTGCACAACACAATCAAATTACTTTGCCCCAACTTAACAGTGAGGTTGTCAATCTCACCGGCTTGCTGAAAACAAAGGGTTAAACGTATCGAATGGAAATGATGTTTGTTTGCATAAAACAGTAGAGAACAATGATTGCAGTAGATTGTATTTCAGATGTAAAAGAATGGACCGGGGTCCACAGTTCACTAGTGGTGTCTCTCCAATAAGATAACTAACATGCTGGGTAAACAAATTACAGCTGGGCAATTGACAATTGATAAGTGCATATAACATGCATGTGTGAGCTGTGGTGTCTACTATGAGATTCATTTGGGCATTACGACAAAGTACATAGACCGCTATCCAGCATGCATCTATGCCTAAATAGTCCACTTTCCGGTTAACATCCGTACCCCTTCCAGTATTAAGTTGCAAGCAACAGACAATTGCATTAAGTAATGTGCGTAATGTAAACAATACATTCATCCTTGAATAAAGCATTGCTGTTTTACCCCTAGTGGCAACAACACATCTACAACCTTAGAACTTGCTGTCACTATCCCAGGTTAAATAGAGGTTGAACCCAACTATCATGCATAAATACCCCCTCTTGGAGTTACAAGTATTCACGTGGCCAAGGCTTCAACAAGTAACGGAGAGCATGCAAGATCACAAATGACATAGACATGATAATATAATATTCAGCTCCACATAGGTATCAATATAAGTCAGATCCCAGCAAACACAACATGTAGCATTACAATAAGATGATCTTGATCATGATAGGCAGCTCACAAGATCTAAACATGATGGCACAAGTGGAGAAGACAACCATCTAGCTACTGCTATGGACCCATAGTCCAAGGATGAACTACTCACGCATCACTCCGGAGGCGGGCATGGCGATGTAGAGCCCTCCGGTGATGATTCCCCTCTCCGGCAGGGTGCCGGGAAGAGCTTCAGAACCCCCCGAGTTAGGGTTGACGACGGCGGCGGCAGCGAATATGTTCTGGATGAAAGGCTCGGTGTTTTAGGGTTTTCGCGTCTCGGGGAATAAATAGGCGAAGGGGCGATGTCGGCGGACCCCCGAGGGGCCCAAACCACCAGGCGCGGCTGTGGGCCCAGCCGCGCCACCTGTGGTTTGGCCACCTCGTGGCTTCTTCGTCTCTCCTTCGGACTCCGTGTACGTGCTGGAAAAATAGGGACCTGGCCTTTTGTTTCGTGCAATTCCGAGAATATTTCCAGAAGTAACTTTCTGAAACCAAAAACAGCAGAAAACAGGGAACTGGCACTGTGGCATCTTGTTAATAGGTTAGTCCCAGAAAATGCATAAAAGTGATACGAAGTGTATATAAAACATGTAGCAAATGGTATAATATAAGCATGGAACAGCAGAAATTATGGATACGTTGGAGACGTATCAATAATCAAAAATTCACATGTTCTATAAAGACGCAATATGATTTGTTACTTTAAACATTAGCTACAGCCACTGATGTTATGTGAAGCTCTTCCACCCAAAAAAGAATTTCACTCAACACTAGTAAAAGAGAGAATGCAAAATAAAAAGGCATAATCTGTCTAAAACAGAACAGTCCGCAAAGACGAACTTTTTCAAGGCACTTACGACGCTCAGATTGAAAAACTCTAGACTAATGAAAGATTCATACATTCATAAAGATTACGCACAAAAATTTTCAGATTTAATTAACAATCTGGTGATTTTAAGAATTTCGTACAGTGAACAGCAAAAATCTGTTTCTGCGCAGCAATCAAAATTAAGCATCGTCTTAACATTAGAGGCTACTCTTGGCACAACAATGCGAGAAAATAAAGATACAAAGGAGTTGCTACAGAAGTAAACATCCTCCTTGACAAAGACTAAAAATAAAAGATAATGGGTTGCCTCCCAAAAGCGCTTTCTTTAATGCCTTTTAGCTAGGCATAGTGATTTTTATGATGCTCACATAAAGATGTGAGTTGAAACATAAAAGAGATCGAGCATCAAGGAGCATATATAAAACATGTTTAAATCTAACACTCTTACTATGCATAGGAGTCTTATAAGAAAACAAGTCAATTAAGCACAAAGTGACTAGCATAGGAAGGCAAAACAAGTGCAACTTCAAGACTTTCAACAGACCATTAGGTCTTAAAGTAAAAATCATATAGAAGCAACACAAGAGAAAGCTCAAAACTTTCATCATAAAGAGAGGAAATTTAATAACATGAAGATTTCTATAACCATATTTTCCTCTCTCAAAATAATTTTCAATAGCATCATGAACAAACTCAACAATATAACTATCACATAAAGCATGCTTTTCATGATCTACAAACGCATAATTTTTATTAAGCTAAAAAATAGTGGGGTTATCAAACCCACTTTTGACAATAATAGTATAATTAATATCATTAGGCAATATAGGACCATCATCAAGAGCATTATCATATATAACATTAGGGAGCACATTTTTACTTTCTGCAATTTCCTTTACTTGAGTCAAGGAGGATGTTTTTTCAAATTTATCAAAAAGAGATATTTCAATAGAATCATGACATTGAACAGTATAGCATTCTTCCTCCTCCAAGCTTGGGGGACTAAACATATCATTTTTATCAAAACCAGCTTCCCCAAGCTTAGAATTTTCCATGGCATTAGCAATAATGGTGTTCAAAGAATTCATAGTAATAATATTGCCACTATCATGTAAATAAAGTTCCATAGGTTTTTTAATTTTCTCTTCAAACACTTCATGTCCCAACTCAAGATAAATTTCATAAAGCTCTCTCATGTTGTTTTCAGCCATAGGACTAGTTTCAAGGAAAGTAACCATTGATAGCAAGTAAAGGGCTAGACATACTAACAAACCGAAATAAACTAAATGTAGGAAACTAATTTTTTGTGTTTTTGATAATTGAAAGCAAACAAGATAAAATAAAATAAACTAAGCAAGACAAAAACAAAGTAAAGAGATTGGAAGCGTGAAACTCCCCTTGCAGAAGACTGCTGTCTCCCGGCAACGGCGCCAGAAAAAGAGCTGTTGACGGGAGAGCAAACAGTGGCAGTCTGCTGAAGCGCTTCTAACTCCCCGGCAACGGCGCCAGAAAAATAGCTTGATGACGTGAAACACACGTTCGTTCGGAGACCCCAAGTGGAAGGTATGATGTAGTCAGCAGCAAGTTTTCCCTCAGAAAGAAACCAAGTTTATCGAACCAGTAGGAGCAGCAACTCTTCAGAAGGTTGTCAACGGCGCCAGAAAAATAGCTGTCGAAGGGAGTCTGGACTGTTGACGTGGAATCTGCACACAACACAATCAAACTACTTTTCCCCAACGAAGGATTAAACGTATGGTGTGGAAAATGAGTATTAAATTGCATAGAATGAAAAAGGAACAGTTTGCAGTTTGTGGTTGTTTAATCAGTTTAAAAGAATGGACCGGGGTCCACATTTCACTAGTGGTGTCTCTCCATAAAAGATAACTAACATGTTGGGTGAACAAATTACAGCTAGGCAATTGACGAATAGTGAGCGCATGACAATGCATATACATGGCATGTTGACTACTATGATATTTAATTGGGCATTACGACATAATACATAGACCGTTATCCAACAGCATCTATGACTAATAATCCACCGCCGGGTTGTCATCCGAGTCCCCCGTTGGTATTAAGTTGCAAGCAACGGATAATTGCATTAAGTAAAGTGCGTAATGTAAACAAACACATATGCCCGTGGACATAGCATCGTTAGGTTATCCCTAGTGGCAACAGCACATCCACAACCTTAGAACTTTCTGTCACTGTCCCAGGTTAAACGGAGACATGAACCCACTATCTAGCATAAATACTCTCTCTTGGAGTTACAAGCATCTACTTGGCCAAAGCATCTACGAGTAACGGAAAGCATGCAAGATCTTAAATAACATATAAGATAGATTGATAATCAACTTGACATAATATTCAATATTCATCGGATCCCAGCAAACACAACATGTAGCATTACAATAATATGATCTTGATCATGTAGGGCAGCTCACAAGATCTAAACATGATGGCACAAAGTGGAGAGACAACCATCTAGCTACTGCTATGGACCCGTAGTCCAAGGATGAACTACTCACGCATCACTCCGGAGGCAGGCATGGCGATGTAGAAGCCTCCGGTGACGATTCCCCTCTCCGGCAGGGTGCCAGGAAGAGGTTCTGAACCCTCCCGAGCTAGGGTTGACGACGGCGGCGTCTCTGAATCTTTTCGTGGATTTTTGCTCAGGTACTTAGGTTTTCGCGTCGGGGGGAATAAGTAGGCGAAAGGGCGGCGGCTGCGGACCCCCGAGGGGCCCACACCACCCTAGGGCGTGGCAGAAGGGGGGCCCGCGCCCTAGGCGCGTGTGGCCTCCTGGTGGCCCTCCTCTGCTGCTCCTTCGCTCCGTCAGGCGTGTTCTGGAAAAATAGGCACCCCCGTGTAGTTTCGTCCAATTCCGAGAATATTTCTAGACTAGCTTTTCTGGAATACAAAAACAGCAGAAAACAGGAACTGGCACTTCGGCATCTTGTTAATAGGTTAGTCCCAAAAAATGTATAAAAGTGATATAAAGTAGATGCAAAACATGTAGCAATTGGTATAAAACAAGCATGGAACATCAAAAATTATAGATACGTTTGAGACGTATCACCCAACGCCTTCTCCTCCAAGCTCCCGCTGCCGCCGGCCAGTCCTCCACCGAGAAGGAGCCCTCCCCGGCCTGGATCTTCAAGCTCCACGCCCCGGGATGACTCGTGCACCTCTCCTCCTCCTCGATCCTCCGCCATGAGTTCCGGTATGCCTTACCCCTCTCTCTCATCTAGTTGATGGATAGATGAAATTAGTGGTGTTCCTCTTGGATTCGTGGTAGATTGAGTAGGTAGAGGTGTGTATTTGTGGATCTAGAACCTTGTATAGAAATTTGTTGGGAAATTTGTGGCTAGATTTAGAGTTCCCTTTCTAGAATTAGAGGAGTAACCCTAGGTAGTATTAGTGCTTGTTCTAAGCCGTACTATTACCTCTTGTTACATCTCCAATACTAGATTTGGTACTCTCCCTCTAGTTTTAATTTCCTACAATTTTGTACACATGTGCTTTTTTTCTTCAAAATCATGAAATTTGTGCATTCTTACCTATATGCTTGTCCCACTCATGCTATTCACAAGTAGTACGCCTCGTGGTCGTCGTACCAAATCTGTTGGGAACAAGAAACAAAGGACCGAGGTTGGTGATGAAGTTCAAGATGAGTTAGATGGAATTTCTGTGACTCGCCGGAAGTACCCACCACCGGAGAAGACCTTGCCTAAAAGGACCAAGACCGCTAGCCAAATTGAGGACAAGGAGTTTGTGGCAAGACGGGCTGTCAACTGCTATGTGATTGATAGGATGGATCAAGTTGCCTCCATTCGGGGCAACAACCCTTTCTTTCACAACAAGTTCCAAGAGGAATGCTACAATGAGATTCTGTTAAAGAAGCCGATGGACAACCATGTGGTGCTACACTTTATCAATATGGAGCACATGAGGGCCAAGAGTACATATTTTGGAGAAGCTTTTGCAATTTGTGAGGAGTTTGGACTTCTCCCCATGATGGAGTTGGAGCAAGATTTTGATGAGAAGCTTGTGGCTCAGTTCCTTGCCACGTTCATCTTGGCAATGACACGGAGCGTACTTTGATATGGATGACCAAGGACAAGAAGTTTGAAGAAAAGTGGTCTGCAGTTGCTGAGATGCTTGGGTATGAGGAGTTTGGTCCAAGTCTTTACGAGGATTTTGATGACACTCATTTCCATGTGCACCATCAGGGTGAGCATGCCATCGAGGTTGAGAAGCTCTTGCCCTTGTATGACCCGGAGAGTGCCGAGAAATGGAAGGTTGGTCAATCAAAGGGACTTTTTCCCACTTGGGATATCATGCACCGGATTTATCGCGAGACCATCAACCCAAAGGTGGGTAACTTTGATGAAATTCATGGGTATCTCAAGAACCTCATGCTTCTCATGAGGGATATGCAAAGGAAGGGAAAGAAATTGGATGTCATGGACTTCATTTGGTATGAACTTTGGTCGGTCATTAGCAAGAAGAAGAACATCTCTTTTGCTCCTCTCATTATGCGCATCATCATTTGGAAGTGGGTTGAAGAGAACGCCATTGAGTAGCTTGGGAATCCGGAGACTTCGATTCCTCACAAGAGTAAGAGGCTCCTTGTCAAATCTCACAAGTAGAAGAAGAGCAAGGAAGTGGTTGATGAAGCCGGCCCTTCTCACTCTAAGAAGGAAGGGCCTTTCCAATGGATGGCTAGTTCTATGAAGAAGATATTCAAGTTGTCCAAGAAAGTTGAGAGGAACCAATATGAAGTCTATGAGGAGAAGATGAAGGCCCGCCCAGCTGAAGTTGCTCATCGCCGTGCTCAAGGAGAGCAAGTGCAAGCTCAGGACAGTGCCGGGAAGGTGATCACATGATCAGACTATGAAGAAGATGAAGTCACCTCCCAGCAGCCTCCGTTTGGTTTCGAGTGATCCGTGGGACGCTAGCATCGGTCTATCCGTTTTTGGTATCTCGATGCCAAAGGGGGAGAGATATCTAGTAGTTTGTGCGAGGTTTCGCAAGGGTTGTGTGTCACAAGCTCGTTTTTCTTCGTATTGTTTCTCTTATGCTTGTGAACACCTTTTTTCAGTTTGTGGAACTATCTCTCCATGTGGTGTAAGACATGTGAACCTTAATTGCTTAGCTTGTGGTTTATTTAAGTTCTTGTCTTATATTTGCTGCAAGCTTATTATCTTTTATTTATATCTTGTCTTGCTTGCAAGGTTTGCAAAAGCTAGGGGAGTGTTGATCCTAGATTGTGTGCATTTGTGCATTTCAAAAACATTTTATGAATAATGCACATGTCTAGGGGGAGCTCCGTCTATCTTTTACAAACCATTTGCCTTGTGAATAATTGTGTTGTCATCTAACACCAAAAAGGGTGAGATTGAAAGTGCATCTTCCCTTGATGATGTTTTGGTGTTAGTGATAACGCAATTATTGATCTAATGATGTATTTGAGCTTCCCATAAATTATTGTTGAAGAATGTCATCGAAGATAGCTTGCGAAAAGCTCTGTGCAGTTTTCTGCTCCAGGCAGCGGTAGTACCGCTAGGCGCAGCGGTAGTATCGCTGCACATGATTTTTGAGCAGTACAGAGCGCACTGCAGCCAGCTACCGCTGGAGGTACCGCTGATTTTGGCGTTCTGTTTTGATCAACGGTAGCTCTAGCGGTACCGGGCCGGTAGTACCGCCCCTAGGGCAGTAGTACCGCTAGGCTCAACGGTAGTACCGCTGCGTGCTTTTCTGCCTTCGAAGGAACCTGCCCAGGCGCCAGCTACCACTGGCGGTACTGCCTGAGGTACCGCCATTTTCGGCGTTCTGTTTTGCTCAGCGGTTGCTGTAGCGGTACCGGAGCGGTAGTACCGCTAGGTGCAGCGGTGGTACCGCCGCCTCCAGCGGTAGTACCGCCACGAAGGGTGAAACTGGGTCCCTACGAAGGAAGCCGTTGGGCTCGGGCTACAGGAGTGCGGGAATTTCGGCTGGGCAACGACCACTTATTGAGGAGGCTATTTAAGGAGGTCTTGTTCCTCATTGAAGACCAAGCTTCTTGCACTCTCTCTCCTCCATTAATGAAAGCTTCAATCTACTAGATCTCCCACTCCAACCACCCAAACCTCTTGATACTTTGAGGAGTGAAGGAGGAGATCTAGATCTACTACTCCACCGAAGGAATTTTAATTCCCTCCACACCATCTGTGTGGATCTTGTGGCTTCTTGGGTTGCTTGTAACCCAAGGAGCCTTTGTGAGTTTCGGAGCCTCAACTTGTTGCGAGGAGTTTCAGGACATTGTTGGGAGGCTCCAACTCATTGTGGAGTTCCCCGACCTTTGTGTACCGGCTTGGTCAACGCCTTCAAGGTGACCTCATAGTGGATGAGCCGAACCCCCACGGGTAAAGCTCACGGAGAATAGAGTGAGCACATCCGTGCTATTGGAGTGCCTAGGTGTCCCCACACTCCTGCAACGTAGACGTGCTTCCCTTGGGAAGGAACTACGGGAATCATCTCGGTGTCTCCACCTTGCGGTCATTTCTATCCTTTACTTTTTGCTTCCACTACGTTATTTATCTTGCTTGTATCACATAGGTTGCTATCATCTAGTGCACATCTAGTCAACCTTGTTATACATTGCCTAAGCCCTAATTAAAAGAAAAATAATTAAAATTTGGTAGTTGCCTAATCACCCCCTCTAGTCAACATATCGATCTTTCAGCGGGCCCCGCGGGCAGCGGCCGGGGGGTGAGGCGGTTCGGCGCACGGCGGGCCCCACCCGGGGTCGGTGCGGCCGGGCCCCACCCGGGTCGGTGCAAGGAAAGGAGGGAGGGGAGATGAGTTGGAGTCCTACTCCAACTCCTCCTCCCAAACCGAATTGGGCTAGGGGTCTTTCCCTTGCCCAAGTCCCTCCACCCCTTGGCCATCTATATAAACCCCACCTCCTCCTATTTGGAGATACACAAGACACACAAGATATTCTCAAGTTTAGATCTCTTCTAGTTGGTTTAGAGGGAACCTTTAATTAGAGGCAATCTCTCCGATTAGACTAGATCTATTCTCTCTCTTTCTCCTTCTCATGTGTTGAGAACTCCACCTTCATATACGCCAGTAGTGCTTCAAGCTTGGATGGCGAAGCCCTGCTGAACCTTTCCCGGCGTACGCGTGCGAGCTCTCAGAGGGGTGAGACGTCTGACCCTCACTCTGCTGGACCAAGGAGATCAAGCAAGGAGAAGACGACGAGATCTCTCTACCAGGCTTGGTTGAGAGAATCGGCGACAGGCTACATCGACTACGACATCGACATCGGCGAAGGGCTACATCGACTACGTCATCAACACTTCTTCCGCAACTTTGGTGTTGGTAACGTATTCTATCTAGATCTTCGGATCTTTGTATTTGCATGTATCTTCATAGTATAGATCTTGGAGCGTTGCGTAACAAGTTGGACGAAAATTTTAAATTTCCGTTGCGCAACCCAATAACTACTTTACCATACCCGCACCCGCCACTGGGTACACACTTTTAACCATTTACTTACCCATGGGTAAAGTATTTTTACCACACCCTTACCCTTATGGGTATGGGTAGTTGCGCTTGAGGGATAGCGGGGCGCAACGTGGAGATGCTCTGACGGTCCAACCATACCGGCCAGTTTTAGGGGAGATGCTTTCCGTCGCTCGTTAGCGGCGTTATCTTCGAGCGCCGCCTACTAGCTACCGTTCGTGGGCCGGCCGGACGGCACAAAAAAAACATTATGTATCTGTGATACGTCCAAAACGTATCTACTTTTCCGAACACTTTTGCTATTGTTTTTCCTCTAATTTGTGTGATTTGAATGCAACTAACACGGACTAACGCTGTTTTCAGCAGAATTGCCTTGGTGTCTTGTTTTTGTGCAGAAAGTCAAAGTTTTAGGAAAATTCCAGAAAAATTCCAGAAATTCTATTTTTCCAGAAGACCCACGGAGCCAGAAGACGAAGCGAGAGGGTGCACAGGGGCACCACACGCACCCAGGGCGCGGTGGGCCCTTGCCGCGCCCAGGGGTGGTGTGGCCACCCTGTGTGGCCCCCGACGCTCCCCTTGGACTACTTAAAGCCTCTGACCTAAAAACTTGGGGGATCGACGCTTTTTCCAGAAACCTTCCAGAGCTCCGCCGCCATCGAAAACCCTATTTCGGGGATCAGAAACTCCGTTCTGGCACCCTGCCGGGACGGGGAATTGGAGGAGATCATCGCCATCATCATCACCGCCACCTCTCCATCGACCATCCATGACTCCCCCATCCATGTGTGAGTAATTCCCCGCTGTAGGCTGAGGGGATGGTAGGGATTGGATGAGATCATTCATGTAATAGTTGTGAGATTTGTTAGGGCATGGTGCCTAGTATCCATCGGTAGTGCTTATTGTCATTGTTGCAACTTATTATGCTTAATGCTTGTCACTTAGGGCCCGAGTGCCATGATCTCAGATCTGAACATGTTATTGAATCATGAGAATAATTATTGTTTTGGATCATATCTATAAGTTGTATACACACGTCACTGTCCGGAACCCGAGGCCCCAAAGTGACAGAAATTGGGATAACCGGAGGGGATGGTTGCGACGTGAGGATCACATGTGTTCACGGAGTGTTAATGCTTTGCTCCGGTGCTTTATTAAAAGGAGCACCTTAATTACCAGTAGTTTCCCTTGAGGCCCCGCTGCAAACGGGCTGGTAGGACAAAAGATGTTGTGCAAGTTTCTCATTGCGAGCACGTACGACTAAATACGGAACACATGCTATGATTGATTATTACTTGGATACCTTATTATTTATCTGCAATTGCCCTATGTATGACTATTTCATGAATTATCTCATCCATGCACGCCCGTTCATCCATCCCTATGCCTACAGTATTTTAATCCTGCTGTCTACTGCAATTATTACTGCTGTCTTTATTTTACTGCTGCTATTATTTCACTACTGCTACTGTCATAAAACTGTTGCTACTGATAAACTGTGTCGAGCAAGTCTACTTCCAGGTGCAGCTGAACTGACAAATCATCTGTCAAGGCTTATAAATATTCTTTGGCTCCCCTTGTGTCGAATCAATAAATTTGGGTTTTACTTCCCTCGAAGACTGTTGCGATCCCCTATACTTGTGGGTCATCAAGACTATTTTCTGGCGCCGTTGCCGGGGAGCATAGCTCTATTTATAAGCTCACCAGGGAGTCATACTGCTCGCTGCAATTCATTCATCATGGGTAAACCTCGTGATGATAAGGTTCGCATATTGCCATCCACTACAAGGAGAGGTACAACTCTGAACACTTCTGCTGCTCTTGATTCACCGTCTGTTATAAGTCAACTTGTCACACCACCACATGCACATGCTTCACGTGCTGCTACTTCTGCTGAATCTGAGAATGTTTCTGATGAATTTGATGATGCTTCTACTGTGCTTGATGAAAGAGGTTCACTAGGTCCTTTTCTAGATGCTACAATTGCTAAATCTAAACAACTTGAAAATACTGAAACACCTAATGAAACTCCTGTTACACCTGCTTATTCACCTGAAACAAGAGAAACTACTAGTGATGATCTTGAGGAAACTTATGTTGAACTTGATGATGACTTTATTGATGAATGCATGAATTGTGATACCTCTAAAGATGTTAATGCTATTAAAAATCTTCTTCAAAGACGTGCTGTCAACTATAAACTTTCTCCTGATGCTAAATTCGCTACATCTCCCATAAATATAAAAGATAAAGATTATGATTTCTCTGTGGACTTGTCTTTTATAACTATTGCTGAGAAAGAACCTTTTCGAGGAACTGAAAATGAAAGTGCTGTAGAACATATGAACACTCTCTCTACTCTGAGTAGTTTGTTTTCTGATGATATTAAGAAACGCAGTTACTTTGTTACTAAAATTTTCCCTTTCTCATTGAAAGATGAAGCTAAAACTTGGTTTAATGATTTATCTCCTGGATCTATTGAGAGCCCGATGGGTTTAGTCAATGCTTTCTTTCAGAAATATTTTCCTGCTAGTGCTCAACATGCTGCTTTACAGAAAATCTTTAACTTTAAGCAAAATGAGGGAGAGAAAATGCCTGAATCTTGGGCAAGGTTTTGTTCTTTACTTAGAGCTCGGCCTGGACATCAACTAGCTAAAAATGAACTTCTTGATATATTTTATAATGGACTAACTGTTGAATCTAGGACATACCTGGATAGTTGTGCTGGTTGTGTTTTCAGGAAAAGAACTCCAGATGAAGCCGAGGAATTATTGGCTAAGATAAGCCAAAATCATGATGATTGGACCCTGCCTGAACCAACTCCGGTACCTACGCCGAGGAAAAGAGGAGTAATTGAATTGAATGATGAAGAAATGAGAGAAGCCAAGAAATCTCTTAAGGAGAAAGGTATTAAATCTGAAGATGTGAAAAATCTTCCACCTATAGAAGAATTGTGTAAGCCAATTCCTCACTCATCTACAGTTGAGGTACACTCTCTCCAACGCTTTGATGATAGAGATATCCCTTATTCTAAACCTCCTGATCAATGCTTAGATGAGTTTGATAATTTCATTGTTAAGCAAAACAATTTCAATGGAGAATAGAAAATAGCTTCATAAAGAATTCTCATGTCATTAATCATTTGCATGATGTTTTGGAAAGAACTTCTAATGATGTTAAAATACTCATTAAACATTTTCGTATGGTTCAAACTCAAATTGAGCAATTGACTAAAGTGCAAAAAGATTTGCTAGGTAATGCTTCTAGAGAAAATGATAAACATGCTTTTGGTATAGCAACTAGAGGTGGTGCTTCCACTCAGGATCCTTTATATCCTGAGGGACATCCTAAAAGAATTGAGCAAGATTCTCAACTAGTTAATGAAACTACTACCCTTCTAAGAAAAAGAAGAAGAAGAAACATAAACATGTTGAGGAATCTCCTGAACCTATTAAAGACAATGAGCATGTTAATAATCCAAATAGTATATCTATCTCTGATGCTGAAACTGAGAGTGGTAATGAACATGCTAATGATAAAGATAAGAATGATGCTTCTGATAAAGAGGAAAGTGAAGAGGAACCTGAAAAGCATTCTAAAAACAAAAAGTACACTAAAGAAGATTTTCTTGCTAAGAAACATGGTAATGAAAGAGAACCTTGGGTGCAAAAACAAATGCCTTTTCCTACTAAGAAACTCAAATCTAAGGAAGAAGAACATTATAACAAATTTTGTGAATGGATGAAACCTTTGTTTTTGCAAATTCCTTTGACTGATGCTATTAAGTTACCTCCCTATTCAAAGTACATGAAAGATATTGTCTCTAACAAGAGAAAGATTCCTAATGAAGAGATTTCTACCATGCTTGCTAATTATTCTTTCAATGGTAAGGTTCCAAAGAAGCTTGGAGATCCAGGTATACCAACTATTCCTTGCTCAATCAAAAATAACTATGTTAGAACTGCCTTATGTGATTTAGGTGCAGGGGTGAGTGTTATGCCTTTTTCTCTTTACAAGAGACTTTACTTGGAAAAATTGATACCAACTGATATATCTTTGCAAATGGCTGATAAATCTACTGCTGTTCCTGTTGGTATATGTGAAGATGTTCCTGTTCAAGTGGCTAATAATTGCTTGATATTAACTGATTTTGTTGTGCTTGAAATGCCTGAAGATGATAATATGTCTATTATTCTTGGAAGACCTTTTCTTAACACTGCAGGGGCTGTTATTGATTGCAACAAAGGAAAAGTGACTTTCCATGTTAATGACAAAGAGCATACTGTTTATTTTCCCAAGAAGCTGGACAAATATTTGGAGTTAATACAATTACCAATATTAAAAGTATCAAAGTGGGAAGTATTGATTGCCCTATATATGAACCTCATGAAGAACTTCAATATATTATGATTGGATCTATAGCTATACCATTTAAGGTAACATGATTGTTCAATGTGGTTTAATTCTTTTATGTCATATAAAATGTATTTGGTGGCAAGACTTGATCAACCTTGTTAACAAATATGTTTTACATGCATAAAATTGCTAAACAACATTTTCTTTCTCACTTTTGTTTTACCTATTTTTGCTACTGTAATTTGCAAAGTTAAGTAATGCTTGGTCTTTACGTAAATTCATTTTGTCTAGTTTTCATTGTTTAAACACCCAGAAAATGTCAGAAATAAAAGTTTTCAAAAAAATTCTGAAAAATATTCTACAAGTCCTAGTTTTTAAAGAGGAACGTGGGAGTACCAGAGGATGACCAGGGGGACCCACCAGGCCACCACACGCCCCACGGCGCGGTGGAGGGCAGGCCGCGCCCTGCCCTGGTGTGGGGTCCACCTGGCCCTCCACTCACTCATCTCTCTCCCACTCCTTTCTCTCTCCGACCATACACACCACCATTGCTCAAACTCGTGTTCTTGCTGCTCTTGCTCGAATTTTTCGATCTACTTGCTCAGCCCATCTTTGCTGCTGAAATTTGGATCAATTGCTCTCCGGTATGTGACTCCTCCGATTATCCAAATAGAATTTTGTTTAGTTGCTTATATCTTTAGCATTTTGGTACTGTAGGTGACATGTTATTAGAGCTTGCATGCTTGTTCTTGTTTAGATTAACTAGTTTTGATGCATGTTTAGTCCCTAGTAAGTCTCCCTAGTGTTTCCTTGATTTAACCACTCCAAAATCATTTTTTATGAGGTTTGTTTAAAATTTCAGAAAAAGAAGATGGATAAACACACTTATGGAGAAATCTTTGAAAGGCAAACACCATCCTCCTCAAGGGAAACAAGGGCTTCAAGATCAAGAGGTGCACCTAGGCCATCATACAATGAGGATCTTTTGGCACCAAGAATCGGTGAAGAGGAAGATGATGGTGTTCCTCATCCATCTATTTTTCCATGCTTTAACTTTATGAGAGATGCAGGGATTTATGATGACTTCATAAGGATGATTAACAATGTTGGTTTGATGGAATTTATGCAGGATGAGAGGCCACAATATGCTAACCTCACTAAGATTTTTGTTGAAAGCTTTAAGTTTAATAACTCTACTTTTAACCCCACTGTTGAGTTTAAGATTTATGATCGTGCATGCAACATGGACTTGAAAAGATTTTGCAGGGTCATAGGTGTTGCTCCATCTGGGACAGCGAGAAAGATCAAGCAGAGCCGCGCGAGTTGGTGAATCTTTACCATGAGCTGAGCTATGATGATCTCCGTAGAGTGCAGCGCTGTAAGATAAGGAACATTCAATTTCCAGCCATCAGGTACTTCACATATTATCTTGCCACGAGTGTGCTTGCTAGAGAGAACACTAGTAATATTTCTTGCTATCATCTAGCTTTTCTTGCTCATGCACTTAAAAATGATAAAACCTACAACCTTGGCGCCTTGATTGCTCGCCGCCTTGCCGCCAAAGGTCCCATCTTTGGAGGCATTATTGCTGCACGTGTTTTAGCTGACCTTGGTCTTCCTGTCGATCCTTCTGATGAATTGTTGATTCCAGAAAGACTTGATCTTGCCGCTATGAAACTTCATGATTTTGTTACTAATAATTCATCTACTGGACATTTGATGTATAGAGTTGTTTTTGCTAATGGACCTGAGCTAGAGGTCCGGCTTCCACAGCCTAGTTTGTTCAGTGTTTTCAGGGGTCCTCTATCATATTCGAGGGAGGATTTGGACAACCACCTCGGTGCACCGGATTTCCATTTACAGCACTACCCTGAGGACCGACAGGAGACCTTCGTGGCGCCCCCTGAGGACTACACCGTGTACTACGGTGGTGCATCCTCGAGCTTTTACTCGGACGAGGAACCCTCCTCGTCACACACTGAGGGTGCGCCTAGCTGGCGGCCATGGGGATGATTGGTCTCCCACTTAGGTCAAAAGCCTAAGCTTGGGGGGAGGTATGCCGACAAGTTCACTCATTTTATCATATTCATATCATGTCGGTACTTTGTATATCCATGTTTTATTTTTCGTTTCGGCTTGTTATTCAAAAATCCAAAAAGATTTTGCTTTGTTTGCTTGTTTCTTTCTATGCTTGCTTTAATTCGAAAACCCAAAAATATTTGTTGTTCTTCTGCTGTTTTGTATAGTTGTTTCAGGAGTTCGAAAAATTTCCGTGGTTCCACTTGGGCTTGGTTATCATTTCACATCATTCAAGCCACACAAGTGAAAAGCAATAATGACGACTTACGACAATCCGGATGTGGTAAAAGGCTGGTATGAACTCTATTTGTTTTTCATTTTTGTAAATATGCCTACTCATGTGAACATGCTTAGCTATCATGGTAGTGGTTATGTTATTTAATGATTGCTTAGTAGTTCATGTCTTCTTATGGTCAGTACCAAATTGCTAATAGTAAATAACATTTCATATAGATATTTACATGCATTGTTCTATTCGTAAAACGGTATGGCAGGATGGTATCCTCCTCTGAATAATTCACTTGATTCGACTTGGCACATGCTCACACATGTTATGACTGAAAAATAAAGTCAATTAAGCCTTGATGATCTATTTTGCCTCAGAGTTTTAGTATCATCTTTATGCCTCCGTTAATTTTATTTTGTCGCAAGCATGATTATGACCGTTATCGCTCTCGTGGTTGTCGCTTCCCAGTCTATTGCTAGCCTTCACTTGTACCGAGCGGGAATGCTGCCGTGCATCCAAATCCTTTAAACCAAGTTATCCCAAAGAGTCCACCAAAAATTCCTATGCATGGTATTTCAAGCCATTCCAAGTAAATTTGCACGTGCTACCTTTAAAACTTTCAAAATATTTCCCTTTTTGTGTCAATGTTTACTAGCTCATGAGGAATTAGTGTGGTTATTCTTTATTCTATTTGTCAAATGGACTTCTACACCTGGACTAGCGGCATATACATCCGCTTATCCAATAATTTTGCAAAAAGAGCTGGCAACGGGGTGCCCAGCCCCAATTAATTACAACTTTAACCGCTTAATTCTCTTCACACTTTCGCCTGATTCATCAGTAAGCAACGACAAACAGTGAAATACCTGAATGTGTGTAAACCAAAGAGAAAGAGGGATGATCTGCCTTGCTGGTAGAAATAACGTCCTTCATGGGAGCCGCTCTTAAAAGTCCGTTTGACAGGTAGAATACTGTTCTCACCCGCTACCATTCGTTGACAATTAACAAACACCTCTCAAAACATTTTTACCTCTGTTTTTAAAATAAAAAGCTCTAGCACGTGTTAATCCCTGCTTCTCTCTGCGAAGGGCCAATCTTTTATTTTTATGTTGAGTCACCATCCTTTCTTTGAGCACCTCTTCGAGAGCATAACTGTCGTTCTTAGTGTAATGTGCTTGTCCCAGGATACGATTAATTGAGGTATAACTATGATACTCTTATCTTTGAAATTTTTATATCTAGTCTTCACTTGAACTTCAGAGGTGCCTTGGCATTTATGTTTTGCCCTTCAAACAAAGGCAAGCGAGATACCACTTTGTCATATCTTTTTACGAACATTGCAATTCTTGTGGATAGATGTATGCTATGTTATTCATTCTTAGTACTTTGGTATCTTTTCATGATTTGCATAACTACTAGGTGTCATTATTTGCATGGTTCCTATTATGAATTGCCTAAGCTTTTGATCATATAAGAGGTATGTATACATCATATGAAGCAAATGTGTTCGTAAAAGTTTCTTTTATCGCACTCAGTTGTTAACTGAATTGCTTGAGGACAAGCAATAAGCTAAGCTTGGGGGGAGTGGATACGTCCAAAACGTATCTACTTTTCCGAACACTTTTGCTATTGTTTTTCCTCTAATTTGTGTGATTTGAATGCAACTAACACAGACTAACGCTGTTTTCAGCAGAATTGCCTTGGTGTCTTGTTTTTGTGCAGAAAGTCAAAGTTTTTAGAAAAATTCCAAAAAAATTGCAGAAATTCTATTTTTCCAGAAGACCCACGGAGCCAGAAGACGAAGCGAAGAGGGTGCACAGGGGCACCACACGCACCTAGGGCGCGGTTGGGCGCTTGCCGCGCCCAGGGGTGGTGTGGCCACCCTGTGTAGCCCCCGACGCTCCCCTTCGGACTACTTAAAGACTCTGACCTAAAAACTTCGGGGGAATCGACGCTTTTTCCAGAAACCTTCCAGAGCTCCGCCGCCATCGAAAACCCTATTCCGGGGATCAGAAACTCCGTTCTGGCACCCTGCCGGGACGGGGAATTGGAGGAGATCATCGCCATCATCATCACCGCCACCTCTCCATTGACCATCCATGACTCCCCCATCCATGTGTGAGTAATTCCCCGCTGTAGGCTGAGGGATGGTAGGGATTTGATGAGATCATTCATGTAATAGTTGTGAGATTTGTTAGGGCATGGTGCCTAGTATCCATCGGTAGTGCTTATTGTCATTGTTGCAACTTATTATGCTTAATGCTTATCACTTAGGGCCCGAGTGCCATAATCTCAGATCTGAACATGTTATTGAATCATGAGAATAATTATTGTTTTGGATCATATCTATAAGTTGTATACACACGTCACTGTCCGGAACCCGAGGCCCCAAAGTGACAGAAATTGGGATAACCGGAGGGGATGGTTGCGACGTGAGGATCACATGTGTTCACGGAGTGTTAATGCTTTGCTCCGGTGCTTTATTAAAAGGAGCACCTTAATTACCAGTAGTTTCCCTTGAGGCCCCGCTGCAAACGGGCTGGTAGGACAAAAGATGTTGTGCAAGTTTCTCATTGCGAGCACGTACGACTAAATACGGAACACATGCCTATGATTGTTTATTACTTGGATACCTGATACATCCAAAACGTATCTATAATTTTTGATTGTTTCATGCCATTTTTATGCTTTTAGCACTTGTTTTTATATTAAGTTTATTATTTATTTGGACTAACCTACTAATAGTTGCAAAAGTGCACAATGTTCTTGTTTTACTCTTTAATGTGTAGAAATTATCAAGAATACAAGAGGAAACCTTGTTGGAGTCGAATTGGGACTTTCCTGAAATCTGTCTGAGAACTTTTTACGAAGTTTGCCAGTTTGACCCTCGAAGATGACGTCAATTGGAGGTCTCCCGAAAACAAAGTTGTCACAATTTTCCATACGAAGATTTTAAGCCCGAGATCAGCCCAATCGGAGTTCGGACGCGGCCTGGAGGCCCGTTTTGGTGGAACCCTAAAAGGGGGTGACGGAAATCCGAGAAGAGATATAAAGGGAGGAAACCTAACTCGTGGAGGACTCCTCCACCCACGAATTTCCAGCCACCAAAGCCACGTTTTTGCCTCCCCCATGGATCCCATCTCCATGGGGGAGGGCTCCCTTGAAGCCATGAAGGAGAGGGCTAAGGGGCGGTGCTCCCCCATGGAACCGGCGGCGCAGGAGGAGCCCCCTGCGCCACCGCCGGTGCGGCGCCGCCCTGCGCCTCTCGCTGCCCTCTCCGCCGTCTTCACCGCCATCTCCATCACCATCTCCTCCTTGTATTCAGTGGTTCATCCCCCACAAACCTCTGTACCGTCCTATGTAAACATGGTGTTTGATGCTATAATATTTATCCTATGATCTATGACATGTTTATGTAGTTTATTTGTCTTTTGATTGCTTTGTTGAATGTCTATGGTTCATTAGAGTTGTATGTTGATATGGTACTGTCCTTTGGTGTCCATTATACTTGTGCGCGCATGGATCAACACCATAGGGTTAGTAGTATGTGCAAAGGAAGGGGGTAGTCCTGCCGGAGTGACAGAAACCTGAGGGCTCAAACCGGTTAGTTGCATGTATGGGAGTAAGAGGACCATAAACTTAAGGCTATGGTTGGGGAAACCTTAATGCATTGTTAGTATTTACGGATGTTTGCTAACAATCCAATCATATAGTACTTGTAATCCCAAGTAGTGGAGTGCATGTATATTTAGCCTCTCCCACATTGAAAACTGCATCAAAGACAATGAACTAAATGTCTTCACTAATTAATCTTGGACAAAGCCACCACAATTACCACCACTTTTCCACACTCATGGTACTGTTAGTATATGGTTACTTAGTGTACTTTATTGCTGCAGCACTAACATTTACTTTCTTGTATTTATTATCTTGCAAAGCTATCTCTATACCCGTATTGCTACCGTAGTTTTATTTCCTAGATAATGCAAACGTTTAGTGCGCGTAGAGTTGTATCAGTGGTTGATAGAACTTGAGAGAATACTTATCCTACCTTTAGCTCCTCGTTGGGTTCGACACTCTTACTTATCGAAAAGGCTACACGCGATCCCCTATACTTGTGGGATCAAGACCTTTTCTGGCGCCGTTGCCGGGGAGCCATAGCGTAGGTTAATGTTCTTGTGTGCACTTGTTTGCTTTATCTCTAAGTAGTTTTTATTTTCAGTTCTAAGTTGTTCTTTATCTTACTATGGATAGGAATGCGAATTACAAAAAAAATTAGTGTAGTTGTTATCTAAAAACGTTTTCAAAAAGAAAGTGATTGGAAAGATGAGTAATGGTTAAATGGGGGTCGACCTTGAACACTTGTGTTCATGCCTATGAAACCAAAACAAATCTTTCCATGGAAGCTTTTCATTAAAAACATGTAAATATTGTAAATATTGTGTATATACCTCTGTACATAAAAATAAAATGCTAATTATAGTCTTTAGTTAATTGAAAGTTGATAGTTTTACTTTGCTGTCCAGAAACAGATTTTCTGTGCTCCACCGTATTAAATGTTTAAAATCACCAGAACGTGATCTTGATCTGAAATTTCTTGAGTGCAAAGTGATGCTTATTAGCTTTCTTTCATTAGACTAACTTTTTCTGATTTAAGGTACGTAGATAGGTCGAAAAATTCGATCTTTACTGACTGTTCTGTTTAGACAGATTTTGTGCTTCTCTGTAAATAAAATCGTGATAAATCTCAGAATAGTATTTTGACTTGAAAATTTTTGTGCATAAACCTGAGATTATTATCTTTCTTTCATTAGACTAAATTTTTTCGATTTGAGCTACTTAACTATCTCGTTGAATGCCATCTTTACGGACTGTTCAGTTTTGACAGATTTCTTTGTTTATTCAATATTGTACTTGGTGTTGTTAGTTTCATTAGTTTTTCGACGGACAACGGAAATCATGAACACCTTAGTATATACAGTGGCTAATGTTGAGTAAAAATTATAAAACTTGTCAATGCTTGAACATGAGTGGATTTTATTTAATGAGTACTAACCCTACTAATGAGTTTTGTGAAGTTTTATGTGGATGTAGCTTATAAGATCTAATCAATATGGTGATATGAGATGAATAAGAAGACGCAAGAGCTCAAGCTTGGGGATGTGTAGGTGCATCCCAAGAACATATTCAAGAAGATACAATCATCTAAGCTTGGGGATGCCCGAGTCATCCCCCTATTCATCAACTAACATGAGGTTGTCTCGTTCATACTCTATATTACCCGTCCACATGATATGTATTGTCTTAACTTGTATTATAATTGCTTTTATATGTCTTGGTTTTACCTTCTTTAGTTTTATTAGGCTCCTTATTTGGTTTCGATTGCTTCTTTACTTTCACTTATAAATTCAAAATAACAAAAATATTTTCTTTTGTTTTGCTTCTTTGTTTGGTTCTTTATTTTAATTTTATTTGGGTTTTACTTTTGATTTTTATTTAGAGTTTTCCTTGCTGTAGCTAGCATGTTTAGGTCTTGCTTAGCCTCTGGTTTCTTAGTTTATCAAAAATAAAGTACCAAGTTTTATCCATTTAGCTTAGTTGATACATATGTAAAAAGTGATTTTCTGTTTTCGGTATCTACTGCTTATTGCGCGATTTTTCATATTTTACTGGAAGCTCTAAAAATCACGAAAAAATTACTGATGTTGTAGCACCTAATCCTCTGCATGTACAAAAATTGGCTAAAATTTCGGGCATGTTTAAGTGCACCTAAAAATTGCGTTTTCCATGCTGTTTTTCTGGACAGATTCTGACTTTTGTTGCAAGAGTGGCCTCTTTTCGTTTTCATTTGATTTTTAATGGTTCTTACCTTTCATTTATAAGTTGGCCATTTAAGCAACCTTTCTGTAACTTAAAAACAAAATTTTATTTGGTTTAATAGTAGCACTTGGAAATATTATCTATTGTACTAATGTCTAACCGCAGAAAAGAATGGGAAAGTTTTTGTGTTGAAGTTTTTTCACAGAGAATGAAGGAACACCAAACTATGGAATATTGAAGAACGGCCAAAGTCATAAGCTTGGGGATGTCCCCGCATCCCTCTTCATCAATAACCCCACGGTTTGCAAACCTTTAAACTTTGTTTTTTGAGCAACATAGGAACTTAACTAAACTTGAAGCGGCTGTATTTTATTATCTATTTATCTTAGCATCAAACACCAGTTACATTAATAAGTGGATCGTCACATATTTTATTTATCCTCTGTTTTCAATGTTTACTTGGTTAATGGATTACTTGTTGAAACTTAAAAATGATGTGTGAATAATACTGTTTAGTAGTTTATGTTTTCTTATGGTTAGTCTCAACTAGCTAATAGTGCATATTATGTTATTTTGATATCAACATGCATTGTCCTGCTCATAAGATGGTATGGTATTGTGGTATCCTCCTCTGAATAATTCATTCGAATTGACTTGGCACATGCTCATGCATGCGTATGACTGAAAAACAAAAGTCAATTAAGCCTTGATGATTTATTTTGACTCAGAGTTCTTGTATCACTTTTATGTCTCAATTAATTTCGTTTTGTCGCAAGCATGATTATGACGGTTATTGCTCTCTTGATTGTCGCTTCCCAGTCTATTGCTAGCCTTCACTTGTACTGAGCGGGAATGCTGCTCGTGCTTCCAAAACCATGAAAACCAAGTTATTCCAAAGTGTCCACCATAAATACCTATGCATGGCATTTCGAACCATTCAAGTAAATTTTCATGTGCTACCTTTAAAACCTTCAAAGTACTTCTCAATTTGTGTCAATGTTTTATAGCTCATGAGGAAGTATGTGGTGTTTTATCTTTCAATCTTGTCATTTACTTCTGACAGACTTTCACCAATGGACTAGTGGCATATACATCCGCTTATCCAATAATTTGCAAAAAGAGCTGGCAACGGGGTGCCCAGCCCCAATTAATTACAACTTTCATTAATAATTCTCTTCACATGTTTTGCCCTGATTTATCAGTAAGCAACTTAATTTTGCAATAGACACTCCTCCATGGTATGTGAATGTTGGAAGGCACCCGAGGA
Organism: Poa pratensis; assembly: GCA_947311845.1. Taxonomy (NCBI): domain Eukaryota; kingdom Viridiplantae; phylum Streptophyta; class Magnoliopsida; order Poales; family Poaceae; genus Poa; species Poa pratensis. The sequence continues at coordinate 58,119,649 of CAMZMU010000033.1, read as the reverse complement.
TTCGGTTAGCCATGGCTTGTGCAAGCAAAGGTTGGGGGAGTGTCACCCATAATGAAACTAAAATACATGTGTAAACAAAAGAGAAGAGGGATGATCTACTTGCTGGTAGAAATAACGTCCTTCATGGGAGCCGCTCTTGAAAGTCTGGTTGACAAGGGGGTTAGAGTACCCACTACCATTCGTTGACAACAACAAACACTTCCCAAAACAATTTTGCTTCTGTTTTAAAAATAAAAAGCTCTAGCACATGATAATCTCTGCTTCCCTCTGCGAAGGGCCAATCTTTTACTTTCATGTTGAGTCACCATCCTTTCTTTGAGCACTTTCTCGAGAGCATAGTTGTCATTCTTAGTGTAATGTGCTTGTCCCAGAATATGGTTAACTGTGATATAACTTTGATGCTTTTATCTTTGATATCTTTGATTCTAGTCTTCCCATGAACTTCAGAGGTGCCTGGGCATTTATGTTTTGCTGTACAAAAACGGGCAAGCGAGATACCATCAAACACCATGTCTATAATTTTTGATTGTTTCATGCCATTTTTATGCTTTTAGCACTTGTTTTTATATTAAGTTTATTATTTATTTGGACTAACCTACTAATAGTTGCAAAAGTGCACAATGTTCTTGTTTTACTCTTTAATGTGTAGAAATTATCAAGAATACAAGAGGAAACCTTGTTGGAGTCGAATTGGGACTTTCCTGAAATCTGTCTGAGAATTTTTTACGAAGTTTGCCAGTTTAACCCTCGAAGATGACGTCAATTGGAGGTCTCACCGAAAACAAAGTTGTCACAATTTTCCATACGAAGATTTTAAGCCCGAGATCAGCCCAATCGGAGTTCGGACGCGGCCTGGAGGCCCGTTTTGGTGGAACCCTAAAAGGGGGTGACGGAAATCCGAGAAGAGATATAAAGGGAGGAAACCTAACTCGTGGAGGACTCCTCCACCCACGAATTTCCAGCCACCAAAGCCACGTTTTTGCCTCCCCCATGGATCCCATCTCCATGGGGGAGGGCTCCCTTGAAGCCATGAAGGAAGAGGGCTAAGGGGCGGTGCTCCCCCATGGAACCGGCGGCGCGGGAGGAGCCCCCTGCGCCACCGCCGGTGCCGGCACCGCCCTGCGCCTCTCGCTGCCCTCTCCGCCGTCTTCACCGCCATCTCCATCACCATCTCCTCCTTGTATTCAGTGGTTCATCCCCCCACAAACCTCTGTACCGTCCTATGTAAACATGGTGTTTGATGCTATAATATTTATCCTATGATCTATGACATGTTTATGTAGTATATTTGTCTTTTGATTGCTTTGTTGAATGTTTATGGTTCATTAGAGTTGTATGTTGATATGGTACTGTCCTTTGGTGTCCATTATACTTGTGCGCGCATGGATCAACACCATAGGGTTAGTAGTATGTGCAAAGAAAAGGGGGTAGTCCTGCCGGAGTGACAGAAACCTGAGGGCTCAAACCGGTTCGTTGCATGTATGGGAGTAAGAGGACCATAAACTTAAGGCTATGGTTGGGGAAACCATAATGCATTGTTAGTATTTACGGATGTTTGCTAACAATCCAATCATATAGTACTTGTAAATCCCAAGTAGTGGAGTGCATGTATATTTAGCCTCTCCCACATTGAAAACTGCATCAAAGACAATGAACTAAATGTCTTCACTAATTAATCTTGGACAAAGCCACCACAATTACCACCACTTTTCCACACTCATGGTACTGTTAGTATATGGTTACTTAGTGTACTTTATTGCTGCAGCACTAACATTTACTTTCAAGTATTTATTATCTTGCAAAGCTATCTCTTATACCCGTATTGCTACCGTAGTTTTATTTCCTAGATAATGCAAACGTCTAGTGCGCGTAGAGTTGTATCAGTGGTTGATAGAATTTGAGAGAATACTTATCCTACCTTTAGCTCCTCGTTGGGTTCGACACTCTTACTTATCGAAAAGGCTACACACGATCTCCTATACTTGTGGGACATCAATACCTTATTATTTATCTGCAGTTGCCCTATGTATGACTATTTCATGAATTATCTCATCCATGCAACGCCCGTTCATCCATCCCTATGCCTACAGTATTTTAATCCTGCTGTCTACTGCAATTATTGCTGCTGTCTTTATTTTACTGCTGCTATTATTTCACTACTGCTACTGTCATAAAACTGTTGCTACTGATAAACTGTGTCGAGCAAGTCTAATTCCAGGTGCAGCTGAACTGACAAATCATCTGTCAAGGCTTATAAATATTCTTTGGCTCCCCTTGTGTCGAATCAATAAATTTGGGTTTTACTTCCCTCGAAGACTGTTGCGATCCCCTATACTTGTGGGTCATCAATCTGCTTCACTAATTTTTCTTCCCGCATCGACAGATTCAGATGCATACAAGTGTTTCGGCACGTCTCGACCGTTTTCTTCCGTGCACGCTGCGTTCCAGTGTAATATAGCGCTTGATAGCAAACAACTTGAGCATTAAAAACAACATATGATTTTTTTAGCAGAAACTGTACAAATGTTTGTAATGCAACCATTTTTAATTTTGAAACCATTATAAAATTTGAAACCATTTTGAATTTTGAAACCATTTTCAAAATTAGGAACTATTTTCAATTTTGGAACCACTTTAAAAAAATGGAACCATTTTTAAAATTGGAACCATTTTCAACTTTTGTACCATTTTAAAGAATGGAACCATTTTCAAAATTGGAACCATTTTAAAAAATGGAACCATTTTCAAAATTGGAACCATTTTTAAATTTGGAACCATTTAAAAGATGAACAATTTTCAAATTTGGAACCTTTTTAAATTTGGATCCATTTTAAATTTGGAACTATTTTTAAATTTGGAACCATTTTCAAAATGGAACCATTTTTAAATTTGGACCCATTTTAAAATTTGGAAGCGTTTTAAAAAATGAACAATTTTCAAATTTGGAACCATTTTTAAATTTGGAACCATTTTATATTCGGAACCATTTTAAATTTGGAACCATTTTGAAATTTGGAAACATTTTCAAAATGGAACCATCTTAAATTCGGAACTATTTTTAAATTCGGAACCATTTTCAAAAATGGAACCCTTTTAAAAAAATGAACAATTTTAAAATTTGGAACCATTTTCAAAATTGAACCATTTTCAAAAAACAATTTAAAAAAGAACGAAAAATAATAATAAAAGAAAACGAAAATAAAAAATGGTTCCATTTTTAAAATGGACCTATTTTAAAAAATGAACAATTTTCAAATTTGGAACCATTTTTAAAATTTGGAACCATTTTAAAAAATTAAACAATTTTAAAAACAACAAAAACAAAAAATAAGAAAAGAAAAAGAAACTGGAAAAAGAAACGAAAACGAAAATAAAAAGAGAAAAGAAAAAGAAAACAGAAAAGAAAACGGATAGCTCGCGAGGCATTGTGCTCGTGCGCCGGGCTTGTGCTCGTGCGGAAGAGCCACCGAGTGCACGAACTATTCTGAGCCGGCCCGCGCGCACCAGCTGGCGGGCCCTGCCGTCTAACCCCCGCCGTCGCTCGCCGTCGCCTTTCTTCTTCGCCTTCCCCACCAAGCTAAACCCTCGCTCTCCCCGTCGAATCAGCCCCCTCCATGAAACCCTAAGACCACCCTGCTCCTCAATCCGCCATCCCCCTCTCCGATGCAGGCGTTCGCGCGCCTCTCCTCCGCCGCCGCCTCCAGAAGGGGTAAGCAAGCGAGCCTCAAATGGGGCGTGTACTTGGGTTGAATGCGCCGCGTCCCGGCGGCGCGTAGCTGTGGTTCGAGCTGATGTTTTGTTCCGATTATTCCTTTCCTCTCCAGTGATTTCGGGCGTGTCTGGCGCGGTCACAAGGCCGTGCTACCGGACATGGCGAGGGAAGGCACATGCGGCGCCGCTGTCTTCTCAGGACCCACCACCCAAGGGCCGGAAGAGGGAATCGGTATCGAAGAAAGAAAGGAAGGCCAGGATAGAGGAGTTTGTTGAGATGTACGTGGCCTTAGGCTCAGTAGCATTTCCGATTGTTATTCGTTGGCTTCAATTATGATAATTTTAGCTGATTTTGCGTCTGAGAATTGTCATTTTTGTGCCGTTTCACTGGTTGCATTTTGAAAACTGGAGTAGAAACCAACAGGATAAATGTAGTTGAACTTCTGCATAATCTGTATAAAATTCTACTCAAAATCGATTGATATGAAATAGCTTCTGCTCGTCTCTGATCCAGTACGTGACACCCACTAGTCTTACATTGGGTACTTCTGTTTAGTGCAGTTATCAGGCATCAAATGATGGTAAATTTCCGAGTATCACTATGATTCGTCAACATGTTGGAGGGGGTCATTACACAGTGAGGGATGTACTCCTGGAAGTAAAGTACAATCAGATAAAGTTTCCATTTGATAAGTCTAAGGTAGCCCAGCCTCATGAGACAGATGAATGTGCTGAGCAATCAAGTCCCCAGGAGGAGAGTGGAAACAGTTCATTCAACCCCAGAGCTTCAATGGAAAACAAGATGAAGATGGCACACTCCCCTCCCAGAAAGATTCTGCTGCCGGCACTGTTGTAATGGAAAACGTACACTCTTTATTTCAGCTTAACGTTTCCATGGGGCGATTGGAAACATGATTCTAACACTGTCCTGGATGTCTTTATTTTCATATGCCTAATAACATTATGTCCTGCAGAATGAACCAGGGAGATCTCTAGAATCACAAGGCTCTTCTGATTACAATGGAGAGATTGGAGTTACCAAACAAATTCTGCACCCTGCAGATGCAGATGACTCAATTGTATCAGAACAAGCAGAAATTGACGACACACAGGTTGTAATGCTATGTACTTCAAAAGTTCTCCTAATATCATTATTCTGTACGCACACAAGATTTTGCAGCTATTTTTCTCTGTTATCATACATATTCAGACTGAAGGTTCCATATCTTTTGGCGTGAATTATAATCAGGCAACGATGCAGTTGGCAGCTCAGCTACACGAGATAGCTGAATGTGCTGATCAATCAAGGCCCAAGGAGGTGAGCGCAAACAGTTCGTTCAACCCTCGACACTTCAGTGGAAAACAGGATCAAGATGACACACTCCTCTTCCAGAACGATTCTGCTACCGGCACTGTAATCATGGAAAACATACACTCCTTTTTCTCTTTTAGTTTCAACTATTCCTCTGCCGTGTTTACACTTCAATGTTTCAATGGGGCAACTGGAAACATGATTCGAACAATACTTGAGTTTCTTTATTTTCATATGCCTAATATTATGTTGTCCTGCAGAATGAACCACAGAGATCTCTAGAATCAGAAGACTCCTCTCATTACGATGGAGAAACTAAAATTGCCAATCAAGATTTGTGTACTGCAGATGCAAATGACCCCACTGTATCAAAACAAGCAGAAATTGACAGCATGAAGGTTCTAATGCTATGCACTTCAAATATTCTCCTAAGACCGTTATTTTGTATGTTGACAAGATATTGTAGCCATTTTCCTCAAAATTATCGTGCATATGCAGATTGAAGCTCCCATACCTTTGGAACTAGAGACTAAATCAGACTCTGAGAATCGTCAAGGGGAAACCGAAGTTAACAAGTTTCATGTGAACAATGTGGAAAATTTCCAGAATCCAAGTGAACCAACCGTATCCGATCAAACTGAAAGTGGCAAGGTGATCAAGGGAAATGTACTTGACAGGTATTGTCTGTTACATGCTAAATGGCTAAATGCTTATATTGATAACAGTGATTACATCAAATGTATCAACAAATCATTTCTTATGCATTATTATGATAAATATGCTTGCATCCTATTGAGTTTTCAGTATTATCTATAGCTGGGCAATGGGACAGTATAGTCACCTTTTGCTTGTCAGAGCTGGGATTCCTCCACTTTATACCATCCTGTTGCTAAATCCTATCGGTTCTGGTCGCTGAGAAAATAGTTCATGTTATGAAGCATCGTGAACTTGTGACTTGATAATTTTACCCAGAAACACCAATTGATCCTAACAAACCCAGGATTCAGGTGGCTGGACCTGTGGTTCCGAGAGCACTTCTGTGGGGACCCCGGACTAACTTGTCCGAAATACCCTTGTGCCTACATATCAGCGATCCCATGATCAGTGCGTCGCTGAAGCACAATTAAACTTGGTAACCAAAGAACATCCATACATACCGAATTTATTTACTTACTTGAGGGAAGTGATCAGCTTCAACAGGTACTTGCAGCGGAATCACCAAACAACGTGGAGCCCAAGTCATTCGCCTTAACCCTACAGGCAGCTGACTGGGAAGCGCCCTAGTTTGCAAGGACGTCAGTGAACTCCTCTCCTTCGAACTGCTTCTTCTTCCAAAATCTGGCTAAGACAATAGCCAGGGACGAAACCAATATGAGTACATTTGAGTGTACTCGCAAACTACCCCAACAGGAGCATGCACTAGTTTTTAATTTTAAAAGATTTTTATTTTAGAAAAAACATCACTATATCTTTATTTAAAAAGGGAAGAGTAGATTTGTAATCCTATTGAAGACAAAACATTTTGGAGAGTAGTTTTCTCACCTACCTTTGTTGAAAAAAATAAGAAGTCTTTTTAAACCTTTTTCCCCAAAATATATACCTTCGTTTTGAAAGGTGAGAAAACCCTTTTAAAACTTTTTCCTCGAAAATCACCCTCTTGTCCCTTTCTCCGAAACCTCCTGGTTTCTGATCATACCCCTTCATGGTTACTTATTTTACCAGCAACCTCATACCATACCCTCGGTATAGTTGCATAAAACAATTTCCACTCATTTTCCTTTCAAACCCGAAACTTTGTAAAACTTGCACATGGTCTTAGGACAGCCTCCCAACTGTCCATATCCGAGGACTCGGCTATTCGAATAGTTTTACCCTCTGCAGAGGTAGCACGCTTTTCCCACACCCATCCGGTCACTCATCGTGTCAGCCACGTCCCGCCATACCGGAGGTATGCGAAGTTGAGTTCCCGGCCATAGCCTGTCCTTTGCTCATGCTAGTATAGGATCCTACCGCTACGAAACCGGTTCCATCGACACTTAAATCCATGCCGTTGGAAACTAAGTGTGAGGACTTCGTAGTTCTGCCCGGCGGACCCAAGGGAGCCCTTCAATCCTCTTTCTTCTTTACGCTCATACCGGCTTTCGGTAGACTTCTTTTAAGAGGACCCAGGTCAGGGGCAGGTCACCAAACCATCCCCTCATGGAACGAGGTCATCCTCGTTGTTGAGGCATCCAGTACTAACACGAGCAAATTATATGACTACGCCCTTGCCCATATGTGGGTAAATGTGGTCGCACAGGTTATCGGTTGGTAGTCATGGTACAAAGACACAATGTGCATTTTTCATAAACATCACCACACTTCACTTCTCCACTCCCATACCGACATCCCGGTATACCATAATTCATCCAAGGATTTTCAAGGGAGTTTTGAATAAACAATGTTTTTCCCATCCTATAGTTTTATATAAACAACTGATATCTCTACATAGAGTGACAAAATAGTTTTTCATAAACTTTTGAAAAGGTTTTCACGATCATTTCCAATTTTTCTTAGCAAAATACTTTTAACCAAAACTTGGGTGGTTCGTAATCCCACCAAAAAGATTTTTCACAGAAGGTTTTGGAGTAAAACAAATTCATTTCGAAATCATTGTATACCACTGACACCTCTATATCGGGTGTCTTAATAATATACTTGTAATTTGGAAAAGGGTTTTCAAAATCATAGCTTTCGTGGCAAACACCACGTAAATCATTATGCTAATTATAAGTAAAACAGGTAAATCAAAATAGATGTATATAGATGCAAGCTCAGTGAAGTAGCTTGCCTTGCTCCACAAAGTGGTACTGATCCTGGTCTTCTGGTTCAATAAAACCTCCTTCCTCGATAAATCCGTCAACGGTATCGTCTAAACGTTAAACAAGCAAGACAAACAATCACTACACTAGCTCAAGCATCATCACATCAGTACAATCACAAATGCTACAAATAGCTACTGCATACATCAAGCAACACAAGGTGGTTTCAATTTAATTGAATTAATCTTTATTTACTTATTTCCAAATTAAGACAGAAACTAGTTGTACACCAATTAATTCACCATTTAATCTATGTTTATCACAAAAATTCAAACTAAAATTCTATGGATAGCTACTGATGTGTAGAAGACCACCCAATTGGATTGGGGTCATTTGGAGTTACCAAACTCCCTACACATTTGTTTTAGTTCAGAAGGACTTTAATCAAGTTTTAGCTACCAAACAAATTAAGTTGCTCCAAAATTTAAATACTTTTAGGGGTAACTAACCCTGGGTTGAATGTGACCTACAAAATTGGTTTTAGTTTAAATGGACCTACTATTAAATCACACTAATTGGTTTAGTGCAGAAGGGTGCACTGAAGTTCAACCAAAGGCTAAGGAGTTTACACTACTCAATTAATTCTACCAAAATTTGGGGAGCTAAAGGATCCTAATACAAAGCTACCAAAATTGGTTTCGAGTTATTTGGATTTATATAACTCCAGAAACAAATGGTTTAGTGTTTTAAACCTTCTGGAGCATTTTTATTAATACATTTTTATTATTTATTTAAATGAGATGAGACCACTTTGGTGAGTTAAAGAATTTCATAAGCTTTCCAGAACAGTTGAGTTTGATTTATTTGGATTCCTAGAACTCGAGTTATTGAATTTCAAAGGGCATACCAGTACTGAAATCCTTCTGAAATTTTAAATTAGAAAATATAATTGACTTGGATAATGTTGAGAAATATGACATGTGGGGCCTACACGTCAGTGACTCAACGGGAAACTGTTCCCGCGCTGGAAAAGTTTAAAACGCTGACGGGTGGGTCCCGCTTGTCGGTGTCTTAACGAGACGAAGCGGTATGTGACCGTTGATCATAGATCGGACGGCTCACAGAGCCCGCGTTCGTCGTTGACCTGAAACAGGCGGCGCTCCTGTTCCGGCGACGGCGAGGTGGCCAGAGGAGGTACCTGGGTGGCCTAGGGACGGTGGTGAGGACGGTGTTCGATGGCGGAGGTCGTGGGGAAGCTCGGGAGATGAGTGGAGCTTGATGGGGAAGCTCCTGGCGTCGGCGGTGACCTCCTCCCTTGCCTCGGCCGTGCTCCCACTCCGGCGGTGATCTGGCGGCGGTTCTGTGCTTGAAACAGAGAGGAAAGAAGAGCGTGAGGATGCGGGGGTAATGGAGGTGCGGGTACGGTGCAGAGAAGAAAGAGGGAGAGGGCAACACGGCGCGGCCGCGATCGACCTTTTCTTCGGTGCGGCAGTGCACAGCCGGGCTTGTGCACGGTGGCTGTGGTGGCGTGCTCTTCCTCCTGGCGATGCACGGGTGTGAGGAGCGTGAGGGGGAAGTGGTGGCGGTGTGTGGAGAGGAGAGGGGGTGCGGGGTGGTTTTTATAGCGGAGGGGGCTTGCGGTGCTCCATGGCACGGCGGTGCAGAGAGGGGAGGAGAGGTGCGGGGTCCAGATGGAGGTGTCTGGGAGGTCGCTGGGAGCTGAGGGGTGCTGCAGAGGTGGTCGGCTGGTCGGGGGGGGGGGGGGACAGGGGTGGCACGCGAGCTTCGGTGGCGTGCTCGGCCCGCCATGGCGAGCGGCGCGTACGGGCACGGACGGCGTGCACGCTAGGGAGCTTCTGCAGCGGTGTGGTCTCGTCGAGCAGGAGCAGAGGGTGGAGTGTGGTGCGGTGGACATGGCGCGGCGTTGCTTTGAGGTGGCGTCTGCCTCCTCCACGAGGTGACCCGAGCGGCAGCTCGACACAGCGCAATGGCGTGGCGTCGCCCGCACACCAGCTCTGGGGGTCAACGAGCACGTCGCTCTCGTCCTCCTTCGAGTGAGAGAGGTGAGAGGAGTGAGAGGGATCGACAATGGCGCGGGATTGCACCGATTTGAGCTCCAATTTGTCGATCAAATTCTCGGATTTGGGATGAACACCACTGTGTTCACCCAGTGCTCGATGAAATGCTTCACTGAAAATTTAATTCCAAAATCTAGAATTTCTTTTCATGGTTTGATCCTTGTATGTTTGACAAGATTTATGGTATGGTGGTGGAATTTATTTGGCATGTGCAACCTAGCACATTTTGTGATTTGAGAAAGTTAAAGAAAGAAATGGAATTTAAATTTAAGATTTTTAGAAATATTTTTGGAGAGGGAAAAGAATATAAGAACAAGGTGAGAGTGATCATCATGTCACCCCACTGAATTTTGTTTTGAAAATAAAATTTGATTTTCTTAATAGGATAAAATTTGTGTGACTTTTGTCACATGATTTTATGTGGGAAACTTTTTATTGTGTTTCTTTTCTTTTCTTCATAACTTTCTTTTAGCAAACAACCAACACAAGCAAGCAATAGCAAGCAAACACACATAAAAATAACAAAGTTTTTGTTGGCTCCCAAATTTTGACTAATAAAGCTGGGTTACAAATTTGGGATGTTACAGATCCTTCCCCCCTTAGGATAAATCTCGTCCTCGAGATTTGCCCAGGGGTACAGGAGAGTACGAGGGCACGGGTTTTTGGGGAAATGCAGGGTTCTTTTTATACAAAGATATCTGTGCCACCAATAATTGGTTTATAGACACAGTAGGACGGGAACATCTACAAACAGCACTTTTGGTAAAAGCGAGGGATATGGTCTCGAAATAAAGGATAGAGGAACACGGGGGTTGTCTGCTTACTCACTGGCATGTAGGACCAGGGTCCACCTGTCAGTCTGTCCCTCCTTTTTTTTTCTCTTCTTCCTCCTTGCTCACCCTGGCTTCGCACTCGCCCAGCTCTTAGTGCGCGAAGCACTCGCCTGCGGCACTGCTGTGCGTGCGGTTCGTCGATGCAGCGGCAGACACGGCTTTGGGACACGACGTCTAGGTGGTTTCGCGCCATTAAGGCGAGTACTGCTCGGGATTCCTTCCCTTGTTCCCGCGCAAAGCGGTGTCGAGGTGCGGCATCCGAGCTCTGGTTATAAGTTAGTAACCTTCGAAAATATTTCTCCTATCGCATCGCCACCATGGGCTTTGAAAGAGCATGAATTGCTCTTACTCGTGTTTTGGTGATGTTGACAATACAACATGTGCCTCTAACCCCTTGTTTAAGTGTGATCAGGTTTATGCAAACATTGCCATTGATCTCGCATCAAGAAAAGGAAGAAATCGAGTGTTTACTGTCCTTGGGCGGTAGTACCGCCCCTTCGGGCGGTAGTACCGCCGTGCCTTCCTGGTTTACAGGGGCGCGGCAGTACCGCTCGCAGTGCCGCTGAAATGGGGTTCGAGCGCCCATGTGCGGCAGTACCAGCGGTACTACGGGCGGTAGTACCGCTGGCTCATGGTGGTCAGCGTTGGTTTGACCACCACGGCGGCAGTACCGCTCGCAGTACCGCCAAATGGAGCTTCAGATGGCCATGTGCGGTACTACCGGCGACTGGGCGGTAGTACCGCTCAGTAAGTTCCAAATGCACAGTCAGCGTGCAGCTTTGACCACAGCGCAGAAGGCGCCAGCGGTAGTACCGCCCGGAGCAGCGGTACTACCGCTGGCTCGGGAAAAAGGGCTCCAACGGCCAGAAATTGGAAGGGCTATATAATGCCCTTCACCTACCTCTTGCTTGGCAGCTCGCCTCTACAAGAAAAACACCATTGTTGCAAGCTCAAGATTTCTTAGATCTCCCAATCCCTCCACCCAAACTCACTCATACTTGGAGGATTGAAGGAGAAGGCCCGGATTTACTACTTCACCAAAGCGTTCTTCATTTCCCCTTCATTCACTTGAGGGATTCGAGCCTAGGGTTTCCACTAGGAAAACCTAGGCATCTTGTTGTTCTCACTTGCTTGTTACTTTTGTGTAGCAGGTGTTGTTGGTGATTGAGAGCCCCCAATCCTTTTGTGGGTTGAGCCTCAAGTTGTTGTAACGAGCTTTTGTGCTCCGGATTCCGCTTTGGAGGATTCCGATAAAGGAAGGTGGACCGAGCTTTTGTGCGAGGTTCATCGGAGAATAGGGTGAAGCCTTTTGTGGCATCTTGAGTTTGAAGCTCACACCCCTCCAACGAGACGTACTCCTCTAAAAAGGAGGAACTCGGGAATACATCCTTGTCTCCGCGTGCTTTCCTATCGGTTAATCCTTTCTAGTTATTTACTACTTGTATCTTATCTTGTTTAGACTTAACTTGTCATATAGGTAAATTCACCATAGTTGCATATCTAGAGAATTTACCTTTTAGTCAAGCCTTAATCGAAAAAGAATTAAAAATTGGAGTAGCACCTATTCACCCCCCCCTCTAGGTGGCCATACGATCCTTTCAGGCTTCCTTAGTGATTTCTTCAGAGCTTACGTTGATACGATGGAGGATGCGGGCTTCATCGAGGGCTTCTTCACCTTCGTACTCTTCGTGTTCTTGATTTCAATGGTGTACAGCATGCTGTTCGTGGCAGTAGTCCTCCTAGCCGTGGCCTTGTGCAATTTGTGGTCTGGCGCTGGGGCTGGTGCTGCGACAGTGGCGCCAGCTGCGCCGGAGGAGCCAGATGCGGCGGAGGGGCCAGCTGCGGTGGAGGAGCTTGTGGCGGCGGTGGAGCTGGCTGTGGTGGAGGAACCAGCTGCAGTGCCGGTGGATGAGGTGGCAGATCTTCCCGCTGGAGGTGAGCCGGCTGCTCGGGTCGTCTATCGCCGTCGCGCGACTCGTGATGCGGCTTCGGGTGAGCCAGGCTCATCTTCCGGTGGCGTCAGGGAGCTCGAGAGGGAGTAGGAACCTCTGGGTGCCGTTGCATCCGGGCTGAGTGCTGGCAGTGTTCTTCGTAGGAGTAGAGTTTGTATCCTCGGTTTCTTTCTGAATTTTCTCGCTTCTGTACTGCACCCCGTGGTTGTATCGATCTTGTCTTTGCCGATGACCTGGGACAAGATTTGCATTGTCGAAATTTTCTTGGTTGCCACAACTCTGGTCTTGCAGCACAGATAGGATGCAGAGGTACTAGAATAATCTTGCTTTAGTGAGAAAAAAAAAATATTTTTAAGGGAAAATAACACTGCATTATATGGTCTCAACCATTGGCAGTGGTAGCATACATTTCAACCGTATAGGTTGAACACAACAACCAAAAACACCCTACAAGAAATCCTTCTGTGTTCCAGCGAGCATTGACACTCAGCAAGCATTTTAAGGCTTGTGAGGATTTCATCTCGTGGAGGGCTCGGGCCCTTTCTTTAACATGCAGTGAGCACAAGGTTCATAAAGGGGGTGAGGAACCTTGTGATGAAGACATGTAGGAGACCACACACAAAATAATTTGCATACTACAAAATAGTCCCATTCAAAGTTTGCATTAATTCACGGGGGGGGGGGGGGGGGGGGGGGTATATGCGTCTGGGGTCACATATACGGTCCCTGGTTTAAGTGATTCTGTTGTTTCTTTTAAAACCTTTAACTGAGGAAAGAGCATGACATTCCATCAGGTGTCAACCAAGTGGTTAACAAGATGATAAGAACACCAAGTTTTTATTTCGGGCTGAACTGACATCAGCCAGGGAACAGACAACAACCTTGCATTACAAGAAACACGAGAAAAACAAACAACAGACAACATCCTCTTATTTCTCACCTACCAACATACCAACGTCACTCCGGCTAACTAGACAGGGGTTTTACTCCGCTTGACCGCCTCTGGTGGTCGGTGGAGCGTGGGCGAGTCGAAGGGTGGTGTCCACATCTCCGTCTTCCAAGGGGTGGGGAATTACAGGTACGCCTTCGAGGATTACACCTTGCTCTTGGGGTTGCTGCTGAGCTCGGGCTAGAACTTGTGCTACAGAGGCATCAAGGCTGCGGCCCAGCAAATCATCTGGGAACGGTTGTCCTGTTTCCTGAGCTTGCACATGATTGAAAGGGGGTGGGTTCCTTGCTCGACTTAGTTCCAGGTGGGCACGACCAAGGTGGCGCCTTGTGATTATGAGTTCCGCCATCAGGGAGTGGAAAAATCTTGTCATTGAGGCTCCGTAAGTAACCAGGGTGATTACGGCAGGGTCGACTTCCCTTCCGATGGGAATTTGAGCAGGCTCCTCTCCAAGCGGAGGAGTGACGGGAAGAAGTTGGAAAGCTCGACTCTGCGCCATCGCCGGTTCTGCATACCGGAGACGGACAAGGCCTTCCCAGGCTGCTACCTGGAGGGCTTGATCTAGAGTAGGCATGCTCCTACCATGGATCAAGTAGGCCTGACTTGTGCCCAACGGACACGAGTTGATGTGCACGTCGACTTGGAATTCACGCCCGGCAGGCGGGAGGGAGTTCTCTAACACCACATATCGGGGGCGGGCAGGCCGACCAAGAATATGGCAGACGGCCTTCCAAAGTATCAGTGGAAATCCGCCATGCTCCTCGGCAGTGGTTTCCAGAATGACCCTGGGGTTTGTCATTGGGTTGTTTTGGCTCGGGAGAAAGGATAAGAACGCAGGATTCCTGCCTCAGGAGAGTTGGGTTGCTAAGGACGGGGAGTGAGGGTGGGTATAGACGGAAGATGGAACGGGGCCTTATATAAGCTAGGTTGTGTCGGCTCCTTTCTATGGAAGAACCCGGTGGGCGTCTCTTATGTAGTGGGGACAAGTCCTACTGTACTCTACTGTGAACCGACGCCTGGCCATGCTGTTAGGCAGGGATGGGTCAAATCCGTTGACTCACTGTAGGGGAACATCACAAACAGGCAATAAACACACAAGGTACATTTAGTACCGATGGACGCCTAATACTCGTTGCAGTTGGGTAGTATAACTAAAGTTCCTATCATATGTTTTTCCTAGGGACCTTGGTTATACAGGGTCGGTGAAGTCTTCACTTTGCTCCTTAGGCTTTTGCTGGAAGAAGTGAGAGGGTCGAATTTGCACTTGAGTAGAATTGTTGATGTTGAGCTGAGGTCTTCGAAGGTCTCTTGCTTTGTTGGTACTGACGATCTTGGTATTTGCAGATCGATCCCTTGATGTTGAATGTTGATTATTCGAGATGGAGGCTTCTTCTTGCAGGTGCTAGCTAACTAGGTCTCACTTGGGGTTCATCGTCAAGCATTTTGATCGGGTAAGAGGGAGTAGAGAAATCCTTCGTAAATCTTAAAATAGAAGGGTAAGACTCAGAAATTATCTTAGAGGATGAGAAGAGTGGAAGTCATTTTTGGACTTCCCTAGATAAAGATATATTTTTGGTATTAATATATATTTTTAACAAAATATTTGCTTTCCTAACTAACGTCCATGCTAACTAAGGTCTGTTACAGTCAGGATGGCTCTGATACCAAGTCTGTGGGGACCCCGGACTAACTTGTCCGAAATACCCTTGTGCCTACATATCAGCGATCCCATGATCAGTGCGTCGCTGAAGCACAATTAAACTTGGTAACCAAAGAACATCCATACATACCGAATTTATTTACTTACTTGAGGGAAGTGATCAGCTTCAACAGGTACTTGCAGCGGAATCACCAAACAACGTGGAGCCCAAGTCATTCGCCTTAACCCTACAGGCAGCTGACTGGGAAGCGCCCTAGTTTGCAAGGACGTCAGTGAACTCCTCTCCTTCGAACTGCTTCTTCTTCCAAATCTGGCTAAGACAATAGCCAGGGACGAAACCAATATGAGTACATTTGAGTGTACTCGCAAACTACCCCAACAGGAGCATGCACTAGTTTTTAATTTTAAAAGATTTTTATTTTAGAAAAAACATCACTATATCTTTATTTAAAAAGGGAAGAGTAGATTTGTAATCCTGTTGAAGACAAAACATTTTGGAGAGTAGTTTTCTCACCTACCTTTGTTGAAAAAAATAAGAAGTCTTTTTAAACCTTTTTCCCCAAAATATATACCTTCGTTTTGAAAGGTGAGAAAACCCTTTTAAAACTTTTTCCTCGAAAATCACCTCTTGTCCCTTTCTCCGAAACCTCCTGGTTTCTGATCATACCCCTTCATGGTTACTTATTTTACCAGCAACCTCATACCATACCCTCGGTATAGTTGCATAAAACAATTTCCACTCATTTTCCTTTCAAACCCGAAACTTTGTAAAACTTGCACATGGTCTTAGGACAGCCTCCCAACTGTCCATATCCGAGGACTCGGCTATTCGAATAGTTTTACCCTCTGCAGAGGTAGCACGCTTTTCCCACACCCATCCGGTCACTCATCGTGTCAGCCACGTCCCGCCATACCGGAGGTATGCGAAGTTGAGTTCCCGGCCATAGCCTGTCCTTTGCTCATGCTAGTATAGGATCCTACCGCTACGAAACCGGTTCCATCGACACTTAAATCCATGCCCGTTGGAAACTAAGTGTGAGGACTTCGTAGTTCTGCCCGGCGGACCCAAGGGAGCCCTTCAATCCTCTTTCTTCTTTACGCTCATACCGGCTTTCGGTAGACTTCTTTTAAGAGGACCCAGGTCAGGGGCAGGTCACCAAACCATCCCCTCATGGAACGAGGTCATCCTCGTTGTTGAGGCATCCAGTACTAACACGAGCAAATTATATGACTACGCCCTTGCCCATATGTGGGTAAATGTGGTCGCACAGGTTATCGGTTGGTAGTCATGGTACAAAGACACAATGTGCATTTTTCATAAACATCACCACACTTCACTTCTCCACTCCCATACCGACATCCCGGTATACCATAATTCATCCAAGGATTTTCAAGGGAGTTTTGAATAAACAATGTTTTTCCCATCCTATAGTTTTATATAAACAACTGATATCTCTACATAGAGTGACAAAATAGTTTTTCATAAACTTTTGAAAAGGTTTTCACGATCATTTCCAATTTTCTTAGCAAAATACTTTTAACCAAAACTTGGGTGGTTCGTAATCCCACCAAAAAGATTTTTCACAGAAGGTTTTGGAGTAAAACAAATTCATTTCGAAATCATTGTATACCACTGACACCTCTATATCGGGTGTCTTAATAATATACTTGTAATTTGGAAAAGGGTTTTCAAAATCATAGCTTTCGTGGCAAACACCACGTAAATCATTATGCTAATTATAAGTAAAACAGGTAAATCAAAATAGATGTATATAGATGCAAGCTCAGTGAAGTAGCTTGCCTTGCTCCACAAAGTGGTACTGATCCTGGTCTTCTGGTTCAATAAAACCTCCTTCCTCGATAAATCCGTCAACGGTATCGTCTAAACGTTAAACAAGCAAGACAAACAATCACTACACTAGATCAGTACAATCACAAATGCTACAAATAGCTACTGCATACATCAAGCAACACAAGGTGGTTTCAATTTAATTGAATTAATCTTTATTTACTTATTTCCAAATTAAGACAGAAACTAGTTGTACACCAATTAATTCACCATTTAATCTATGTTTATCACAAAAATTCAAACTAAAATTCTATGGATAGCTACTGATGTGTAGAAGACCACCCAATTGGATTGGGGTCATTTGGAGTTACCAAACTCCCTACACATTTGTTTTAGTTCAGAAGGACTTTAATCAAGTTTTAGCTACCAAACAAATTAAGTTGCTCCAAAATTTAAATACTTTTAGGGGTAACTAACCTTGGTTGAATGTGACCTACAAAATTGGTTTTAGTTTAAATGGACCTACTATTAAATCACACTAATTGGTTTAGTGCAGAAGGGTGCACTGAAGTTCAACCAAAGGCTAAGGAGTTTACACTACTCAATTAATTCTACCAAAATTTGGGGAGCTAAAGGATCCTAATACAAAGCTACCAAAATTGGTTTCGAGTTATTTGGATTTATATAACTCCAGAAACAAATGGTTTAGTGTTTTAAACCTTCTGGAGCATTTTTATTAATACATTTTTATTATTTATTTAAATGAGATGAGACCACTTTGGTGAGTTAAAGAATTTCATAAGCTTTCCAGAACAGTTGAGTTTGATTTATTTGGATTCCTAGAACTCGAGTTATTGAATTTCAAAGGGCATACCAGTACTGAAATCCTTCTGAAATTTTAAATTAGAAAATATAATTGACTTGGATAATGTTGAGAAATATGACATGTGGGGCCTACACGTCAGTGACTCAACGGGAAACTGTTCCCGCGCTGGAAAAGTTTAAAACGCTGACGGGTGGGTCCCGCTTGTCGGTGTCTTAACGAGACGAAGCGGTATGTGACCGTTGATCATAGATCGGACGGCTCACAGAGCCCGCGTTCGTCGTTGACCTGAAACAGGCGGCGCTCCTGTTCCGGCGACGGCGAGGTGGCCAGAGGAGGTACCTGGGTGGCCTAGGGACGGTGGTGAGGACGGTGTTCGATGGCGGAGGTCGTGGGGAAGCTCGGGAGATGAGTGGAGCTTGATGGGGAAGCTCCTGGCGTCGGCGGCGACCTCCTCCCTTGCCTCGGCCGTGCTCCAACTCCGGCGGTGATCTGGCGGCGGTTCTGTGCTTGAAACAGAGAGGAAAGAAGAGCGTGAGGATGCGGGGGTAATGGAGGTGCGGGTACGGTGCAGAGAAGAAAGAGGGAGAGGGCAACACGGCGCGGCCGCGATCGACCTTTTCTTCGGTGCGGCAGTGCACAGCCGGGCTTGTGCACGGTGGCTGTGGTGGCGTGCTCTTCCTCCTGGCGATGCACGGGTGTGAGGAGCGTGAGGGGGAAGTGGTGGCGGTGTGTGGAGAGGAGAGGGGGTGCGGGGTGGTTTTTATAGCGGAGGGGGCTTGCGGTGCTCCATGGCACGGCGGTGCAGAGAGGGGAGGAGAGGTGCGGGGTCCAGATGGAGGTGTCTGGGAGGTCGCTGGGAGCTGAGGGGTGCTGCAGAGGTGGTCGGCTGGTCGGGGGGGGGGGGGGGACAGGGGTGGCACGCGAGCTTCGGTGGCGTGCTCGGCCCGCCATGGCGAGCGGCGCGTACGGGCACGGACGGCGTGCACGCTAGGGAGCTTCTGCAGCGGTGTGGTCTCGTCGAGCAGGAGCAGAGGGTGGAGTGTGGTGCGGTGGACATGGCGCGGCGTTGCTTTGAGGTGGCGTCTGCCTCCTCCACGAGGTGACCCGAGCGGCAGCTCGACACAGCGCAATGGCGTGGCGTCGCCCGCACACCAGCTCTGGGGGTCAACGAGCACGTCGCTCTCGTCCTCCTTCGAGTGAGAGAGGTGAGAGGAGTGAGAGGGATCGACAATGGCGCGGGATTGCGCCGATTTGAGCTCCAATTTGTCGATCAAATTCTCGGATTTGGGATGAACACCACTGTGTTCACCCAGTGCTCGATGAAATGCTTCACTGAAAATTTAATTCCAAAATCTAGAATTTCTTTTCATGGTTTGATCCTTGTATGTTTGACAAGATTTATGGTATGGTGGTGGAATTTATTTGGCATGTGCAACCTAGCACATTTTGTGATTTGAGAAAGTTAAAGAAAGAAATGGAATTTAAATTTAAGATTTTTAGAAATATTTTTGGAGAGGGAAAAGAATATAAGAACAAGGTGAGAGTGATCATCATGTCACCCCACTGAATTTTGTTTTGAAAATAAAATTTGATTTTCTTAATAGGATAAAATTTGTGTGACTTTTGTCACATGATTTTATGTGGGAAACTTTTTATTGTGTTTCTTTTCTTTTCTTCATAACTTTCTTTTAGCAAACAACCAACACAAGCAAGCAATAGCAAGCAAACACACATAAAAATAACAAAGTTTTTGTTGGCTCCCAAATTTTGACTAATAAAGCTGGGTTACAAATTTGGGATGTTACAACTTCCCAGCATAATACTACCAGGAAACAACTAAAAACAGAGCCACAGGCACTCTGGAACTGCGCTGGGACATATTTAAGACCACTACTTGGGGTTCAGAATGCTAGGAAAATATTACTTCAGTTATTTTGTGCTGAAACTCCTCTAACCGCTGAATTTGACAAATTCCTAGACAGATTACCTGCTGAGCATGGTTACTTTACAGTTTGACCAAGTCATTTGATTGAAAAGCTCAACCCCCATATTATATCCCCCATATATGCACTAGCTTTGTATAAATATCGTAAATTGTTTCCTTTCGTGAGTTGCTTGGCTATTAATGGAATGTGTTACTGGATTGCACTATTGATCACAATTTGCTTGATACAAACATGCTGGGTATTTCAATTCTTTTTGTAAACGTAAATGCTGGATATCCAGTTCATATTTTGTCTCCCTTTATGCTGCGCAGAGAAGAGAACCCAGAGAACCCGAGGTTGAGCAGCAGGGATCAGCCAGACAGGTCTCTTAGGGAGCCTGAAATCACTTGCTTCTGGGATCAGAAACTTCTGGAGAAATCTGTAAATTCGTCTCTTTTGGCTCTAAGCTAGCACACGCTAGGTCCCCTTGTTTATCATTTGGTGAGCCTGGAGCAGCTTGTGAAGCTTTGTGAAGGCTACAGAGTTAATGATCTAATTGCCCCTTGTTTTAGCATTTTTCGAGCCAGAAGAAAACTGTAAAGTTTTAGTTTTACGCTATCGAGCCTTAGTCTGATTCCCGCCGTGTCACGTTTATTATAAGCTAAGATAAGAGCATGTTTCAGTGTATCCAGTATCGAAAAGCAGGTCATGATGCGTATTGGCGACATGCCGGTGTCTTTGCTTTGCTTGTTATCGTAAGTCATCAGGCAGAATGTAGCATAACCAGTATCCCAGTCTTGACTTTTCGTGGTTAGAAACCTCGTTGGTGGAAACAATTGAGGGCTTTCGATTGTAGGATTTTTCAAACTAACTTTTGAGGGTCTGAATCTGAGGAAGTTTTTCTGTGGAAGCCCTTCGGATTGTAGGATTAGGGTTACCAAATTCCTATAGGACCCTTTTATACATGAGCTTAAACCTTATTTTAATTTTTCTTTGAGACACTTCCATTTATCTATCTACTCCTACCCTCGATCCTCTAAAATCCATGTGTTTATTTCTTGTACACCATCCAAAAACAACTAATGTAGAATTACTGTGTTCTGAATTCAGTGCCTCTTTAGATCACAGGGTTGAGAAATGCAGCAGGAATCTCACAAATTTGTCGGAAAAACTACAGAAATAGTCCAAACACAGGTTTGAGAAATGCAGCAGAAATCTCACAAATTTGTCGGAAAAACTACAGAAATAGTCCAAACACAAGAAAATGCTCTAGATCCTACGCTCGAGTCTAAGAAAGATGGGGTAGATGTTCAAATGTATAGGGAATTGAAGCATAGGATTCTAGCTCAAAGGAATTTGGCTAGCAACAATCCTTTGATCCATAGACAATACATTAGAAGAAGAAAAATTAAGGCTTGGAATTCTATTAAAACACCCCCCAAAACCCCATTGGGGTGCCAGACAGGAAAATCAGCCACAGCGACACCCCCATCTGTCCTGCCCGACAACTCCAAACTTGGGGGTAGCCTGGGGGTATCGGACATGCCGTGTGCAGTCTCAGACAGAAGGACACAACTTGTCATCCGCACACCGATCACGTTGCCTGTAATGACAGATCAACCTTCCCGTCTTGCCAAGCGGCGCCACAAGGGTCAACACGACAAGACGTGTCGCCGAAGTTAAACCGACATGTCGCCTCACCACTCACCCGTTGGTTCCCGCTCGCGCCACCGTCTGCCGCCGCTTCTTGTCTCGCTTTCCCGCCCAGTCGACTGGCTACAAGAATCCCCGTTGTGCTGCCGCTTCGAGCCGTGCTCTCCATCTCGCCTTAGAGAACACAACCAACGCCGCCAAGCCACCTCCTGGGCCACCATCGCCCAGGCTGCGCGCCGTCGCTTCCCGACAGAGGACCCAACTCCTCCATCGTCTGACGACGAGCACAAACTCATGGTCACCGAGAGGACGGTCCACGGGCAGCTGAACGCCTAAAGGGCAACGGCCTCTGCCGATGTTCGTGAGGCTGCCCGATTCGACGTGGCAGGCGCTCACCATCGCCGGGTGGTAGACGCTCACCGCCGCGCGGGTGGAAGACGCTTTGCATCGGACCGACGAAGCAGCGGAGCTGGAGAGGAGACGCAATTCGGGCCCACCGTAACGGAGAGAAGACGCCGGGAGGCTGAGGCGATGGAGAGGGAGGGGTTCATGATGGAGGTGGAGAGGGAGATGGAGAGGGAGGCGTACGAGGCGGTGGAGGAGGAGCGGCAGCCCCGCATAGCGTAGAGCTAGGGCCGCCAGCAGAGACGCATGCGTGCGCGCGCAGCAGCGGCGGAGGCACACCGGATGGCAGTGCAAGGCAAGGGGGAGAGGCGTTCGCTCGCGCATGTGGCCGGCTACAATGAGGCTGGCTCCCCCTCTTTCGACGATGAACGACGACGTGGCTGGCCCTAGCGAGCCACCTCCTCCCGACGTATGATCAGTTTAGTTTAAGTTTTGATGTAGTCTTCTCCGGCGTCTAGATTAAGTTTTAGTTTAAGCCGTTGTAGTGTATTAAATTTCAATAAATATCATGTTTTGTTTCAAATTTGTAAATGTTTGCCAAATTTCAATAATATCATGTTTGCCGTTGGAGTATTTAGTTTGGGGCACCGCTGTGTGCAATACCTCGTATTGTGCCGGATATATGTCCAGCAGCATAACACAATTTGGAGACCGCTGGACACAATTTGGGAAACTTTTCAGTTGAATCCAGTCAGCAAAGCCTCCTTCCACTTGTCGCCATGGCGTGAGTGCGTGACCGTGGACGGCTGGACACCAACTCAGCCGGTCCCATCAGCGCCTCCGTGCGGCGCACCCTTCAGAGTTCAGACCGGCGGCACAAGGCGCTGGAAGAGGAAGACGGAAAGAACACCAACAGGCAGCAAAGCCCCCAAAGCAAGGAGAAGGCTTCCAGTCCAATCAAGCCAAGCGCCAGGGGTCAAGGGGAATTGCGAGGGCGGCATGGGGATCGTGGAGACGTGGGTGCGCGAGAAGCCCATCCGCACCTTCCTCGCCCGCCTATCCAGCCAGTCGGCCGCCGCCTCCACCACCACCTCCTCCACGGCGGCCGACGTCGGCCACGGCGCCGATGGAGGCATACCGCAGCTCTCCTCCATCGCAAACTCCGTGGTCGCCCGCTGCGCAGGGTATGGCCTCCCGAACCGCAAATTCGCCCGGTAACTGTAGGGGTCGGGGGTAGAGGTTTGATTGAAGTAATCTACTGCCTGCTCTTCTCCTCGAATAGTTCATAGCTAGCATAATCGTTCCGAAATCACAGCGCACCTGTTGCTGATTGCTTGCCCCAAATTCGACCGATTCACCCCAGGCGTATGCTCAATGGAAAACTGAAATCAGCTTAGTCTGGTCAGCAACGATGATTGCTAATTTGATTGTTTTAATTCGCTAGTCTTGTTGGCTGAATTAATACTGATTCAGTAGTTCTCCCTGTTGGTGTCCCAATAAGCTCTCTGTATTTCTGGGTTTCACATGGTTTTGGTGTATGACCATTGACTTCTTCACGCGCATCGGGTACACCTGTATTTTTGTACTTCCCCACGTTGCTAGCCTGCACATTAATTGATAAATTATGCATTGGGTAATGGTAATATCCGGCGTTCTATGAAAGGAATGGAGAGGAAGCATCGTAGGAAAAGAACTGAGCAGCCTAAACCAAATTCAGGTGCTGTAAAAAATTAGCTCTTATAGAAAGGACAACGGGGCGGCTCTGCGATAAACTGTTAACACCTGGAAATGGAGAGGGTAGTAATACCTAGCTATTTCGGGCATGTATACGCTACACTTCGACAATTTGATAATGCCCACATGTGATTGTTAAATATCTATATAGCAATATAAAAGGTACCAGTTTGCCGAAACCAATCAATCTAAATCGCCCATCCTACTTTTATCGACGGCTCACGAATTAAGTTGGACCCTTGCAAATTATATGCATAATGATACCTACCAGTGACATTAATCACAATAAGAACAGAATTAACCTTTGATTCTCAATGGATTTTACTCCCATTGCTCATAATAGTATTACATAATGTAAGATTGATAATATTATTTCCGGGTGTGAATTCTTAATATTGTTGCAGGTGCACTTGATAATTGTCTATAATCATGTATTTCGGTTGTAGATGTCTTTTCTTCAAACCTTAGGTGTCTGATGATGTGTATCACTATTTTAGGATTTATTTGTTGCGGATCATAGGGAAATCGGTATAATTTCTATATTTGTAACGCGATTGCATTTTTCGCGTGATACATATATATTGCGGAAAGGTGGACTGCACGTGCAAGATTGCTAATAAATTGCTAAATATTCGGTTTTCTTGTGAAAGGGACGAACTAACCATTGCAAGTTAGCCACAGTTGATCAGTTAAAGATGCAGGCACCTTTTTATCAAGTCGAGTTCTATGCTTTGAAGAATTCTGTAACTTTAAAGACAGAACATGACCCTATTTCCTCTCAAGTTTTCCACTCATATGGTTTTATTCATACAAGTATGAAGTATCTACTTCAATTACTCTCAAAATGCTTAGTTCTGAAGTCAAGTGCTTAGTTTCCTCAGTGTTACGATTTCAGGATTCTTGCTCTTGCAACTGAAAACTTGCAGCAAAGTTTTGAGGCTGATTTCCCAGATAATCATAAGGAACCCAATACATATGCAAGAGAGCTATTAGAGTACTGCTGCCACAAAGCTCTTCATGAAGTAACTACACGTCCAGACTATTTGGCTGATAAGGATCTTCGTCGTCTAATGTTCGATATGATGCTTGCATGGGAAAACCCAGGTGCTGAGGATGAATTGATAGAAAATGTGAGAGATCTCATTGCTGTAGTTTGTCATAAGATGCCATTTTGTCTTTTCTATCAAGATGGTCGCCTTTTAACCAAAAATATATAAATGCTCTCTCGTCTGTATTTTCTGAAGAGAAAATTCAGCCTATTGATTTAATTTATGATATTCATCACCTTTTCTAATTTTATCTTGATGGCCAGGATCCTACTTTGCGTAATGCCGTGGAGATTGAAGATGAAGATGAGGGATCAATTTTCTATGCAAGTTCCACAAGTTTAGCTGTTCAAGTTAGTTCCTTTTTGCCAAACATCATTTTTTTTGCTAGGACCATATTGCTTTCATGTGCGAACACATGTTGATCTAATGTTGTTCACTTTTAGGTCAATGAAATGAAGACAGTTGGGTTAAGTGCTTTTAAACGAATAGCGCCTTCGTGCCCAATAATAGCTGACTTGGTTACTGTCCACAATCTGTTTGATGCACTAACATGTTCATCTGGTGGCCGGTTACACTATTTCGTATATGACAAGTATCTCAAAAGTTTAGACCGGTGAGAATTACAATTGTACATATCATCAAACTTTATATGTATTTTCCCTGCCTTTTGTAAATGTCTTTATGGAATTAATGCATAAATAACTTTCCATCACTGGCTGTTCTTTTTAGCTTTGCTTTTTTTAGTTAAATAGAACAAATTCATACACTCCACATCTGCAGTTTAACAGCACGAGGTGTTCTTGTAGAACCGATACTGTATTGGTAGTGCATTGTGCTATGAATCTATGATTGACTGGTTGTCTTAAGAAATATATTAAGCGTATGTCTGTGTTATTTTTTAGGGTATTCAAATCTGTCAAAGGAATCATGCAGTCACCACTTGCTTCAAATTTTCATCTTAATGCTGGGGAGTGTATCTTAGCTGTTGAGGGAGATAGGCCTATTCATCCTGTATTGCAGCATATTGGAATATCAGCTTGGCCAGGTGAATTAATTGGCTGGCATCTAACTTCTAAATTTGCAGCCATACTTTATTCTGGGAAGTCATTGATATTTCCGTTCTTTTTGGCAGGAACGCTGATCCTAACAACACACGCTCTTTATTTCCAGAGTATCAGAGTGGGTTATGGTGATAAGATTGTTAAATATGATTTAGCAAAAGATTCAAATCAAGTGATTAAACGTGATTTTACTGGACCATTGGGTGTTCGCCTATTTGATAAGGCTGTGATGTACAAGTCAAGCACTCTGTAAGTATTTTAAAAGGAAGGGTTCTCTAATACCTATTTTACTGAGGGCCGCAGGTGTATTTTCATGTGTCTTTAAAAAAGTTAACAACACCTTATTTGCAGAACAGAACCAATCTATTTTGACTTTCCTGAATTAGGAGAACCCTCACGAAGAAACTATTGGTTAGCAATCACACGTGAAGTAATGCAGGTGAATAAATTCATCAGGAAATTTAATCTTGAAGATATTCAAAAAGCGGAAGCACTCTCAAAAGCTATCCTGGGCATCTTGAGATACTCTGCTGTAAAAGAAGCTTTTCATATTGCTCCTTCTCACTTCAAGACAACACTCACTTTTAGCTTAGCAGAAAAGCTCCCAAAAGGAGACATGGTATTAGAGGCCCTATATAATAACTACTTTCAACTGCTGGACACTACGTTGAGCCATTTGGCAACTGAATCAGCAGTTAACAGAACGCCGAAGACTCATACTGTACCATTTGCATTATATGCTCTCTCTAGAATGGGATTTATCTTGCGGAATAGAAAAGATGAGACTGAAAAAGAGATAAGCTTTTGTGCTGTTTGCGTTGGCGTAACAAAATCTCTTGAGGCTGCTTTGGAAGAGTCATTTTGTTATTCTGAAAGAATAGAGGCAGCACGTGCTACGGTTGATCAAGTAAAGGTGGAAGGTCTTGATGCAAATCTTGCCCTCATGCAGGTGTGTTGATATTAATCAGTTTAAACTGTTCTCTTGAATGGCTTTTTAAATTTGGTAGAGCCATGTTTTTAATGCTTTGGGTTTAATAGATAATGTGTAGTTTGGATCTAGTAAATGCTTTAGTTCTTCACATTGATATTATGCTCTTGGGAGCATATGCTCCTATTATTGGTTCAAAATTCTTACTTGAAAATTTTGAATTCATAATTCAAAAGTGTTTGCAACATATGATCAGACGTTTGCTTAAGAATAAAATGGAATAAGAGTGGTAAACTTGAGAGGAAATTATGTCATGTTATGTATTTAAAGTTTTATATGATTTTTCATAAAAGTTCTCTAGTATGTTTTTGTGCAGTCCACGATGATCATTATGTACTGTTATTATGAATTTGGTGGAATCTTTGAAGTGCACTGTTTTTCAGTGACAGTTGCGTACGATCTTAAAAGTATATTTGCAGTTCCCTGTAATAGCTATTTATTTGGTGTACATGATGCACTTTTAACAATATCAAAGGGCCAAGCGTATGTCTATGCTTATTGAATAGATTCATGGTTCACAATCTTGATTCATGATGATTCATTTTCATGTCTTTGTTCTTTTGTTCCAAGTATACATCCATTTACCGCCAAATAAATAGGAAGAGAAATTCTTAGGTGACTAGGATCAGCAGATATGTAATCCATACTCTGAGTTTTGTAACAGAGTGATCTATTAGAAAATTGTGCCATCTTTCATACCTGCAATGCTGTTTTCCGATGTCCTTTTCTATTCACCCATTCAACTCCATTTTAATTGCACTAGTTCGTCACAGGTTTTGTTTATATTCATGTACTACCTCCGATCCATATTAGTGGGCACAACTTTGTCTAGATACACATGTATCTAGTCTAAATACTTAAGATACATATGAATTTAGACAAAGCTATGCCCACTAATATGGATCGGAGGGAGTAATAGTTTTACTGCTGCATCACACATGTTCTTCCTTGGGTGGTCAGCACCTATATGGTACTATATTGCTGTACACCAGTACCGAGACTCGAGTTCTGATAGATTACCCTTATATTGCAGGAGCTACTTTTCCCCATCATTCAAGCAGGCAAACTTATTAACTCTTTAACCAAGTGGGAAGATCCTGTGAAATCATTTCTGTTCTTAGCTTTTATCCTGTATATTATTCAAAGGTAATTTTGTAGTGGTTGTTGGATCTTATCAAGTATGCTTACATATATTCTCTTTCTTACTATGTGTGTTCTTTGTTGTGTAGCGGGCTTGTCAGTTACACCGTGCCCTCTATTTTCGTAGTTTCTGCTATAGTTATGATGTGGCGTAAGTACAGTGGAGAAGGAAAATTGTTGGAAGTGCTTGAAGTAAGAGCTCCTCCAAGTAAGAATCCTGTTGAGCAAATCTTGACATTGCAGGATGCTATATCCAAGTTGGAAGAAACTCTGCAGGCTATAAACATTGTTCTTCTCAAGCTCAGAGCTATCTTGTTTGCGGCCGTTCCAAAGGTTTGTCTTTGCTGTTGCTTCCGATTAATTGATAGAGATAAGAGAGACAGCCTAACAAAATCATCGTACATTGAACACCTATCATAAACAATCTCTTGACATGCCTATCACTCGATGTATTTTGTTTTGCAATGTGACACAACTTGGTGATAATATTTAGTTGACTCATTGGATATGAGCCATTTCTAGCCAGTGTACATGCAACATTTTATACACACCTTTAACTTTACAAAGAGATCAATCTGCCAAATGGTAACCTCCATCGTTTTCCCATGAACAGGCAACACAAATGGTCGCAGTGGCATCTGTTGCCGCAGCTGCATTTGTTATCTTGACGCCTTCCAGGCATCTTCTCCTGATGGTAGTCCTAGAGGTCTACACAAGGGAGATGCCGCTAAGGAAGCAGAACACGGAGAAGTTCCGCAGACGGATTAGAGAGTGGTGGGCCCGTATTCCAGCTGCTCCTGTACAGATGATCAGACCTAACGAAAACAAGAAAAAGATGTGACTATGAGCTCTGTATCCATTGTAACTAACAGCTCACAGTTTTCTCCAGTCTCCTTGGTAACCTAGCCAGCTAACCTATAAACCTGTACAGATATCACCCATTATACAGTGCAATTGCACTGGCCACCCCTGATTATACTCATGTAATGATCGTATAGTGGCATTGCTATGGATGTACATAAATATACAAAAATGGCTACAAATTGTATTGAATTTTCTTTGCTTCACTTTTAATCGCTTAGTCGTACAAAGTCCTATGAACAGAGCTTAGTGATAAGCAAAATGTGGTGTGTTTCTCCATTGGTGTTGATGTCCATGGAGGTTGCCCAGATTACGGCGCTTTGCTTGGCGAGAACTTGTAATGCAGAGCTGGATCATCTGGAAAGTGTAATACTTTCTCGATAGAGTTGGTTCCCTCCAACTGGCAACCTTCAAGTTGAGCCGTTGTTTTTGCGCGCTCTTTCCTGACACCGATTCGTTGTGCAAGATTCGTTGTGCAAGTTTCTTGTTAGTGTAGGCGGGTAGCTGCAGTGTGGAGCAACGGTGGTGGTGGCAGGAAGTCTCCTACCTAACCTTCCCCCGACTAAGTGAAACCAAGGAGCGAAGATTGTTTGACTTCTCTCCACCGGAATCTGCGCAGGCGAGAAACCACTACGCAAATCTGCAGGGAATGGCCACCGCTGCTGCATCCTCCTCCCCTCCGGCGGCCATCACCTGCCAAGGTAACCAATCCGTCCCCGCCTGAGCCCTGCTCGTCTGTCTGCCTGAATGTGTCCGCGTTTCCCGGTTAAATCTCCTGAGTGACTCGTCGGTGTTTGGTGGCGCGCAGCGGCGGTGGCATGGGGGCCGGGGCAGGCGCTGGTGATGGAGGACGTCGAGGTCGCCCCGCCGGGGGCCATGGAGATCCGCGTCAAGGTCGTCTCCACCTCCATCTGCCGCAGCGACGTCACCCAGTGGCAGTCCACGGTACGCACCGGCACCACAAGCAGTCAAGCAGCTTCTTCCTTTGTGTTTATGTCCCCCTGCATTTGCATTTGTGTTTCATTTTATTCCAAGTAAAACGCCACCTTGCATTCATCGTCTGGTAATTCTTCGTGTGGCTGTCTGGTTGATATCTCTTCTGTTCCGAACCGCAGGCGCAGCCCGATCTGTTCCCCAGAATCTTCGGGCACGAGGCATCCGGGTCCGCATCCCGATCTCTCTCACTGCCTTGTGAACTGCATTGAAGGTTGCAATGCTGACATCTGAACATCTTTGAACTGTAGAGTGGTCGAGAGTGTTGGTGAAGGAGTGACCGAGTTCCAAGTGGGTGACCACGCGCTCACCGTCTTCATCGGGGAATGCATGAGCTGCAAGCACTGCGCATCGGGGAAAAGCAACATGTGCCAGAAGCTCGGCCTGGAGAGGAAGGGTGTCATGCACAGCGACCAGACGACCCGCTTCTCAATTGGAGGGAAACCGTGTACCACTACTGCGCGGTGTCGAGCTTCAGCGAGTACACGGTTGTCCACTCGGGTTGCGCGGTGAAGGTCAGCCCGACCATGCCCATGGATAGGATATGCCTGCTGAGCTGTGGCGTGTCTGCAGGTAACCTTGCCCCCGTGTGCTTCTGAAGATATGGCTGCATATCTTGATGATATCTGATCATTCACTTGCTCATTTGTTTTGTTAATCTGTTCTTTAGGCCTCGGTGCAGCTTGGAATGTTGCTGATGTAACCAAGGGGTCAAGTGTAGTTATATTTGGTCTTGGAACTGTAGGACTTTCCGTGAGTATCTACAGAAGCTTCTATTATATGAGAAGAAAACACATATTAAGAACTTCAATTCTGAGACTCGTATCTGCTGATTTAGGTAGCTCAAGGTGCCAAGCTACGGGGAGCTTCCATGATTATTGGAGTAGATACTAATCCTGATAAGCAAGAAAAGGGTATTTTGCAATATAAAAAATTAAAATTCTGTGCTTATGTAGCAACATTTTCTGTGAACTTATTTGATGTGTCTGTCGCACAGGGAAGGCTTTTGGTGTTACAGATTTTATTAATCCGGTGAATTGAATGAACCTGTTCAGCAGGTAATTTTCATTGAACTGACCGAGAAAATAGAAGTACTCATCACTTACAGTTTATAGGATTATCTTACCCGCATCTTCGGTGTACAATTGGCAGTGTTTATAGAAACAAACTGTTGTGCCGAATCATAGACTAAACTACCAATTAAATTGGAAAAAAATCATATAATAAAGCGAGAACATAGAAGTTCTTTGTCTAGGCAGTACTTGTCCAACAAGATCGGGACATAGCATAGTGTTCAGTAAGAGCAAGCTTTCAGTTACATGCTTTGCCAATATGCTCTTATAATAACTCCATTTCTAAGAGGGAGACGCCAAAAAAATATGTGGTACTGATGTCTCAACGGCATAGGCTTTAACCTATTTATCCCAGCCTAATAATAAACATAGGAATGATGTTTTCTTCATCCTTGCAGGTAGTAAAACGGCTTACTGATGGAGGGGCTGATTACTCTTTTGAATGTGTGGGTAATACCGGAGTAGTCTCAACTGCATTGCAATCTTGTTCAGATGTAATTACTATTCATATTTTTCATTTCGAGTAGCCGTGCGCCAAAGTGTTTACTTATTATGTTGAGATGCATTTTCTCCTCTCATGCTTTGTTATTGTCAGGGATGGGGACTGACTGTAACTCTTGGGGTACCCAAAGCAAAGCCAGAAGTTGCTGCACATTATGGATTGCTTCTTTCTGGAAGAACACTGAAGGGGTCCTTGTTTGGAGGATGGAGACCCAAATCTGATATACCTTTGTTAGTGGAGAAGTATGCAAACAAGGTAATTTGGAAACTGTTTCAGAATCAAATATTTTCTAATGCTTTTCTCCATACACTCAGCTAACGATATTAAATTAAGCAACTGAATGGAAGCAATACTAGTAGAAAAGTTTAAGTCCCAGGCGACTGAGATTTTCTTAAGTTTCGGTCGATTTAGAAAAGTGCAACTTGCACCTTTTCACCCAGTTGCACTTTTCTAGAAAAGTTACTAAGCTAAAGTTGCACTTTTCTGAATCGACCGATACGGAGAAAATCTCAGTCGACTGAGACTTAGCAAAATCCGTACTAGTATGATTGATGTTTGCGATAAATTGTTTCAAAAGCATATATCTCAAATATGCACTGAACGTTCTGTTGTGTAACTTCTCAGGAAATCCAAGTTGATGGCCTTGTCACACATGATATGCCATTCAGTGACATCAACAAGGCACTCGAACTGATGCTAGAAAACAGGTGTTTGCGATGTGTGATTCACATGCCAAAGTGATAGGATTGAACAACTATACATGAGTGCCACATATCTGTACAATTTTGCGAGTTTTCTTTTCAGTAATTTTCCACTTGATCTCGCTTCTGACTCGAATTTTCATCACATCAGCACATCCAAGATCTTACATCTTTATTCGTGTTTCACCTTGGAATATTTGATGTTATAGTTGTTGAGAGGAATAAAAATTATAATATTCCCTTTGAATCCTCATATGTACCATCTAAAAAATTATTTGTGTAATCTTTATTGTTGCAAATTGACTTTCTGGTGATTATAACGTTGTATGCTTGTTCAGTGCATTGGCAAGACTGTTATTCTATTATTTGAGATTCTTGATTGGGATTAATTATGTAAAACTGGATAATATTTAAATGTATGTAACATGATTTCTTCAAAATATGTATGAGTTAACAGGTTACTCTGATGCCCATTGCTTGCTCGTGCTTAATGAATTCTCGTTTGAAAATAATGAATCTTATTATATTGCATGTGCTTTGAGGGTATCCCCAACTATTAATCACTGTTAGTACAGATTAAAATTCAACTGTGGAAGCGCCATATTTCAAAATATCATTATGTACCATTATAAGGCATTTTTTCTCGGAAACTCACATGTGCACCCGGGTGCACATGCACCCGTTTTTTTCGAATTTTTTTTGAAAATTCAAAACGTGTCGAAAAATTCCGAAAAAAATCATGCACGTACCTGAGCATGTCACGCACCATTGTGTCAAATTTGGCGACGAAACGACATCGCGGCCGCCCTGTGCAAAAATGACAAAATTCTGACAGAAAATAGATCCAAAATTTTGAATTTTCAGATCTGAGATTTGTCATTTTTGCACAGGGCGGCCGCGATGTCGATTCGTCGCCAAATTTGACACGATGGTGCGTGACATGCTCAGGTACGTGCATGATTTTTTTCGGAATTTTTCGACAAGTTTTGAATTTTCACATTTCTTTCGAAAAAAAACGGGTGCATGTGCACCCGGGTGCACATCGTCCGTCTCTACTATGTGTCATGTAATGTGTATGAGGAGTTAATACATTATATTCATACAATTTCTCTTCAAGATTAAAAAGTTGTAGGCCCCCCTTTAGCCATTTTTTGCACAAAAATGATATCACAGAAGTTCTCAGAATCGACTGAAAATCCCTCCTGTGATTTAAGTAAGCAGCACTGCGTGAAAGGATATATTGGATGCTTACGTATGCATCTCTACCAAAATTGGTGACTAGAAATAGTTCAGCAAAAGCATTTGCGTAACTCGAAATAAACAATCCATCTGTACAATGCTCTTCAGATCCTTGGACCTTGCTGGGAACTCATTTTAACTGATCGACAGTAATAAGACTGATTTCTCTTTCTGACATTCGGCATAATACACTTCGTTTCTCACTATTGTCGTCTAAAGTGTTGCAAAATTCATGTTCTTTGTCAGCAGCAGAGAAATGCTTCCTCTTATAAGAAAGCCTTCTTGCTTGCCTGAGCTTGGTAATAAATTCATCAGTGGTTAACTTCCTTCTTCCACAGTAGGTCTAACTGGGGAAGCTCGTATTCCTCGGGGTTTAAGGCCAACGGGAAATCTGGCAAAGGAGGTGGCGGTTTGATGTTCTGGCTGGTTCTGGTGGTTGAAGTTCTGAATTGAAAAACGTTTATGATCAGCATTTACTTCATTAAAGATTAACCATTGTCAGCTCTTGTAGAACATCTAATTATTACCTTTCTTGGGTGTACAGGTCCTGGTTGTTCTGGAGCTTGCTTAATGTATCTTTTGGGAGTCTGTCCAAAATATATTTGGCTGTTCCGAAAGGAGTTGAGATCCTGCAACATTACATGTACAAAGGTCAGTCCCATTTTAATTTCAAGAAATATTCTGCAAGTGATACTGGAATAAACAATATACACTATGCAACAACAGCTTTCAAATGACAAGACTCCTCGGTATTATTTCCTCCTTATGCCAATTTGTTCATACTAGGTCTAGAAATTTCCGAATGGTACACTACTAGTAGATTTTAGACAAGTAAATCAAGTGTTAAAGAAGACTAAAAATTGTCAAATAACCTTGATGTCGGAGGAGTTGAATGGAAGGCCTCTGAAGCCCTTTTGCTCTCTTTCAGAAACTCCTCTGATGCTTGTAGTGAGGATATTGCCATCTCGTGAGATCTTCCGGTGTCTCCTTCATCAAGAATCAACCCATGGAAATAGTATGCAGCAGCCTGACAAACATACAACGACCAATAGTACCTGTTTAAATCTCTCTAGAAGGACAAGTAAAGAGATCTACATATTTTCTATCGCTGTCTCAAAGAGAGTGTATGATCTGGTCAAAACTTCAATTCAAAATGGATATGGATGGTTGCATCCAAATAGTTTTGTTCCAGTTCAATAAAATGGAACACATTTATAATTTTCAAATAAAATAATTACTCCCTCTGATCCGGAAAAAGCGTCGGAAGTTATGCGTACCGGTTGTATTGGTTACGTGATTTTCTCACGACAGTTTTAATGGATCGGAGGGAGTAACATTTTTGGACTTATGAGAAAATAGTGTGAAGCTGGTTTGCACACCTTTGCTTCAGCATACTTCCACTTTACAAATAGTGTGTGCTTTTTCGCCCATCCATCTGACAAAGGAAGCTCTGGTATGCTATCCTTAATCTGTAGAACAATAGTTCATCGATTCAAGTGCAACAAGTTTTCGGAATTGCTGTTTAATGCAAAATAAAATGATGTAGTATAATGGGAAAGAGCATGCCCACATGCTCATCAGCCCTTGTAGGTCACAAAGAAAGAGGAAGCACCTGTTGCCAATACTTGACCATCTCACAAGCTAAACGCCGTTTTACTGCTAAAGTGGCCTTTGGATTATCAATTGCCAGTCCAAGTTGCATATCAACTCCCTGCAGTATTTGAAGATGATAGGTCACTCCAGTTTTCCAAGAACAAGAGTACACTAGTAAATCCCTGAGTGTATCACGTATACTTGCAACCAAACCGAGTTAGTAAAGGTTAAATGTTAAAGATATTTTAGAATATCTAAGCATATAAGTGGATTCCTTTAGACTTAAAATGTGTAATCAAATGATTAACTTGTTAAACAAGACGGTGATAGAGAAAGAAAACAGTACTATAAGTTGAATCAATCATTCACTTTGACTATGTATGGGATAGTCAAACATGTGAAATCCACCAAGTATCACAAAATGTTGATGATATTGAGAACCCTCTCTTCTTTCATAAAAAATAAAATAAAATTGTTTGGCTTCTTTGTAACAGAACTGAACTAGCTCCGTTTTGGAGAAGGTTATGAGCTAGTCTAATTTTTTTTTAAAGGGCCTTATTATTTGCAAAGAAAAATATGTATTGTTACATATTGAAGAGTACCTGGCCAAGTCCTTGCAAGCTAAGTGCTTTTAGATTTCCTTCAGCTAGATCTACTGGGAGTACCCTTCTGAAATTAACATCAAAGAATAAGATTCAGTAGATGTCATTGCCAAGTTGGGCTCTTTGAGATTTATAAACTGATATCACCAAGCATTAAACCTTTTCTCGGGTGGTATCTGCAGAAGTACTTGATTAACTGCACAATCCAAGTATCCAGCTGCTTTCAAGAAAACATCAACAGTGGCTCTCCTGCTCTCTGCGCCGGACATAAGAGTATTGTGTTGTCAGCACTTAGCACAATGCACTAAAATCATGAAAATTAAGAATTTTCTTAATCCAAGATATAAGTGCTCAACCACCAACCTTCAGAAACCCGCGGCCCATAGCCGTCACCTTATGACCTTGGAAGAAGCAGGGAGTTTGCCTGCAGGAAGCACACCATGGCCATCAGGTGCAGTATGGACAACACTTCATACCAAGCATCTGACATGGATGTCTCCTGCAATCAAACCATAATCCAACTTTGAGCATCTTTACCCCAGCTTCATCTATGAAAATTGATGGACCCCAGACTTACCTCAGCATCATCTTCTTGGTTAGCCCAAACAAACTGCACTTTGTTTCTCAGCTCACTGTCTGCAACATCATGCATGATAAATCAGTCCACAACACTATCATAACAATAACAAAAGCCAGTATAGGATAGGATAATCACTTTCTTTCACCAGTCCTAGCAGCACTGGCAGGTACTCCTCCAAAGCCTGGAGAAGATTAGCAGTGCTAGACCCTCCTGAAACCAACCAGAGGCTAAAAATCAATACTGAACTTCTGATAAGTCACATGTAGCAGCCGAGCAGAACACACCCCTACACACCGTGCCACGACGCTGCAGCCCTTCGCCTCGGCTTCAGGGCCGCCGCTGATTCCTGCATTGCCATTTCCACAACCCTTGCTCTTAGAGCTGACAGCTTATCCACCGTACTCTTGTCCAGGTGATCACCGAGAGACTGCGAGAAGTCTACCGTTCTCGGAACCCGAGCCCCGGGAGGAAGACGACCACCTCACCGACGCTCCTTGGCCTCCCCTGGCGTCCAACACCCGGATCCCTCGACGCCCCACAACCCATGGAGCTGCAAGAATGGATTTGTTGGAAAGCGGGTGGGGTCTTAGATGCTGTGACCTGGCTGTGAAGACAGAAGAACAAAGGAAGAAGTTTATCCTAAGGGACTTGTGGAGTGAAACCAAAGTTCAGTAATCTGAGTGTTTGAAGATGTTGACGACCAAGACACGAAGTGG
The DNA here is from genome assembly GCA_947311845.1 of Poa pratensis. NCBI lineage: Eukaryota > Viridiplantae > Streptophyta > Magnoliopsida > Poales > Poaceae > Poa > Poa pratensis. The sequence continues at coordinate 58,082,983 of CAMZMU010000033.1, read as the reverse complement.
CAACGAAGGAAGCTTGATGATCGAAGAGGAAACAAACACAGATATAGCAAGTTCAAAAGCATTAGAAAGATCCTTACCTTTGTTCCTACTTTACGGTGAAAGGCCTTTCGGGTTTTGCTCAGCGACTACACTAATCTGAACCAGAAGTCCAGAACACACGCACCTTTAGCTCCTCCGCCTGTTCTCTGTGAGCAACATCAAAAAGGAGAGTGCAAGTTGAGCGAATGGGAGGCCAAGTTGGCAGTTCCTTTGTGGGAAAATAAAACATATGGTGGATCAAGTTGTGTCATCTGAAAATTAAGAAGTGCCTGGTACTGCTGCTCGAAAAGCAGCACTGCATCGCCTGATGCATGGAACTGGCCACTTGATATTCGTGCCACGCCAGGTCAGTCTTGAAGCAATGGAAGGGTTCTCTGGAACTTAAATTCATCGAAAATTAAGAGCTACGTACCTCAACCTTGGCGAAGAAATCTGTTTTGTTTTCACGGCGAAGATATGCTTCTAGAAGGAATATCTTCTGATACGGATTTGATTTGATTTGGCTCGGTAGAATTGGAAGGGAACGGAGGCCTCTTGGTCTTGGATGTGATGAGCTGAAGGAAGAAGTCGAGGAGGAGGGGAGGGGGCAATGAGTTGTTAAATGGCGACGTGTCTATTTAAAGCTACGCTCTTGCTGATGTGTGGGCGCAACTGGCTTGGTGGCACGCCACAATGAACAGGCGGGGCACCTCGCCAGCACAAACCAATCGAGTGTTTCGGAAATAGTTCCCCACAGATACAGCTTTTGTCAATACTGAGGAAATATCCATATTTCTTCTGGAAAAGGCAAACGCATTGCTGAAATGGTGGTTACTAATTTATAATTTGTCCCCTTTCTTTCTCACTTTTCATCTTTTTGGTTCCATCCACATTTGTTGGTGTGTCTCCATCTACTTCTTCTCCTAGTGGCTGCTATACTTGAACAGCATCAGTATAGAGATTGAGTGGGCTAGCTAGATTCAGCATTAGTGCACATGATACTAACTGAACTGGTAGTGCAAGGGTGAGAGCAGGCCCAGTACAACAAAGTCTACATTTCTCTCCCCCGAAGCGAACTTTCTTGACTCGAAAGAACAGAGAATTCAGGAGGCGATCTTCCAGCTCCAAGAGATCACGCATGCATGACACCCCGATCGGATTGGAGTTGTTCGCTTTCATCTCATGGAGGGTCCATCAAACCACCACATCTGCACTCCATCGATCTACTGGCTGCAAAGAAAGACGAAAGGGAAACATGTCTCTTTCACCTGTTAGGTAGCACTGTTTTCTGATCGATAGGGCCGGCAATTTTGATTAGATCCGCTGGCGAGGTTAGTTAGTTGTTGGAACTTGGAGTTCGGGTAGGCACGAAGTATGTCGCAGCAGCATTTACATGCTACTTCCTGATTTACGATCCATTCGTGAAATAGCTGATGCTGCCTAGTGCATTGTGGAAAACTCTACCTTGTCTCCCTCTTTTCTTTGACAGTAATTGTCTTCTTTGTTTCCTAGCGTGGCATGTTCTTTACTCCGTACCATATATCTTTGCGGATTCGAATGCGGATATTTACGACCGTGGATTCAAAATGGAACGGACTCGGGGCGAAAACAAAATTAATCGGATAAATACATAATAACACAAACATAAGGGCTAAGATATCATCCACAATTGCTAAATAGCCCAATAGTCTAACAAAGTTGTACTACATAGTTGATAAATTACTTTCTAAGTGAACTAATGTTTATCGGACAAATTTGACATCTCACTAACTACTAACTGTGCCAGATTATATTCGTCTTTCCGAAAAAAAAAGGATTATTCGGTTTAAAACCATCGGGTAATACTAATTAATTTCTGGATAATCCATATTTGGATGGTTTGGCATAACATAAGATATCTTATACTATATCTGGAGTGCTTGTTCGGAATCAGATATGCTTATTTGTTTAATTCCTTTAAACCGAATATAAATTCTTTAAAATGAATTTGGCATGTAAATTTATCTATCCGCTCACGAACCATATTGATTTTTTTTTACAAAGTGTATTATGGAAAACTCTACCTTGCTTCTTTTTTTATGTGCTTCACGACCGGATAGAGCTTCAGTGACTTTGTAAAACAAAGTCTCGCCATGTTTTTGCCCATGTGAGTACCATCAGATTAAGAATTTAAGATCCAACGAACACGGTTGATCTAAATTGAATAAATGATTTATTATTAAATAGCTTTTTTACGTTTTGATATCAAAACCATAAAACAGTTTTCAAATGGAACAAAAATTCACAAAATAATCAATGGAACATATATGATGATGCCTTGAAATGTTTTCAGTTTTTTATGGATAGGTGAAATTTGATTTCAAAAGTTGGATCAGCCATGTCCGTTGAATCTTGATCTGATGGTACTCACATGGGCAAAATGAACATGAGATTTTGCTTCAACAAATCACTGAAGCTTTATCCTTCACGGTGAATCTTGATTTGATGGCATTCACATGGGCAAAGTCACCATGAGACTTTGCTTCACTGAAGCTATGTCTTTCATGACGTGCTTGGCCCAAAAAAGCCCTTTGTTACTGTGTACTACTCCCTTTGTTCCTTATTACAAAATGTTTTAGATATTATAATATGGACTACATACAAACTAAAATGAGTTAATATACACATTAAAACGCGTCTAAATGCATATGAATATGAGAAAACTGAAAACACTAAAAAATCTTATATTAGAAACGGAGTGAGTATCATACTACCTCCGTAGACAAGTAAATAATCTTCTTTGGTTTTTGAAAAAGTAACTATCTTCATTGTTTCCTGCCGTGGCATGTGCTTGTGTGAGGTGTCCACTGCCGCGGTAGAAGAAACCCGGTCACTGGATCATGTGTCCCCGCCTAACCCACATCAACAATCTCTGACCAGTTCATACGTTGGACCATGGCGCAAGACATAGCACCACCACTACTAGTTTAAATCCCATCGATCGAATCGTTCGTACTGGCGTCCGCACGGCTGCTTCCGACGATCGACATGCTAACCCTAAACAAAGCACTACGTAGGCGTACGTGCAAAGGGTCGTGGCACGCTAGGGGAGCAGTGGCGGAGCCACGTTGTGGCTGTGTAGTCACCCCTAGCTATGAATATTCCATTTATGAACGCTAAATTCTGAAAATTAACCATACATGCCCACATGTCCTCTACTATGGGTAACTTTGGCTGGGTCAGATGCAAAACGAAACAAAGGAAGCACGTAGTAACTTCTCGATCCCCACGATTCCTACCCCTCGACGTCTCCTCTTCAGTTTTCAGCTTCTGATAATCCCGTGTAATCCCCAATTCGTTCCCTTGTAAATTGACAAAAAAATCTCTGATTCTCTGAATCAATGCCGACTAGACACTAAGGGTTGAGGCCGTCTCGCCGCCCGGAATTCGCCGGTCAGGCGCACAGACACCACGGTAACTCGCCGGTCAGGCAGCCACGTCCCAAGATCAGGTGTACGGAAACCATGGCAACTCGCTGGTCAGGCATAGCCACCTCCGGCGATCAGTCGCACGGACACCACGGCAATTCACCGGTCAGCCGGTCAGTCACGGCCACCTCCGGCGATCATTAGGCGACTTTTCTATCTTGTCGTCAGCTCCTCCATCGTTCGTGTACATACACTGCAGTCTGCAATTCAACACCAGGACCAGGACCAGACCCTTCTTCCCTGCGGCCCTACTCCCCTTGCATTTGTAAGCTGTATAACTTCTGCTTTGAATCGCTTCTAATTTCAGAATATTAGTTTAGTCCAGAATTATTGTCTATGTGACGATGTGATGTAATCTCCTAGGTCAATAGGAAATAGGTGTGTCAAGAAATGCCTATCAGAGCCAAATGCTGCAGATTCTTGTCCACATATGTGTGTTCTGAAAAGAAATTTTTGTTACATTAGTAAAGCTTGACATCACAGAGTTTGGATCCTGGCTCCGCCACTGTAGGGGAGGAGAGGTGTCCAAAATCGCGACGACCTGTGTGTGGGGCGAATGGATCGAGAAAGAGGCCAGCACCGCCGGAGCGGCGTCGCCGTCCCACGTGGCGGCGGACCCCGGCCGCCTGTCCAAATCTGGTTTCCCGTCAGCCACCGCCGCTGTTGGAGGCAACCGGGAGAAGGCAGCGTTTCTGTCGGTCCGGAACGTCATTACCCAAAATGGAGCTTTGTCCTCGGTCGCACGGCAGCACGCGACAGCGATCGTCCACCGGAGGAGGAGGCGCCCGCGAGCTGACGGCAGGTCGGCTGGGGCAGTTGCGTGTTTTTTTTTAGGATGTCCTGGGGTAGACGCTCTCTGCGATTGAGCTCCAGCGAGCCGTGGTACGCGTGAAGCGGGCCGATTATGGAAAGAGAGACGTGCCACTGGAATGTCAGCGTGAAATGGGCTCTTTGCGCGTACAAGGATGAATTATCTTGTTCGGCCTGGATGGGCCTCTTGTAGGCCTGCTGCTCTACTGATTTCACGGCCCGGTCTTATCACATCCCAAGTTGGAATGGAACCCGATCGATGGGAAAATAAATCGAGAGGAGCTTTCGCTTGATTCCGATTCGGGCTGATGGACCAGCGTACCGCCTGTACACGTCGTTTCCAGCTTTGGGCGGTCTGACGCATCTGCAGACGGGAGGAGAGAACAAGAACGAACCGAGACGTGAGCATTTGTTACCTTGCTGTGAACAGCCATATTCTCTTCCTGCTACAGCACGCGACGGGACAAAGAAGATAAAGTGAGTAGGAATCCCAACAGTGAGCTTGCTAAACCCTCTCCACCCATTTCCTGTTCTGCCAAAGAGTTCACGTGCTTGTTAGGTGAGAAAACGCAGAGACTCGATTAGTCTCAAATTCGGAACGTGCCAAAAGGCACGAAATCTATTGGTTTCTTTGTGCTCCGAACCGAAATGGTCGCATTAGAGCATCTCCATCAGCGCCAGCTAAATTCAGTCCGACACCATTAAAACGGACATGATTTGGATGGTGTCAGCCATTCCCAGGTTACCTCACTCACCGGCACCCCTCTGAACGGCGGCACCCTGATTGGCAGGCCCTTTTTTCATTTTTAATTGCAATAAAATATTCTATGTCAACCTCAAATCAGACTACCAAAATATACATGTATTAGGCCGGCCAACAATGGCTCGACCAAAATAGTCTCGACCAGCATCAAGACCGGTCACCAAAATGCACACAAAATACCTCAAGAAGAACATGTAAATCATTCTTCGGTCTCAGCATCCTCGGCCCTTGCCCTCTCCTTCATGATGTGCTCTACATGATCGGCAAAGAAAGCTCGTTGAGGCGAGTTCATGTGTGTGGTGTCGGTGGAGAGGATATTGAGCACCCTAGTGAGTTGCGCCTCTTTGATCTTGGTATCCCTATCTAGTTGCGTCTCCTTGAGCTTTTGGTTTTGGACGTCGAAGTAGGAGCCCCACCTCTCTTGGATTTCTTCATGCATTTTTATCTTGGGAGTCTTGGATGAGGTGAAGTCAATCAAGTATTGGAGGGAGGCACTAGATGTTCCTGCTGTCTTCTTGTCCCCCTTTGCTTTCTTGTTGCAATCCGGCCGATCGATAACGCCTTGCCCTTGCAATTAGGATTCATCTAGAACGCCGTCCTTGCTTCCTCGATGTATTGAGAGCCGGAGTGTTTTCGACTTTGCACAATTTTGAATCTGCATCCAACAACGAGACGCTCCAACGCCTTTTTGTACATCTCCTTGTACCTCCTTCGTCATCTTGGCGCACTGTCTTCGGCCAGCTCAGCTCGCCAGATGACGCCGTATTTATCTCCTCCTCTGTCAGCACCCTTGCCGACAGTTCCAGTTGTTCCATCTCCATTGGCTTCGGATGCGGCGCGAGCGCTGTTAGCACCTTCTTGCTGGTTGGTGACGAAGGTGGTTTGCAACGGCAGTGGTGGCGAAACAGAGGTTTGGGATGGCGGCGTCGAGGAAGGAGAACTGTGAAAATGTAGGGAAGAATTTTGAGAGGGTTTGTTGACCGGCGCGCAATATAAAGGGAAGGAAAGAATATGGTGTTAGGCCTATGTCAGTGACAAGGCGGTCTAGCTTGGCGGAGAATTTGTCCAGCCACTGTCCGGCACTTCTGAGATGACCTCCAAACTTAGAGGTCTGCTCTGGGATGCCGAACAGATTTTGGTCTGACCGGTGCGACAGATTTTCCAACCCGGCCCTCATTGTGCATTTAGGCGTTTTAGGTGTCGCCGATGGAGATGCTCCAACCTGTTGCATAGTCCAAGAGTAAATTACAAAAACTATCACAATTGAGGCAGGAATAACGAGTCAGTACCGATCTTGGTAAAAATTTCAAAAATCTACCAACACTGGGACTAACGGTAACACATCGCACTTATTTCTATCTAACCGCATTTTGACAGCACTGCTGACTAATGGAGCCCACCTGTCAGGGCTGACGAGGCAGCACAGGTGGAGGGCTAGCTGACGTGGACGTGGGGCCCACTCGTCAGCCCACATTTTTCCCCTTTCCTCTTCTTCTTCCTCCTTCGTCTGTCTCCGGCCAAATTGTTCCCGTACCACCACTCTGACCCACTCCTTATGCACATCTCCGGCCGCTGCCCTGCTTCTCGCCCCCTCCCGGGGCCGATCGTCACCATCGGCGGCTCGGCCCGCCACACAGTAGGAGGGGAGATGTTCGTCGTCCATGATGCGGAGCTCCTCCATACGCCGGTGAGGCCGAGTGGATGCCTGCCAGGCGAGCCTCCATGGCCGCGGCGGAGGACATAGGCCTCTAGCGAGGGTCGATGCCGACCGGGCGCCGCACGGCCACGGTCGCCGATGGCCGTGCCGCCCCACGCATGCGGCGATGAGAAGCACGACGCCGGGGAGCCGCGGGTCGCGCCGCCATGCTCCGGGCGGTGGGGGGCTTCTCTGAGGTGCGGGCCGCCGCCAAGGTGCAGGCCGTCGTTGCCCTCGCGCGGCTTCCCCGAGGTGCGGGCCACCGCCGCCGCGCTCCGGGCGGTGGGGGGGCTTCCCCGTTGTGCGGGACGCCGCCGCCGCGCTCCGGGCGGTGGGGGGCCTCCCCGAGGTGCGGGTCGCCGACGCCTTCGCTCTGCATCCTCGAGGTGAGAAGCTAGCGGGAGAGAGCGCGCCGAGGGGAGCGAGGCGGGAGCGCGTACGGGTCCGTGCTCCGCTGCTGTCCGCCCGGGCCCGTGCATGCGGATTTGCAGGGGCTCGTAGCACCGGCGCTCGATATCCATCTCCTGCCCCGGACCGTTGCGAGCGGATTTGCATGTCGCCGCCTCCGCGGTGAACGCCGCCATGCGGTTGTGCAGGATTCGGCTTCGGATCAGTCACGAGGAGGAAGAAGAAGTGAAGGGGAAAATATTGGGGTGCTGGCAGGTGGGCCCCACTTCCACGTCAGCTCCACCTCCATGTGAGCTGCCAACTAGGCCCTTTCCGGTGTCTGACTCTTTAATCCTGCCCCAATTGTGGTACTCCCTCCGATCCATATTAGTGGGCATAGCTTTGTCTAAATTCATATGTATCTAGTTAAGTATTTAGACTAGATACATGTGTATCTAGACAAAGTTGTGCCCACTAATATGGATTGGACGTAGTAGTTTTTTTAATTTACTCAACCTTTGCCGCACATCTAGCTGTCCCCGCCAAATGCATGAACTGTTTACTATTTAAACCATAAACAGACAGTGTTGTTGATCTTGTTTATTATCGCTTGCAGTTCACTGTAGAAGCGGTATGCGTGTGCTCTGGGAGTGCGACTTTTTTGCAACCGGGTTGAGTTCGAGGCAGAGACCTAGACAGCGTAGATGCATGTTTGGACCTTGGGGAGCGTGTGTGTCGACGGGAGGGCGAGCCAGATCTGGGAACGGATTTGGCCGGTGGAGCCATGGATCTATCCGCCCGGGTCCCGGTTCCCGGCACGTCCAGCGGCAGTAGGTCCGGCTGTCGTTGACAGAGCCGCCCACGCGCGGGCCGCGGGCCATAGAAATCAGCGTTCCCGTTCACCCCAGCGGACGAGGCCACGATCCTTGCATCATCCAATGGTTCGGAGAGCGCCGGGATACGATCATCACCAGCTTCGCTTAAAAGCGTCATGGTTAATGATAGATTCGTTCTCTTTTTCGCTTTTCTTTTTCTGAAAATGATCCGACGACGATGCCTAAAGATGTGCCCTATAAAGAACTCCTGATGGAGAAGGCTACGCACTCTGATCGTTGGAGTTGGAATGACCTAAAGCGAGGATTGGGCATAGTATCTGTACCGAATATAGCGTCAACGGACAAGAGAGCTGTGCCGCGGGATCAGTAATTCAGTATCCCTTCCTCGCCAAGAAACGAACATTCTTGCCTCAAATCGAAGCTGGAATACAACCCTGTTAATCTCACCGTAACTGGTAGCACTGAGATCAGAGAACCTTCAAGTACTCCTAGAGTGATTACAGTTTATCACTGGGTCCACTGATCGATGAAACACGGTTGTTCGTGATATTCTCCGTGAACCAGTTTCTCTATTGTTTAGTTACTAGTTGACGTCACGCCCTTGGTGAGATTTTTGTGCATTATATTTGGGAATGCACGTTTAATTTTTTTGAACAGACTTCTTATCCTTGCTAAATGCTAATATATGCAGTTAACTATCACATAACTTTCATTCTTTACCTCTAAGCTACATATCTTTTTTAGTCATTGCAGTTGTTATTAGGTAAACCAAGAATTATCGTCCGCAGACGGAAACTAATGTGTGTACTGACTAAATAAAAAGTTGATTATTATGGTAATGCAGTCTCGAAAATGCTTTCTCTTTGGTAATATGTACAAATTCACAACATTAACTGTGGCGCCACCCTTGTTGGCGTCATTGTCATGTCATCACAGCCACGTTCCTTGCGGTGAATCAGCAGTGCCTTCCTTGGCTTAGTGTCGTTGGCGTATCAGAAGTATCTCTCCTTAGATTCATGTCATTGGCGTCTATTTGGCAGTATGTACAAAATCACAACATTAACTCTAAATTCTAGAAATGATTTCATACATATAAAGTTAAATCCAAAGTACAATATAAACTTATTTTAGAAATGAACATAAACAAAAGTATCAATATGCACCAAATCAATAGCATGACAGTAGCATTGGTGAAAAACTTAAGAAGTTAATATGCTTTACATGCATGACATCATTGAACTAAATTCCATAAAAAGGAAACTATTTAGTACACAACGGAGCATGAATAATATACTGATTAATCTTACCCTACCAACATGCTTTTATTTTCTGGATGTACCCAATGTGTCTGTGACAAAATAAAGTAAGAAATTATTTTCATACCTCATCCATTGGTACTTGTCTAGCTTCAAAACCCGTAATACAAAAAACAATCAGAGAAAGAAGACCTGGAAAAAAATCAAACATGGTGAGATGACTCGTGACTGAAGGTCAGGGGCAACCTGTGAAACCAAAGCCGACTCGGCTGTCCTCGCCAGCCCCGCCTTCGTCCTCCGCCAGCATCTCTAGGCTAGTCGCCATACCCGATCATGTGCACGAGTAAGGGAGTTAACTGAACATGCAACATCCAAATGTGTGTTGTTAATACCATGGCATGATCCATCGTAACGAAATCTAGATTCGTGAATCTTTGTATTCCTAGACGTGTAAGATATTTTCTACTTGTTTGCAAAGAGTTTTGTATTCAAAAAAATAGAACTACAAATTAAATATGGTACAAAAATATGAGAATATTTGCAGGCAAACATATAGCCAGAAGGTGTTTGTGGGTGAACTTTGAGAAGGACAGACATGTCAGTAGGCTCGAACGGGCAGATGGCATATGGCGACTAATCAGCGACAAGGCACTGGAGGAGAGAATAACAGGGCAAAGCACTGGAGGAGAGAATAACAGGGCATGACAATTGTTCTTACTTACAATTGGATATATTATAAGCAAGCACCTTCTTACTTACAATTGGATATGTTAAATTTAGTATTTAATTTAAGTACATAATTAGTGGGAATGCACATTTTTTGAATTTGATTCCACAATTAGGGAAAGTTTATTTATGTGGTGTCCAAATATTGGCCAAATTGAAATGTTCAAATATATTTGTATTTTGCTATAATTAGTTAGCGTATTTTTTTAAGCATTTTTTATATATTTTATTGAATATCCGACTATTCGCCCAAATGTTGGTCAAATTGGAATGTTCAAATATGTTTTTATTTTGTTATGAATAGCTAGCATTTTAAAAGCTTTTTTGATATATTTTATAGAATTTCTAAATATTTAGTAGTATGAAATGTTCAAACATGTTTGTATTTCGCCATGAATATTTAATTAATATTAGAAAAGGTAAATTTAAATTATCTCCAAATGTTGACAAAATTTGAATACTCAAATATGGTTTTTTTAGCATTAGTAGTTAGTATGTATTTTTCTGATCGTTTTGATATATTACTTGTATTTTTTCGATGGATATATCTAGAGATTTTGATTTTTCGATGATTTTCATTTTTCTTGAAATTATTTATATAAACCGGTCCCACCCGTCAGCGATTAAACTTTTTTTCGAAAATGATTTTGAAAAGGAAAAAAAACTGATAGCCCGGGTCCACCGTGACGTCGTGGTGACGTCAGCGGTGGCCGGACTTGCCCACGGCGATGACCACGGCGGAGCCGCATCCGAGCGAGCGGGGAGACACGGCTTGGCGCGTCGGGTGCGGCTGGACGCGGGCTACCCGTAGCTGGCGACGCGGCTGCATCTGGTCGCCGGAGCGTCGCCGGCGACGTCGAAACGCGGCGGCGGATGGAACTGACGCCGGCGACGATTCCGCCGCGCGCGAGGCGTCCCGGCAGGCGTTTGTCGGCGAGGATGGAAAGGAGGCGACGGCGAACCTTCCTGCATGCGTGGATCCGTCGGGGGAGGCGCGGAGCGGCGACTGCGCGCGTCGGCGGCGGCGGCGACTCTGGCGTCGCGCGGGAGAGGGAAGGAGAGGAAGAGGAAGTGAAGACGCTTTTCTACCGAGGTTCTCGAGTTTTTCGGAAATTGTGGCTAGGTTCTCCGCAGCTAAGAATTAGGACAGATTTTGAATTTTCATAGAACACAGGGGCCTTTTTGCAAAAAAAAACATGGGGGACTGTTCAACACTGTTCCAAGAACACGGGCAGCTCGGAGTCATGCATGCGTCGGTTGAGAATTGAGAGGGGGACCAAACAATTGCAATCTGGACTCAATTTCAGAGTCTAATAAGATTAACTCGGCACCTTGCTCTAAGTGCTCGATCGGTACTAAAAAAATATCGATGTCCGATGTTTACATGCCACCATGATCTGGCAGTGCTATTAATCTAGGACAATTTGCTCTGACAGAGAAGACTCGGGCATTGACACCATGAGCTGCCACCCTCTCAATTATCGGAAGCAAGGTGCGACCTCTGCTCCATCAATCAATACAGGGCAGGAGCCGCAGGACGACTGCACGGGATGCAATTCGTTTTCTTTTCACTGCCCGATTCTTTCCATTGCAAACTGTTCATCAATCAATACTGGGCGCATGCAGCGATCACGAAGGGGATCACTATTGGGTAAGCTATTTTCTTTAGAATTTCCATGTCAGGAATCCACTGCCGCTGGTTTGAAGGCTGACGGCGAGTTGAAAATCCAAGGACGCTGGCCCAAGAATCCGAGCAGCAGAGGGACGAGGGCGAGGGGAATCACTCCAATTCTCGCGAATCCACACACTGCGCTAGTGTTTCTGGGTGCGCCCCTGTGACCCACAGGTACAGTCCATGACCCATTGTCCCAAATCCAATGCTCCATTTCCTGCCCCCACTCCATGTCCTTTGCCCTCCATAGGATAGGAAAATAGTAGGAATAGGAAAATCGTACGATTTTAATGTCATGTACCCTCAAATCATCTATGATTTTACATGCATCATAGTTTTTTTATTCTATTAAAGGAATTGTAAAATGAGCTTGAAGTGAATGTTGGATTTCTTATGGGAAGTAGTACAACAATTTCTATAGGATACAATCCTACAAATCAAATGACCAAGATAGGAAAATTTCCTATAGGATTCATTCCTCCACAATTCCTTTGGAAATCTTTTATATCAAACAGGCCCTGAGTATTAGTATGTTTTTTAGCTGTTTGCCCTCTTCGGTTCCAGTGATCTGATGTGTTGTTCTGAAAATAATATTTACGAGTTTAAAAAATATAAAAATAAATCCACAGATAGCCAATAGTGTATCCACAAACATGTAAAATATCGATGTGAAATACTTTGTATACTGAGCTACACAAAATGAAAAGGTGTGGACATAGTCATGCATATTTAAATTTATGTTTTTTCAGATTTTGTTATTTTTGTAGCCACTATAAAAATAATTTTACATTACGATTTTCCTTGATCTTAAGATATATCATTGGCTATGTACATAATTAGTCTTAAAAAATTAAACCTCTGAAAATATTTTTTGAATATATTAAAATGAAGTAAGCACGGGTGCTCGGGAACGAAATACACTTTCTTACTGGAAACCTATTATTACTCTATCTGTTCCAAATGAGTTGTCGTTTATTTTGTACAAATTTGTACTAAATCAAGGACTACTAATTTGTAATGGAGAGAATAGAAGCAACACTGCACTTACCCACGCTAAGAGCATATCCCTTGGTGCCCTGATAGGCCTCCCATCAGTCCAATAGGTATCTGGACACAAAAATCGTCCCCACCGTCATCCCCCATGGGACACTCATAATATTTCGGCGGTGCACCACCCGACATGGTCTAATGTTGCTGAAAATTGCAAACACCACTCTTGATATTTTATTTGTGGCAATTTCTTTGAAATGCATTGCCAATCTAGTCAAAAAGGTACCCCATTGGAGGATTCGGGTACGTAATACATAGGAAACCTAGAAGCAAACAAAACAATATACACGGTGGGACCGTATACAATTGGTGTCTAAACCATCTTGTATGATGTCATATTACATGTTCAACAACCCCATCTAAACCACAGAGAGGTTGAAATTACGCTTAAACTCATTTGAATTATTAACATGCAATGTTTTGGTAAGTCTATCTGGTATTTCATCCTTATTAGAGATAAACCTGATGTCAACTAATTTGTCTGCAACTCTCTCTCTCAAACAAAATGATTGTCAATTTCAATGTATTTTATCAAAGCATGAAAAACAGGATTACCCCTGTCTCACTTTTCATATTTTGGAACTGAAATTTGACTGGACACTGAGACGGTTTAAATTGCAGCAAGTAGAAATGGGCAAACAATACCTTCGGTAAAGGTGGGCGTCACGTGCATTCCTACCTACCCGCCTCACTGGCGCTAGTGAAGTGGAGCCCTGGAGTGGTTCTACCGTGGAGCGCGTGTACCACGGTGGCACACAACATTAACCGAACCAGGCAGAGGCGTTGAAAGGGCGCGATGCGTGGAGCAAAAAGGCTTCGCAGATCGTTCGTTATATACGCTTTCCATTCCCCGCTCCACCCCACTACCATATCCTCTGCCCACACTGGCTGCCTGCGCCGCGCAACCTACCACTGCACACCACAGAGAGTGAGGCTCTAGCTGACAGTCTCCTTCCGTCGATCGAGCCGCGCAAGGAAATGACGGCTGTGGTGGCGGCCGTGGAGGCGGGGGTGGTGGCGGTGGCGAGCGGTCGGAGCTGCAAGCTGGTGCGGGGCCTGTACTGGCGCCTGCGCGCGGGGATCCGGCGGCTGCAGTCGGAGCGGCGCAGGTGGCGCGGCGGCAGCGGCAGGCGGGAGCGCTTCAGCAGCTTCCACTACGACGCGCTCAGCTACGCCCTCAACTTCGACGACGGCCGCCGCGCCGCCGACTTCGTCCTAGTATGAAAGGCAGGCATCGCCATCGCGCGCTCGCCCCCCACCTGCAGGTGTTCGATTGGGTGATGGGTTTAGCTAGTGGATCGTGTATGAAGGCTGTGGTAGCTAAAAGGTTGGGCGTTGTATGCTTTTTTTGGGGGGGCTTTCATTAGTGAGTAGCTGCTATTTTCGTTTTTGGGTGAACTGGATGAGCAATCCTTGATTCTCTGTAGCGTACTAGCTAGCTCTGGGCTGGCAGACTTGTAACACCATGATCATTTGGTGCTTGTTCATCCCGGCGCGCGACCGGAACCTCTGGCTTCAGCTGCAAGCTTTCCGAAGGATCTTGGTTGCCTGGTTGGTTACTTGGTTTATGCATATGAGCATTCTAGCTGCGGCTGAACCGCTGGTGCTGAAGGCACATATGCGTTTATGCTGCTTGTTCTTTTCGTGCCAAACATCCACATCTAATTTATGTAGTTTAAGACTTGGAATCCAAACACGTGCTCCTGATATGGTTTAGTGTAAAGGCCCTTATATAATTGTATTAGCATCTGATTCTCTTGTCATGACTTGTGAGTAAAGAACAAGGAAAAGAGCCGGTAAATGTCGCAAGAGAACAAAGAAAACGGGAACGCGGAGTTTGGTCTGAAGATGAGCCAACGCCTTTTCACATCGGAAAGGTGGGGTGGGGTGACGAAGTGAAGAAAGAATCATAATTCTTGCCCAAGAAGAAGGAAGACATGACATCGGAGTTGGTTGTTTCTCCGGAGAAAGCGAGGAACCTGGGCTGCGCTGCCTTCCCATCAACCGGTCCATCCATCTATTTCCTCCGTATGCTCCGGGCCTGCCATTCTGATATCACCAATCTGGCGAGAGTCGGACGTGAGCGCCAGTGAGTAATGTGGTGCCTACAGTTCCGCTGTATTGTCACATCCCTCTTGGCACAGCCACTGAAGGTCAGCTCAGCTGCTCCCGATGACGTTAGGATGACTCCAACGGGGGCGACCCATCGAGTCCGCGCGCGTCCGTCCCTGTCCGCGGGAGCCAAAAACACGGCCCAACGGGACGACGCAAACGGACCGCGGTCCGTTTTTTTGGTCCGCCGCGACATATTCCTGGCCCAAATTTGGGCCACCGATGCGTCAGCCCCGGACGCTCGCGGAGCGCTCCTGCGTCCTCCCTGTGTCCGCCCTGGCCCCGCGTGTCATCGACCCCAACGGCCACCTACCCGCAATAACTCTGGGCGGTGGAGCTGTATAAATCGCGCCGGCCGGCCAAACCCTAGCACTCCTCCCCAATCGTGCCGGCCGGCCAAACCCTAGCCACGGCGGCCACCATCTCCAAGCTCAGATCCACGCGCCGGAATGGATCCGCCGCCGCCGCCGCAGCATCTGGTGGACGAGGTCGAGCGAGCGCGTATGAGCGCGCGCGGGCGCTATCGCGGCAGCTTCTCGCGCCGGATGGCGACCAGCCCGGCATGGGCCGGCATGATTCCCCAGCCGCCGCGTCCGCGCCTGACGGACGCCCAGAGGAGTGCGGTGGAGGCGGCGTTCGCGGACTGCGCCGACAGCGACGAAGAAGAGTATGCCGCCCGTGTCGCGGCGGCTGCTGTCGCGGCGGCCGGTGT
Organism: Poa pratensis; assembly: GCA_947311845.1. NCBI lineage: Eukaryota > Viridiplantae > Streptophyta > Magnoliopsida > Poales > Poaceae > Poa > Poa pratensis. Next base: position 58,067,478 of record CAMZMU010000033.1, on the reverse strand, counting down.
CGCGGGGGATGGCGCGCCGCCGGAGCCTCCCATTAGCGTGGGCGGCCCTGCTCACATCACCGAGGAGGAGGCGGTGGATGCAGCCCACATGCAGCTGAACGCGCAGAGGGCGGCCGCGTTCATGTCCGCCGCGCGCGCCTATGCCGACGTTGCGGTGGAGGAGGAGATGAAGCAGATGCGCCGCGCCGAAGAGTCCAAGAAGCGCGTGGCGAGGCGCAAACGGCACCGGGAGGCCTTGGCGGCGGCCCCTCTTTGATCTTCCCCCTTGCCGGCCGGTGGTCGGTTATTAATTTTCTTCAAGTTTAGGTTTAGGTTTTAGGGTTTAATGTTAGGAGGAAGTCCTAAATTTACTATCTAATTTTAGTTTTAAAAATATAATCCTAGTATTAAAAAAAGTTTGGAGAAAAAAATGGCAAGCGGACTCAATGCGTCGGCCCCGTTGGGGGCACTGGCCAGAAAGGGGCGGACATGGGCCGGACGCGCGTCCGTTCCCCGATCCAAACGGACAAAACGCGGACCAAACGCACGTCCGTTTGGGTCGCCCCGTTGGAGACATCCTTAAGAACAGGAACGAGCACCGCACTTTGCTCCGAAGTCCGGAACGAGGCTGGAATCTGATCGACGGTAATAGCCCGTTTGGCTGTTAAGGACATCTCCACTGTAACTCACTGCTGAGAAAGAACTGTCAAGCTGGTCCTGTCTCCTGTCCTGTGGAGTTGGCGTATCGCTTGGATCGTCAAACCAATCAAAGCAATGCTTGCTTGTTTAGGCAACGCCATTCGAAATGATGGATTGCTGAAGCTTGCTTGCGTTATGTTGGGTGGATGAGACGAATGAACGACCTCGCGTCTACGTCTCCACTGCGAGTCTGCGATCAGGAAAAATCGGAAGAAAAGAGCCATTGCTCCAGAAAACAAGAGTTGTTTTTTGGGACTGTTTTGTTCCCATCGAATGGCCAAACTGGCCTAAATGTTCTCATGGGCCGAATATAGAAGTCAAGAGTAAACTTAGGCCTAACTGAAGATGGGCCAGAAGAAGAGAAGGGAGTGTGGGGGGTGTGGGGCGGCTGAACTGACTGCCATTGGGCTTCGAGGGCTCGAAAAAGTATGATCTTACCCTAATCGAAGATGGGCCTGAAGAAGGGAAGGTGGAGAAGTTTGTGTTGACATTGCGCTTGAAAGGAGAACATGTTGGTGTTTTACTAGACTAGAAAAAAAGAGTCTCCCCTTGAAAAAGAAACGATTTTCTGTGTAGACAAAAAAGTGGAGATGCGGGGGATCGAACCCCGTGCCTCCCGCATGCAAAGCGGGCGCTCTACCATTTGAGCTACATCCCCAACTACGTAAATGTTCAGAACGGAACCCATATAACAGCATAGCTTTCGTTTATGGAGTAAAATGTCTGCATGTTGTTTTTAGAACTCTTCATGGACTCCTGGTAAACTCATCGAGTTCAAGACAATGCAGTCACACCTCGAGCTCCAGAACCGCGGGCATACACAGTGCGGAATAACCCTTAGTAGAGATTGTTCAGTTTCCTCGTAAATAGCGTCTACCACAAGTGCCGACTGAGGGAGAACTGGAAAAGACTGCTGTTCGCCATTCTATCATGAAATCTAACATTTCCAAGACAAAAATTGGGAGAGCAACGGAGTGCCTCAAGAAAGTTCCCGTAGGATCCTTGTGGGAAACTATTAGAAGTTGCAAATGCACGAAGTCAGCGAGAATTTCACTGGAATAAGTGCTTTGCGACTGTCTAGTAAAATGGTTGAAGCCTGCAGGACTTCGCAGAGACACACCAAACTCCTCTCCAAACCGGTCTCGGCCCTTCTTTCTTGGAGTATCTTTTTTCATTTGAGAATCTCATCATGTGGAGTGCCTAATTTGGATGGCCGAACATGATCCGTTGGGTGATATATAGCCAGTCCAGACTGGAATCTACTAACGCTAGTACCAAACAGACACCATATCTCTGGAGACGTTCTGCTGCATATATAGCTCGGATCTCACACCTTCAAAAGCCAAGACTGCTGGAACGGCCGGCCCCAGCTCCCGACACACTTTCCTTAGCATAGCAGTAGCAAAGAAGATATCTTAGACCCTAGAACAATCAGTGCGTGCGTTGCATTGCATGTGGGAGAGGCATAACAGCAATCAACAACGTCTAGGTACGTCCACGAATAAAGCAGCAGATTATTAGTTCATGAGCTGAATCAGCAGTGACACGAAAACGGCAACGGCAAACTAAGCCGGGGACCTAAGCCCACCACGCACTGTCGGCGACGCAATTACTTACTCGTATACGTTCTCCAAAAAAAAAAAAAAAAAAATACTTACTCGTATACAAAGATAGTTTTTGCATCGGCTACTAAGATTGTTTATCGGCAGCGACGTCCTCCATGACTCCATGCTTTTCAACTGGAGCGCACAAGCCTAACGAGAAAGGCCAGTTGTATATGCTAATCGCGAGCAGGCAAGCATAACATGGCATTATTACGCGCAGATTAATCAGTCCTTATCCGCCGCCAGGACCCAGGAGTGGAGCCCCCACGCACGCATGAACGCACGATCGATCGATCTGATTTAATTTTTGCCATCTACGACCGTATCTCCATGCTTTTCTGCAGCGGCTTTGAGCCCTTTACAACAAGTAAGAAGCCCCTTTTGTCATCAGACTGCAACCGTGGGGAGTCAGTGGAGGTCAATTCTTCTTCAGTTCTTCTTCTTTAGTGTAGATCAATCTTCATGCAGTGCAGCTAGGGGTTGAAGAGGCCGTGCTTTCTGTCAATTGCTTGCCCCTCCTGATTAAGGAAACAACAGTGGAAAAGGATTGTCAGCGTTGTGCTTGCTGGGGCAGTGGGGGCTCCCCTGGGGCACACAGTGCTTCGTTGATAACTACTGCTGGCCGACTGATAAGCTGGCTAGCTAGCCACTTTCTGTTGATAGTGCCAGCCTCGTGTTTAACTTCATTCTATATGTTATAGGGAGTATATGTATACCGGTTTATATATGTACAGGCTAAAATATGACGAGGAAGAAATGATTGCACCCGCAGTTCTGAATAGGAACAGAAAGCGCATGTTTTCTGAACAAACAGAGGCTTCACCGGGACTACACAGTGGTTGGAATTGACAACATCTGTCTCCGCCGATGAATCAAAATATGTTCAGGACATGTCTAGATTCAGTGCTACCTTAGCTTCTTTCTTACTACTCGCTCCGTTCCATATTAATTGATTTGTTTTTGTCCAAATATGAATATATTTATACTTGTTAGGTGACTAGATACATCCATGTATAACCAAGTGTGAGTCAATTAAATCCGAACAGAGTGAGTAGTTGACTTGCATGCATTTAACTAACATGATACTACTATATAGTCTAGATTCCTCGGTCTTCATGCTACCGCCGATGTACCTTTCACGACTGTAGTGTAGCCGGCTACTGTCATATCACAGCCACAGGGGTGTCGTGGTAGCTTCGACCAAGCTGTCCATTTATCCCCTTTGCGAGATCCTTTCCTTGTATAGCTGGTTGACGGAGCCATGGACGATGGAGTGTCGTGCTAAGCTTTCACGCTACATTCCTCGATTCCTTTCCCATCTCGTTCCGCTCACAGCCAACAGGACGGGCATCGATCAGATTAACAAGGGTCACGTTGACCCTTTCGCGACCTCAACGGCCAAGTATCATCCTACGCGGCATGCAAAACACGAGTATGCGAACTCCAACAAAACAGATTTTGGCCCAACTCAAGGTAAAGGAGAAAAGGGAAGACGTGCGTGAAAGTAAAACAACGAGAACTAGTAATTGCAAGTTGCTTCGTTGAATAGACAGCATTGTTGGATAGAAATTGGTACCATTCCGGATATTCCGACTAAAGCTCAGCGACCCCACTACCAAGTGACACATTCGCCATAGCTTTCCCCATCACGTAGACGACGATCGAGCAGCGACTCAGCAATGGCAAACGCGATCCGCCGGGCAGCCAAGAGCCCCGCTCGATACGGCATGATCCGCCGGGCGTAACTGCGGACGGAGACGGCGGTGATTCTGCTGCGGTGATGCGTATGTGTGTGGGACACGGGGACGAGCACGTAGCCGTGCTGACTCGGAGCCGCGCGGGACGCGACGCGAACGCGGCGACTTCTCGGGCAGAAGCGAAGATGAATATGGCCGGGGCGGCGACCGGAGACTTCGTCTGGGAGGGAAACTGGATATGGGAGGGGAGACCGGTCGACTACTGCGCACTTGCGCTGCGCCCCGGAACCGGAGATTTTTTTAGTTGGAAAGGTGGCTGTTTTACACGCTGGATCGTCCTGCTTCCACAACACCGGTGGGGGGCCTAATTCTCCATCTCCTCTGGTGGCAGACTTGCAGTCTTGATTTGAGAAGAGACGGAGGTGAAACTTTCGACAGAGCTTTCGCTTGCATTGGCTTAACTGAGAACGCCCAACATTAAGAAACGAAAGCAAGGTGATTCTGCAGTATGCACACATTTTTACTGGATCGACCATGAGGAGCGTTGGAACCCTGTCGTCCTGTTCATACGAGCACTACTAGTAGCTTCTATAGGTTCCGAAACTAAAATGTTCCTGGAAAAGCTTCGCTAGCCTGCTAGCAGTAGGTACCAGTCCTGAGCACAGATTATCCGTATCTGCATATACTAAGGTAGACACGCTACAGATCGCATCTACAGCCTCGAGAGCACCCAAGTCCCGCCGCCGGCGCTCGTCCCCAACTCCTCTCCTTCGCCTCCTCTCCCCTCCCCCAGTCTTCTCCTCCCAATCCCTCCCGGGCTGCTCGCGCGGGCAGCTCCGGTGGGCCCCAAACCTAGGCAACAGCCACCGCCGCTGTCGGGCCTCCCTGGCCGCTGCTGCCGTTGCCAGCGACGGTGGCGGCGGCCCTCGGCCGTTGAAGGCGGCATGAGATTGGTGGGCGCACCACAGCGGACCGGCTTCGCGTGGAGCGAGAACGCTGGACGGTGTGCGAGCGGCAAGATGGCAAGCATGGCGGCGACGCTGCGGATTGGATGCGCACGGTTTGTGCGTGCTCCGATTGGCAGGCGTGGCGGCCAGGGCTGCGTCGATCTGCTGGATTTTCCGGCGGGTCGGGTGGCCGGGATGGCCGGTTGCGTGGGGCTCGGCCTGAATAATGGCGGTGGTCCTTGGTTCCTCTTGCGACAAGGCGAAGATCTGTTTGACGCCAGCCTCCTTGATCTCGCCGGAGTGTCGGGTTTCAGAAGACTCCGTCGGCGGTCTCACATAGACGTTTATGCCTAGAGACTGCTGAATCGGATGTGATCCGGTCGTGCCGGAGGGAGCGGTGCGAAGCTCTGTTTCTGTTGCCATCATGAGCAAATCATGGTGAAGTCAGAGGCGGAGAATGTCACGAAAACCGAGATTGAAGGACTAGCAATGATGATGATTGGAGCCTTTACTGCGAGGAGGAACTTGCTTGGAGGTTCAGGAATGTTAGCAGCGGTATGTAAGTGGGGGCGCCAGCACAGGTGAAGTTCAGAGTCTTATCTTTCAGGATGAAAATCTAAGGTCTGGCCTTAATTGGTTGTGCCTGGCAATGGACTTGTTAAAGACATTGTTTTGAGAGCGAGGACTATCTCCAGGGTGAAAACCATAATCTTCGATCGGGCGATGACGGCGTTTGTGCACTGTTTCCTTCTTGAAGGCATCGCTTATGGAGAAGTTGAACATCAGGTGTTGTCTTGGTGGTGGTTGTGCTGCTGCTGAGGACTGTAACTCTGTAACGGGACAATTCTTTTTGTTTCTTCTTCTTATTGTTTTCGGCTGTGTGCATCCGTAATACCTAAGTTATTACGTTGTTGCAGACGTCTAGGTGTAATTGTATCTCCGCGATATTAATATATACTCTTTATCTTAAAAAAGATCTGGGCCTCCGTGGCGCCCCACCTCTTTTCCCGTAACCGGGCGCCAAAGATTGTGCGAGCACATGGGCTGCTCCTCCTTCTAAAGCCATCCGCCGCACCGGCCGACTTAGACAAATCGAGAGCTCACGATCACAGCAAAGGTTTCCGTTTACTCAGCGGTAGCATGCATGCAGCGGTTGGCCGGTCGATCGCGTGACTCTTAACCATGGCGCGCCCACGATCGTGACGCAGCCCCACGCTAAAGCTCGCCCTTTTGGCGAACGTGAACCGCTGCTTTTCCGGCGCCGATGAGCCGGAGCTGACTCGACCGAATCCCCTGCCCCCTTTTGCTCGAGATTTCAGCACCCCCGCAGCCTATAAAACCAGGCTCTGCCACACAACCTACCCCTCCCCCTCTCCTTCCTCTCTCTCTCTCTCGATCATACACTACGCTCGCAGAGATCCACAGAGGATTAAGTGACCATGAGGAAGTCGAGCTGCGGGCATGTGATCGGAGTGCCGGTGACCTCCAAGGCTTACGCCATAGAGGAGCCGACGACGAGGGGCGCCGCCGGGCCGGACAAGAAGGACGGCGATCGCCTTGCCGTCTCGCTGACGCACCCGAGCCCCTACGCGTCTTTCGGTTACAAGCACAGTAGCAAGGGCCAGGTGATCCATTGGGTGAACAAGCTGGGCAGGCGCGCGCAGGGCTTCAGGGACCACGTGACCTTGGGGCCGAAGCTGTCGGAGACGGTGAAGGGGAAGCTGAGCCTGGGCGCCAGGATTCTGCAGGCGGGCGGCGTGGAGCGGGTGTTCCGCCAGGCCTTCACGGCCGACAAGGGCGAGCGGCTCGTGAAGGCGCTGCAGTGCTACCTCTACACCACCAGCGGGCCCATCGCCGGGATGCTCTTCGTCTCCACCCGCAAGATCGCCTTCCGCAGCGACCGCTCGCTCACCGTCACCTCGCCCGCCGGCGACGTCGCAAGGGTGCCCTACAAGGTGGTCGTGCCGCTCAGGAGGATCAAGGCGGTGAGGCCCAGCGAGAACGCCGAGAACCCGGAGCATAAGTACATACACATGGTCACCGTCGACGGCTTCGAGTTCTGGTTCATGGGGTTCGTTAGTTACCAGAGGTGCTGCAAGTACATGCAGCAGGTCATCGCATCCCAGCTCCTATGATCCATGGCACCTACAGTGAATTCTGTGGGCTTCCTGCGGCAACGTCTTGTTGGAACGCGTAGTCGTAGAAGAACCTCTGCTCCACCATTTTTTGATGAGAGCATGTTGCTTTCTCCTGCGATTTGGATTCACAGATGTGGCTATTGAAATTTCTATTTGTAGGGCCGAGGAACTTGGTCTGAATGGGAAAGCAAATATTGTTGGAAAAAATGACGAAATTGATTGCTCTAGATGTGTGAAATTTCTGGACATGATACAACTCACTTGTGTACTTGAACACGGTAATAACAGGACATCTGTAGTTTGGTAGAATACATATTGTAGGAATTAAACGCTGCGTCTAGTCGAAGATGATAGGAAAACATTATGTTTTATGTACGTGGGTATATATTTCACATAATATATTTGATGTAACACATGTTATATGATCTTAGCTCTGATATGCTGAGTCCATGGCACGGTATCATTTGGCATCAAATTTGTTGCACAAAGAGAAAAAAATGTTGCAATAATTTGATTATGTTTCCACAATACTTACAGATCGAAGCTTAAAGTGAGCAATAATCTCTAGACTAAGAAGTGGAATTACAGAATTTTCATCTTCATGTTTACTATCTAAAGAATTAAAGTTGGCAAGGCACAAGTCATCAACCTTCCCCCTACCCTCTGTGTTGCAAAAAATGCATATGAAAACAACGAACTAATTACAATTGTTTGCCCAATATCTCGCCCATGTGGCCGTGTGTGGGGTGGCCCACGCATATATAGCATGCCTCGTACATTGTCTTCGTTATTTCATTAAAAGGGGTACGTTAACTCGGAAAATGTTGTGTTGGGGTTTCAAATAGCAAGAGCACATATGCTAGTCAAACTCTCTTAACTTTCCATGTGTGACATATGGCTCACCAATGGGAAGGGTAACTCACCCTCCGGGTAACGATGCTAGCACTCCGCGGTCAGAGCATCTCCAGCAGTCTCCCAAAAACTTGAATCCCTAAATCTCTCCTTTAGGGGGGCGGAGAGCAAAGAAATCATGAGATTTTTTGCTGCCTCTCCAACATTCTCCCTATACTACAGTCCCCCTATTTGTTTGCATCACACTTTCATGTGGGTCCCTCCATGTCTTCCCCAATCTCATTGCCTCTCATATATCTGGATTCCTCCCCTGGGTAGCATCAATCTCCACCGACGTCACAACATTACCGGTATCACGTCCATACCCACCACCGCATGTGCCTTTCCTTCATAGCCACCGCCACACAGACATTATGTTTCTTTTCAGCACCGTCAACGCCGCTTCGCTCCACCATAGCTGCCCCATTGTTCTGTTGTGCCTCACCTCTGGCCAGGCCGGTGGTAATTCTTTGTTGCAGAGAGGTTATGGTAATTTTTTAAATAATATCTTGAAGTTGTGTCTTTACGAAGTTCACTTTGTTGGTAGATATGGGAGATATTTTTTGGTGGGGAAATAGATAAGGGAGATTTAAGTATTTTCGACATAGGCCGTGTGTGGAACAAACCATCCGCTTCTAAAGTGGAAATAGAGGCTAAGGCCCAGATGGCCAGACCCAACTACCTCTACCGTCTGACGGATGTAAAAGCCAGACCCAGATTTCCACGTCTACACTGCAAACTGAAAACCCGAATATAACACTATTAATTTTGAGCATCAAAAAACGCATATAATTCCCAATTCCTGCAATGTCTGTGTCACCGTCAGAAGGCGATGATGCGCTCATCAACGAGGTGCTCACCGACGACGAGCTCCGTGCGGTGCTCGCCCGCCTGGGACCGGAGTCGGAGCGCGACGCGTTTGGCCTCGTTTGCAGGCGCTGGCTCCGGATCCAGAGCTCCGAGCGGCGCCGCCTGCGCGCGCGCGCCGGTCCGTCCATGCTGCGCCGCCTAGCGGCGCGCTTCCCGGGCGCCCTCGAGCTCGACCTCTCCCAGTCACCGTCCCGCTCCTTCTACCCCGGTGTCATCGACGACGATCTGGACGTCATTGCCGGGGGGTTCCGCAATCTGCGAGTCCTCGGCCTGCAGAACTGCAAAGGTGAGACCTCCTCTTTCGAAAGCGATCCAGTCGCGCTGTTTGCTTGCGTAAATTTGCAAATGCAGAAAGCTTGCCTTCTTAGTACATAAGATTTGTCATTTCCTTGTTTCTTACCCTGCAAAAATGGGAGAGAAATGGTCCCTTAAAAATAGACCAAGATCGGAGAGAATAGATATTATTATTTTTAACGTGCGAAACCAATGAATTTAACGAAATACAAACTGGTTAGCCACATCATATACATGTTCAATCCTGCAAATTAAGCTAGACAGCTGCAGCTACTGCTCTAATTCGAAGTGAGAAGTACATACATGAGAATTTTCCCAAATTCTATGGAAGGTCGTTTTCGATGCAGGTTATATTTCACTGTGTTAGACCAGAGAACTCGACTCTAGTGGAGATGTTAGTCTGTGGGTTCATGGAGATATTTGCAGCCCTGGTTATGCTATGTTTTGTTCCATATGTCAGGTTAGATGAAAATGCTCAGCTGTTCTCAATTGTTTTTATAGAATATACTTACTTTTGTGAAGTGGAATTTCTTTTGTACTTCTCATACAGCTCCGAGAAAAAGTTCTGTTCGGTACTTTGCTGTGGTAAACTGGTAATAACCCATCAGTTCCATTTGGACAGTCTGACTAGAGAATTATGAGCTGGGCAAAGGGTACTTTTGATACAATGTTTATTCATACAACTTGTGATCCTATGTAATATTCTCTGACACAGTGTTACAAATTGCTAAAAACATTCAAGGAAAATAAACATTGCTAGTCTTCAGCACTGTGAACTTACTAGCACTTCTAGAGGTTATGAGTTTTGGTATTTGATGCATTCATGCAGTTCCGAACCCAAACCAACACTTTTCATAGTTTCATTGCCATTTTGACTTTGCCATACCATTTTTAGCATGGACCGAAACCTTTTGTTTTTTATGTTTTCTTCAACCAAAATGGCACTTAGCGCTGTAATGGGGACTTGATAAGGGGCATCGGTAATCTTATTTCGGTGTGAAATTGTTGCTATTTTCTTAGTCTAATGTTAATCTATTTACATTTCCATTGTTCATGTCTCTTAGGTATCACTGATGTTGGAATGGCCAAATTAGGAGATGGGCTGCCATGTCTGCAAACACTAGATGTCTCTCACTGCAGAAAGCTTAGTGACAATGGCTTAATGGTGGTTGCATTGGGATGCCGGAATTTGAGACAGTTGCACATCACAGGTTGCAGACTAATAACTGATAATTTGTTACATGCTGTATCAAAAAGCTGTTTGAACTTGGAAGAGCTTGGAGCTGCGGGATGTAACATCATAACAGATGCTGGAATCTCAGCCCTAGCTGATGGTTGTCATAATATGAAGTCGCTAGACATTAGCAAATGCAATAAAGTTGGTGATCCTGGACTTTGCAAAATTGCTGAGGTCTCTTCGTCATCTCTGGTGTCACTGAAGCTGTTGGATTGCAGCAAAGTCGGCAATAAGTCCATCTATTCGCTTGCTAAATTCTGCTGCAACCTAGAGACTCTCATCATCGGCGGATGTCGGTATATTAGCGATGAGTCCATGGAAGCACTAGCTCTTGCCTGTTGTAGCAGCCTCAGGAGCTTAAGAATGGACTGGTGCTTGAAAATAACAGACGCCTCATTGAGAAGTCTGCTGCATAACTGTAAACATCTTGCAGCTATCGATGTCGGTTGCTGTGACCAAATAACTGATGCGGCATTTCAAGGTATGGAAGCAAACGGGTTTCGGTCTGGATTGGTAGTTCTGAAGATCAACAATTGTGTTAGCATCACGATCGCGGGAGTGAGCAGCGTGATAGAATCCTGCAAGGCACTCGAGTACCTAGATGTCCGGTCATGTCCTCAGGTTACAAGGCAGAGCTGCGTGCAAGCTGGGTTGCAGTTTCCTGGTGGCTGCAAGGTGAACTTTGAAGGTAGCTTGTCGGAGTCTGATCCATCTGTTGATAGGTTCTTTTAGGATCTCAGCTGTGAACTACCATCCAAGATTAAGAGTAGTTGTGCATTGCTCAACTCATGGCCTGTACTGTTGAAAGTAGCAATTGGGCTCATGCAGTCATGCTGTGGGCTGTATTCAATGAATAAGAAAAGGTGTGATTTGTATCAACTTAAAACGGTTCGGTTGGGCTATGCTTCTTGTGTTTTTTAATTTTCCACAAGGATTAAAAACTATGGTGTTGCACTACAAAAATGCGGCGAAAAGTGGCTCAAGCTGAAAGTATATAACAAACTCACGATCTAAAATTGAGTTTACTTACAAGAAAAAAATGACAATCTAAAAAACACTACTGCTGTGTTTGGATGTTGGAATTGGGCCTCGGAATCGTCTATTTGGAATTGGCAAACCAAATTCATCCGTTTGGTGTGGTCTAGCTATTGGGCCCTGGAAACACGCTCCAATTCCGAGCGAGCCCCGCGCGCACGTCCCCCGCTCGACCAAACTTTCCCAGCTCGTTCGCTCGGAAAGGCTTGGAAACGTAGCGCACCCGCCCCGCGTACCGCTTCGCTCGCATCGCTCGCTTGCGGCCTCGCTCGCTCGGGCGAAGACTGGAGCTGGAGAAGAACCGGCGGCGGCGGCCGGCGGTAGGTCCCCTCTCCATCTCGCTGCTCTCCGGCTACCTCTCCCTGCCGTCCTCTCCCTCTCTCGGTCCTCCTCCTCCGTCCATCTCCGGCGCGACACTGCGTCCCCATCTCCAGAAACCCTAGATCAGCCGGCGGCGGGAATGGCGAGAGGTGAACGGCGGCGCTAATGGCGAGAGGTGAACGGAGGGCGGAATTAGGCCGTCCGCCTCTCTCTGGCCAGCAGCTAGCCAGGCAGGGTGTGCTGTTCGAGATTGGGTCAATCCTCGACTCGCCGGCCGAGGCTTGTTTTGCTGCGGCCGTAGACCGGCGTTGTGGCCTCCGTCCGACCCGCTGCTCCCGCCGTCGCCGTCCTGCTGCCTCCTCGCAACTCCGGGTGCGCCCGTCTGGATCTCGCCAGCCACACCCTCAACCTCCGGCGTTTCCAGGTTTGAATTGTTCTGTGCCATGTATGCCGAAAGCTTGCAACTCTGAATTTCTAACGGGAAACATCTGCTGATCGACGAGCAGATTTGGTGAAGAACCTGAGCACCATCGCACGTTCCAGCACCAAGGAGTTCTAGGAGGCGGTACAGGCGGGATGTACGTGAGCAACTGAGCATGATCGGCCAGTTCGCTAGCTGCTACTGTCGAGTACCTAGCAGAAGCGCAGGCTCAGGCTGGGAATGGGGAGAGAACCGCACCAAACCCGCGCCAGCCCACCGTGCAAATTACCTGGCCGCCACACCAAACCAAACCACTAATTAATCACTTTAAACCAATCCGCACCAGCCCGCAGTGCTCTTGCCCCCAAACCGCACCAATCCATTTACTCATTGCGGTTTGAAACCGTTTGACAACCCACGTACAACTCAGGATGTAAATGGCGCGTCCGCTGGACAGTTCACACACGCCACTTCGGCCATATAATTGTTTCACGGATTTTGTGGCTGCCACATATTTAGTTTGACGGCTATACGTAGCTAAGTGGCGCCGCGAAATCCGCGACAATGCTCTGCGCTCTCTCGCGTGGTCACGCCTGATGGAAATTTTGACAAAAAAGGACCACTTTGACGAGTGAATTGTCAAAAAAGACCACCTCCCAAAAAAATTGTCAAAAAGGACCACCTACACCGTGGCGGCAGGCCCGCCAGGCGACACGTGGCACCTGCCGCCACGGACGGCGGCGGCAGCCCTCTGTTGAAAATTTCTGCTGGCCGGAACGGAAAAAGGGGTTGGGTGGGACCAGCCGCCACAGAGCATGGCGGCAACATGCATGCACGCATGGTCGCCACAGTGCCATCACGCTGGAACGAGGCCATGCAAGCTAGTGCAGCCAAGCGATCGCAACATGCCGCCACACGGCATGGCGGCTGGCCCACCACTTCCTGTTTTCACCAACCGTGGCGACTTTTCCTCAGGCTACAGGACTTGCCGCCTCCGTCCGTGGCGGCAGGCGACACGTGTCGCCTGGCGAGCCTGCCGCCACGGTGTAGGTGGTCCTTTTTTGACAATTTTTTTGGGAGGTGGTCTTTTTTGACAATTCACTCGTCAAAGTGGTTCTTTTTGTCAAAATTTCCGCCTGATGAGGCTAGAGAAACAGGACCACACTACAGGATGCACGGCAGGAGCGCGCACACACTAGTACGTGCCCGGGGCTATGGCCGCAGCAGAAGTGCGCGGATGAGGCGGACGGACTTCTCACGGAGACTACGGACGGGCAGACCAAACCGGCCACGAAAACCGCCGCGCGGCCGGCGTCCGCCCGAGAGCTGCGCTGCATCTAGGCCAGGATGAAGTCGTCGCGGTCCGGTACAAGGCGTGCTCTCTACGCGCATGTTCGCGGCCACCTTCTTATGGCATCGTCGAGAAGCATGTCTCCCCAAAGAATGAGCACATCTGGTACCCTGTACAAGGAGAACGCGATTGGCGTGCAGGGCGCGCCGCGGTCGGCATAAATGTTATCCCCGTAGCTTTTGACCACGCCGAGCCTCTAAACCTTGTCCGTTACATCCGCCTCAGCGAGTATACCTTCCGCACTCAAGGAATCGACGCCATAACTCCTGAATCACCGTCGCCACGCTCGTCTTCTCCGGCTCCGATGACCGGCCGCCGCGCCATCCATCCCTTCCTTTGCTTTTCCCCTCGGTCCTCATCCTCTACCTCCTCTACGTCCGTGATTTAGGCTATCGGGCTCGCCATGTTTCGCAGTGATTTAGGCCATTTTCCTCAATCGAGCTTTGCCATGTTTCTGAATCGAGCTCGCCATGTTCCTGTGTTCCGCCGTGATCTGGGCCATCGGGCTACTTCGTCGTCAGTCGGACTCCGTGATTCAGACCATGTGAACACCATTGCACCGTCACCCGCTCATCTTGTACGCCGGTGCGGGAGAACGCGTCGCCGAGGGACGCGCATGGGCACGACACGCACATTGCACCGACAGCCATGGTGGGAGCTAGCGTCCTCGTCGCGGAGGTCGCGCAGGCGCCTGCCAGACGCGCACGGGTGAGGAAGCGAGCGTCCTCATGCGGTCGCGCCACCGGCGCCGCTGGTTTTGATGGGATCGTCCATTTACGCCACTTAAGATTAGCGGTTGTCCATATACGCCATTTGAGCTTTTTTTCGCGGGCGGCGTATACGGGCCCGTTGGATGCCGCTGCCACTTACATCCCTACGTACAACCCATGGGGCTAACGGAAGTAGTACTACGCGAGCAGGCCATCCGACAATACTTCGATCTCCAGAGTCTCGGAAGATTTCTTTACTGGTAGTAGCTGGTGATATATCGATCGACCAGGAGGAATCACACGAAGTTGTTGCAGTTCCTGCGGCCGACACCGGCGGTGTCGGCGGCCAAGTCATCGGTAGACGACCATGACAAAGACAGCTGCTCCTCGCTGCCATCGCCGACGATCAGCGCCAGCGCGGGCACAACGGCCGCGGCATCCCCGTCGCCGTACATGCCAGTGCGTGTGCGTGAGAGGATCAGCGCCAGCGCGGGCACGTCGGCCGCGGCGTCCCCGTCGCCGTACATGCCAGTGCGATCGAATTATTGTCGGATGGCATTGCGGGCCGGGATTCCTGGGTCGCTCGTCAAGGCGGACGGTCACGTGTACTCGCTCTTGGCGCGACCGGCGCGAGTTCGTCGGGTTCAAGTGCGGGAGTGGCCTCGGCGAGCCCATCGTGGTCACCACGGACGACAGTTCTACACGGGTCACCAGGACGGCAAGGTCCGCGTATGGCAACGCGCCTCCGACGACGAGGAGTCGAGAAGCACAGGCGCGTCGGGACGCTCCAGCGGCTCGGGGAGTTCCTGCGGAGCTCCGACCGACCGTCGCACTACGTGGAGACCGAGCGCCGGAAGCGGAGCTCCGTCTGGCTGCGCCACTTCGACGCCATGTCGTGCCTCGGCGTGGATGTCGATGCCGGCCTGATCTACTCCGGGTCCTGGGACGCCGCGGCGGGCTTCGACGCGCTGGCGTTCACGGGCTCCTCGGACGGGGCCGTCACGCACTGGCAGTGGCGGCGGGGTGCCGGTCGGGAGAACGCGCCGAGTAACGGCGGCGCGCTGCGCGGGCACAAGATCGCCGTGCTGTGCGGCTGTGCCTCGCGGTGGCCGGGCTGGACGTCGTGAGCGAATCCGCCGACCGGACCATCTGTGTGTGGCGCTGCCGCCGTGATGAGGGCGCCGACCACTCCCGCTGGTCAAGTGTGTGGTCATGGGCGAGGAGTTCTCTCTGGACGGGGCGTCCTTGTGGAGTAGATGACGACGGCGACCGATTGGGTTCCACCACGGGTTCAAACCCGCGGGCTCAGGCCGTTTGGAGAATTGTGTTTTGGAACCGCACCCGCACCACACCAAACCTATTGTTGTGTGGACCCGCACCAGTCCAAACCGAACGTTCATAAAACCCATCTCAGCCCATCCATTCAGCTACCAAATGGAAACCCGCCCCGAAAAAACCACGTGGACCCACACCATTCTCAGCCTGAAGCGCAGCAATCTGGAGCCCTAACCGGACTAGTTGTTCGTACCAACTGGTCCATGTTAATGGAAGTTGCTAGTACTGTTGTTATATTTGTATTCTCATTGTGCTATTTTCGTGACTTCATTTGGATTTTTTAATGTTATTATGTGCGCAAAATAATGTATCAATATTCAATTTATACACATACTATATTATTTCATACCTGTACATTATATTGTCCAAACTCAATAAAACATCCAATTCTATAGTTTACACATCCAAACGGGAATTGGAATCGTGTCCTACCCTTTTGATTCCAACCATAAATTTCATTTACAACCAAACAACTGAATTCGAATTGGAGTCCATTTCCTTTCCATCTTGGAAATGGAATTGCTAATCCAATTCAATTCCAAGCAAACTTTCTTACATCCAAACACAGCCTACAAAAATACCTGAAATTATAAGGTACTCCAATTACTGAAAGAATAAGAATCCAAATTTGCATAAGTGAGAACTTGAACCTGAGTGGCTGAGTTTTACATCCACTCCCTTAACCAACTTCTTATATTGTCATAATCTTGTTACAAGCAACCGGATGACTAAAAAATACCACAAAGCGATGAACGAGAATCAACTATTGGTTGGATGATTAGGAGGGTGATTGTGCCTCTAGGGATTAAACCTTGGTATCGATCTTGAAACTCCCCAAGTTCCCTCCATGCCTCCAAGTCACCACTCAACACTCGGCCCCAAGTTGATAGTTGGTAGCGGTTTCTGACAACGTGCCAACTACCGAGTGACGTAAAATCATCACGGCGAACTTGCACAATGTGTCATACGACGCACTCCATTTGCCTCACAATATACTTGTCAAGCAATATGAGAGTGCTTGTCATCCCTTTAATGGATCGACTCTGTTGTCAATCTCGTGATGTAAAACCCACTCAGTCCGGGTTCTCGGTTAACTCTTAACCGAATTGAATGGACCATGCTTACTGGATCAAATCACTCGAGAGATCCAAGAGAATATCTCTCCAAGACTGAGTGGAAAATTCCATCTTGATCAATAATGACACAGGCAACTTGCTTCACGGCTAACCCGAAACCTACCTTGGTTACTATCCAGTTACAAAGTACCATTTGATAGACCCTAAACTAGTTGATCCACAATTCGGGTCATGCGAGGATCTTATGTCCGAGTAGATGGCATATGCATTTCTTGGGACTAAAAACACACGAAAACTGACTTGGTGTGTCTTAAAGTGGGTTTGTCCAACTCGGTAACTCCTTTACCAAAGTCAGTATTGTCGGATTAATTGGCATCACCATACCCATTACTTGTAAAACCCAATCACCAACCAAGTTGTACACTAGACAACGATATGTGGCCCATAACCTTATCGAGCCACTAGAACAAGCATCATATAATATATAGTTCCACAACTGAATCCATATTTGATGATGCATATCAATGATGATGTTCCACGACAATATAAATTTATGAATACATTAGAAAATATCATAATCAATGATTGCCCATAGGGCATATTTCCAAGAACTTGTACTTTAAAAGTTGATCTATGGTTCATCACCTCTCTCGACGTTGAATAGACAGGTGAGGGGACCTGGTGGAAACCACGTTCCTAACTCGTTGACGCTAGATGTTTTACATTCACCTCTTTCTCTCTCTGTCATTGTGTTCCTAGTCCATTACCTAGTAAATCTCAGGATATGCTCTTCTTAGGATTTAAAAATATAACATATCCTAGCCATATTATCATTTATAAATTACAATTGAAATACCATTTCACCCCGCTCTCTTCTTTGTCACGGTCTACTCATGGCTATGTAATTTTCCTCGGTTTGGTGTGGTCCGAGAGAGCTGGCAATTGGAGATAAAATCACCATAAGCCGAGCTATCTATGTCGACAGAAAAAGGACCCACACACACATGGTCGTGGCCTGGAAGAGGGGGAGGGGCATGAAATGTTAATTTTAATAAAAAAATAGCAAGTTTGAGTCTATATCTCTCATAATCTCTTTCTCTAAGCTCTGGTCCATAAATGGCTCCGGGTTGGATCACATCTTGGCTCCATAGAGATGCAAGTTACAATTAGGGTATTCTCCAATCCTACATATTTCAATCAGATGAACTTAAATTGTAAAATACACCACTTTTTGAAATCTGTTTCCTTTTTTTAATGATGACTCACGTGCATCTATATGGCTCCGCTACTGGTGTGACTTATCAGAATGACAAGTTTAACCTAAACTTAGGGTCGACAATTGTACTGACACTTCCCTGGGTGAAATCAAAGAATACTTGTCAACATGGTCCCTAACTTGTCTAATTCATTTTTTTTTTCTATTTCAGTTAAGCTCACAAGCTGTCTACAATTTTGTGGATCGAAGAAAAAAAGTCAAAAATTAACATGGGAATTTCTAGGCTGATCCCTACCGACGAACGATCCGAACCGTTGAAGTCCATCTCCTCCGTAGCTAGATTTTCCCTCTCCACTATCCCGCACCTCAACCTCCCCCTCTCCCCTATCCCCTCCTCGCCCGCGCAGCCACCCTGCTCTCGTGCTCCGACCTACCCAAAACCCAGCCAATACGACTCCAAAATCTCACCTACACTCCAGGTCTCCAGCAACGCCGTGCCCTAGAGCTCCCGACCTGCCGTGGCTTACCTTCACCGGCGACGCCTCAACCCCCTCTCCCCAACCCTCCCGCGTCGCCGCCATCGCAGTTCCCCTTCTGCATCGTCGCGTCCCGGCTGCCTCCGCCCCGTCAGCCTCGAGGTATGAAACTTTGGTTATCCAGTGATTACTTAATCCCAAACTAGGTTGCACAAATGTTTGGTGTGCACACCAGCAGGCCATGTAGATCCGACCCTGGTTTCCTGACCTGGTTGTCTGATTATTTTGCACAGTTACAAGCACACCCTGTCGCGAACTTGCTGAAATAAGAGTCTGAAACATAGATAAAACTGTCTGAGTTCAGGTGCCTTGTTTGACGTTATTCACTACTGCACAAATGCGGCTAATTATCGGGCAAGTTCACCGGAATGTTCTTGCCTTGGCATCATCTCGGTCATGCTTTGTCGTCGGCGACCATCTTCCGTTCAGAATGCTGTCGCTGCCGCGGGCAGCTGGGTTTCATCAGAGTGCTTGGAGGGGTAGTCAAGCCATCGAGGATAGCGGCAGCGCACTGACTCTAGCTAACCTTGAAGTCCAAAGCAAAGCCGACTATGTGAAGAAGGATAGGGTGCCACGAACTGGAGGTCCCAGGCCAAGCTCAAGAGACTCTTCCTTTAATGTGAAACCAAAGAAGGACTATTCGCTGAATCTCAAGCCAGCCAAGAGTGCATTGCCAAAGTCACCGGTGGTGAAGAAGAAGCTGAAAATTGATCAGGCTTTATTTTCCGCAAGTTCATTTGAAGAGCTCGGTTTGCCGCCTTTGCTCATTGACCGGCTGAACAAGGAAGGCCTGACTTCTCCAACAGAGGTCCAGTCTGCTTCTATTCCTGTCATATCACAAAAGCATGATGCGGTTATCCAATCATATACTGGGTCGGGGAAAACCCTTGCGTACCTTCTCCCCATTCTTTCAGAAATAGGCCCCTTGAAGAGGGCTAGAGAGCAGGGTGGTTCCGACAAGAGATCAGGTATAGAAGCAGTTGTTGTTGCTCCTTCGAGAGAATTAGGAATGCAGATAGTGCGGGAGGTGGAAAAGATCTTGGGTCCTGATGATAAGAGACTTGTCCAGCAGCTTGTTGGTGGTGCTAACCGTACGAGGCAAGAAGAAGCATTGAAGAAGAACAAGCCAATTATTGTTGTTGGTACACCTGGCCGTATTTCAGAAATTTCAGCAGCGGGCAAGCTACAGACTCATAATTGCCGTTTTCTTGTACTGGATGAAGTCGACCAGCTATTATCATTTAATTACCGTGAGGATATGCATAGAATCCTGGAGCATGTTGGAAGGAGACCTGGCACTTCATCTTCTAGTGGCATCCTTGGTCCACTTGCTAGACGGTCTGACCACCAGACAATCTTGGTTTCAGCAACAATACCGTTTTCAGTTATACGTGCAGCCAGGACTTGGGGCCATGAGCCAGTTCTTGTTAGGGCTAAGAGTGTTGTTCCTCTCGACTCAATCACCGTTCCAAGGCCCATGCTGTCCCAGGGTGAACCTAACTCCGACTCTCCAACGATGTCAGTGAATCAAGCTGCGGTTGACAGCTTACCTCCGTCATTGGAACATTACTACTGTACAACCAAGGCTCAACACAAAGTTGACACTTTAAGGAGATGCATCCACGCCCTGGAAGCGCAGACAGTGATTGCATTTATGAACAACACCAAGCCACTGAAGGATGTTGTATTTAAGTTGGATGCCCGTGGGATTAAAGCTATCGAGCTACATGGAGACCTTGGAAAGCTTGCAAGGTCAACAGTCTTGAAAAAGTTTAAGGCCGGTGAATTCAGAGTCCTAGTCACAAATGAGTTGTCTGCCAGGGGATTGGATGTGCCAGAATGTGACCTTGTGATTAACCTGGATCTGCCAACAGATTCTACACACTATGCCCACAGAGCTGGTCGGACTGGACGTCTTGGGCGGAAAGGGGTTGTGGTTTCAATATGTGAAGAAAGTGAGGCATTTATTATGAGAAAAATGCGCAAGCAATTAGGTGTGCCCATCAAGCCGTGTGACTTCACTGAAGGCCAGATTAACGTTCATAAGGAGGAAGATGTGGAATGAACTCTGCAGTGTGCATTCGTAAGGAGGAAGATATGGAATAAACCCTGTATTGTGCGCATGAGGCATGGCTGTTCAACTCTATGATATCACTTTAGTTTTTTCTCCGAAATGTATTGCTTTTCATGGGCATTTAGTTTATTGTAATTTCTTGAAGTACTGCCAGTTAACATCTTTGCTCAACAGAGATTTAGCCGTTTTTGTTATGAAGTATGGTGTTCAGCTCTATTACTCTGTTTTGTTGAGCCCTCTTATGGAGCCACATTGCGATTTGTAAGGTGACAACTGGAATGCCTTAATTCTGCCCTGGTGCTATATATTTCAAATTAACCATGTGAAATATGTGAAAAAACAGGTGGTATGCCTCCAACTAAGTCGAAAGCTTAGCTACACTTACAGCGCGTGTAGAGACAGTTTATGGACTTGTCTGATAACAGATGGCAATCAGGTACTTGATGTTTGGTGTAAGTTGATCTATGCTTATTCCTTCGTGTATTTCAAATTGCCTTCGCCGAAGTTTAGTTTAAATATCCTTTGACGCTAAAAACCTCATCAATTGCCCGTATAGCTCAGTGGTATAGCGTCAGTCTTGTAAACTGAAGGTCTGTAGTTCGATCCTGCATGTGGGCAATATTTTTACCATGCAATTCTATTTTACTCTCTCAGGCAATCCCACATTTTTTTTTGCTCTATTTTACTCTCTCAGGCAATCCCATTTAACCGCGATGATTATATACATGCCAGAATCGTAGATCAAAACATTTCTTCAGTTCGTACTTTGTTCATCAAATGCAACACAAATCCTGTATTGCAAACACAGCAAGCCACGATAATTATATACGTGCCTGAATCGTATAGAAAAATGCTCTTCAGTTCGTATTTTGCTCGCCAAAACGCAACACAGATACTGTATTGCAGATACAGTGTGGAACTGCAACTACAAAGGGAACATTAGCGGCAGACTGGTCAGCAATCTGCATCCTGCTCATGGTTTCTCCAGCAAGTAGGACCAAAAGGTCCTGTCTCTGTAGTAATGTTGCAGCCTTGCCAAAGCCTGGCAACATACCCTCATGAGCTAATGGCAGAGAGATCCAGGAAAAGGAGAGAGTGCCAACTGGGATATTTCAGGGTTTGAGATTTCGAGTTCCACAAGATTCGGATGTTGCTTAAGACGTTGCAGAGAACTATAAGAAATTCATGTTTGTGGAAAAGAGAATTGCAAGATTGGTGGTGCAGAAAGTACCACTGCGAAACTTGAAGAGACCATGTTTAAAAGTGCATGTTGTATTCATAGATTCAAATAAGATGATGCAGTAACTATGTAGCCCGACAGATAATTCAATAATTCATGGCTACAATTGGTTGCTAGCAGCAGTACGCGGGAAACCTGTGATCGGCTGGACAAGATTCAGATGTTGCCTAAAACGTTGCAAAGAACTATACGAATTTATTTTTGGTGGAAAAGAGAATTGCAAGACTGGTGGTGCAGAAAGTACCACTGCGAAACTTGAAGAGACCATGTTTAAAAGTGCATGTTGTATTCATAGATTCAAATAAGATGATGCAGTAATTTGTAGCCCGATAGATAATTCAATAATTCATGGCTACACTTGGTTGCCAGCAGCAGTAGGCGGCAAACCTGTGATCGGCTGGACTAGATCACTGTTGTACCTGTTCCGTAATTTAAATAAGATGATGCAGTAATTTAATAAAGGCCGCATGCATCAGTCGATGCAGAGGCTGGGGCTCGGCCTCCTTTTCTAAAAAAAAAGATCACTGTTGTACCTGTTCCGTTATCTCTTGATAGTGAACCGGTCCCCTTAAGCTCGTAAGGAAAACATAGAAGACATTCATGGCTGAATAGACTAGCCCAGAAATAGCTAAATGTGCTTCGGCTATAGTTTTGCATTAGTCATAGTCAAAACTGAGTTTCAGACCTAGAAACATTAAAGCTTATACCCTAACTTCACGATTGATAAAACATACGAGACACATATTGATCACAAAAAATTGTCTCTTATGAACAAAACAAGTTCCGATCACCGAAAAGAAGGATGAAAATACACCCATCACCAACACAAAATGTTCAGCTTGTTAAATGCCTCTAGAAGCGCCACCACACGAGGTAAAAATAATCTTATCCGATGACCATGAAGGATAAAACAAAAAGGGAATGTGGTACTCACGAAATTTCCATAACTTTCATGGCCATGAACGGGTCATCCACATAAGGGAATTTACACTTCAATCTAATGCAAGGATGCAACACAATGTCTGTCATGAAAGAAACATGCCATAATTGTTTTGTTCGATTCATGGCTACATCATATTGATGCAATCAACTTATTACAGAACAAACACTAGTTAAGTTTACATTCATGATCCAGACTCCGTTGGAGTTTTTGCAACGATGGAGATAGCATGAAGACCCGAGTTCAACTCATCGCTCAAGAGATCATACACCATTCTGTGACGCTTCACAAGGCTCTGCCCTTCAAACTTGGGTGAAATTACCTTGATGTTAAAATGCGTCTCATTTGCATTGTCCTTCACCGCTTCATGCCCGGCATGTTGGTAAGAAACATCTTCAATCTCTAGCGCACTGGCCTCCAAAGCAGGCTGCAGCTTTTGCCTCATCCTAGCAGCCCTTGAGAGCACAGCACTGGTACCTCGTGAACCCATCATTGTTACAGTCTGCTCAGAAGAAAAATGCACTGGTTACTTATGCAAAATAATATATTACAAGATCTATATCCGCACTGGACATGTAGAGATAAAAGTGTAAATTGGAACGTAACATGATTTGTAAACATAAGAATGGATTGACAGATGAAGAAACAGTCCAATAGAAAGGCTATAATTGATCACAAAAATAAAAAATACTGCCCTAGCCGGTTACCCAACCCTATTCTAGAAAGTTTTTTTTTTTTTACTAAAAGAGATCACCTATTTATGTATAAGAGCACAGTTCATAGCCTCAAGTCATGAATAAAACATGTAGCATAGAACACACGGTAAACACCTCGGTTCCAATTTAGTTTGCAGATTCTAGTTTCTGACGAACTGATATGCAATAAAGATTCAAAAAACTGAACGACCATAATTTGACTTCGCTTGACCTAAAAAAAATCCATATATGTGTGGAACAAATCGAAAACAGCCTAACAACACCATAATTCTTCCCCAAAAAAACACAGACACACCATGATTCTAATTTTAGAACTAAACCCAGTATCGTTGTATCTCGTCAAGAACCAACAGCGAAGAAGTGAGCCCCATGTAGAGAATGGAAACCTAGATGGCGCATTTGGATACAAAATGATAACCTAGATGATAAAGTTGGGCCGTCCTTACAAGGATGGATTACACAAAAGGCGCAAACCGAGCTAAAAATTATAGACATGTAGCGTTTCTTGAAGCGGATCTGACGAGAAGCTTACAGGGACAACAAATCTACGGTTGCTGTGATCTAGCCCCTACGTGATTGGATTGGAGATAAGATTAACTGTCTGCACAAATTTGGAGCGCAATAGAACAAACAGCGAAAAAGGTAGAGCTTACGTCCTTGCTCGAAGTTCCGTTGCTTTTGTGGTGAGTTCGGCGGCGGCTAGGGTGTGGAAGGGGAAAACAGAGGAACAAAAACAAGCCAGGTATAAGAGGAATTTCATTGATAGGGCAAAAATAATAATGCGGTGAGCGTGGATCGAACACGCGACCTTCAGATCTTCAGTCTGACGCTCTCCCAACTGAGCTATCCCCGCTACATGTTTGCTATGAAATTTTACAATATAATTAACAAACCACAATCTTGGACGTGCTTGCTTTGGTTGTTTTATGGTGCGAATTTATTTTTTCGACAGTGCTCGAGCCACAAGGCCCGTGGAGACATTCCAGAACTCTGGACAGTTCATGAGCTACAAAAAATCTTGAGGCAAACGTTTGAAGTTTGCGTTTAGTAATCTGACGAAATAGGCCGTAGCCCCGCTATATAAATATAGCAACAACCCGATACAACCAACAGTTACGCAATGCTGGGACAGCAAACAGACACCCAAAGAAAAGAAAAGAAAGAAAAGAAAGGAGATATAGGCGGATTGACTAAACTACAGTGACTCGTAACCGCTGCGCCCTCTCCGAAAAAGTACTACCACGCTACTAGCACTAGATCAAGTACCAAGCAGCACCTTTAAGAAGGCACGCGGACGCTGCTGCTCGGACCAGCGCACTGATCCTAGGGTTTCCCCCGGTACACTGAGGGATGCGGACGAAGGGTAGTCACGACGCCCTTCAAGAAGGGATGATGCCACCCAGAAGCGGTATCGCGTCGGTGTCGGCCGAGCCAACAAGGATTTCTCCCGAAAAACCCTATCCACAACCCTCGGATGATCCGTCGCACCGGAGCCCCGCAAGACGAGGCCTTGCCACCACCAGACTAGCCGCCCACCAACAATCGTCACCACGGTCACAAAGCCATCATCGTCGTCGCACCAAAGCCGCCGTCCCGAGCCTGCAAGACAGAGGCAGGGGTAGGATGAACCGGGGTCAGCAGCAGCACGACCGCGCGGGAGGGAACGCCTCCACCGCTGAGGGCGGTAGTCGACCGGACGCAGCAGCAGAGCACACTAGTTCCCGTTAGGTCCGGCCGGGCCCAGCGGGCCCGTAAAACCCCGTGGAGGAACAACAGTCCCAACAGGATCCAGCCGGGCCCGGATTGGGCCCGTAAAGCCCGCCGCCGCGCTGCAACAGGCCGGTCACCGGCGTCGCTGCCCCTGCACCATCCACCTCGCCATCATCTGCAGTGTGTGTAGCAGGTAGGGCCAGCCCGCCCCGGCCCAGACGGGCCCGAGGGCCCAGATCTGGGCCGCAAGGCTCTGTCAGCGCCGCCCGAGTACACCGCCGTCAGTCCCTGCACTGCCCGTCGGGCCAGACAGCACCACGGGAGAGCCACCATCCGGCCAAAGCCGGGCCACCGCCGCCTTGGGTCACACCGCCGCCAGAGAGACGCCGCCCCGCGCGGCGTCCATCAAACGCGGGTAGAGGAGCACCGCCGCCGCCGGCACCGCCCGAGCCTCGCTCGGGGGCCCGCGCCGACGGCGGCGGGAGAGGAAACGGGGAGGATTTGGCCGAGCGGAGACGGCCGAGGGCCGCGACCGGCCGCCGCGGGGGCGGCGCGGACGCGGGCGGTTGGAGATGGAGAGGAGGAGAGGAGGGGGCGGCGCGGCCGGCCGACGGCGCGGGCGCGGCGGCGGCTAGGGTTTCGTGGGAGGAGGTCGCGAGATTTCGCCAAAAGAAGATATCAACTGTCCGCCTCGTGTCAACGTTGCGTTTAGTAATCTCAGTCGCAAGGTAAGATTGGAAGTACTTATCGAGATCAGGGTGGGTGCAAACCGCACAAAACCGTCAACGATACTCCTTGTAGCATGGTTTGATTTTAATTTGAATGGTACTAGCATGGTGTGAATTACTCAGGTGAGAGTCGGAAATGGTAACAGTGGAGATCCATCCGACTTGTGAGCGCTAGTGAAAGCGAAATGCCATGACATGCGTAGTTGTCAACTTGCAGACTGATAGTATTTTCGTGTCTCTTCGTACTTAGTTGCGTGTTTTATCTTAGGGATTTCTAAAGACCGTCGCGGCGGTGAGGAACGAAGGAGAGACTGGATGGCGGCGGCGACTCGGGTAGTTCTCAACTTGCAGACCGATATTTTCGTGTCTCTTCATTGCGTGTTTCATCTTACACTGTGTGTTTGGATATAAAAAAGTTTGCTGTGAATTGAATTGGACTAGCAATTGCATTTCTCAAATGGAAAGGAAATGGACTCCAATTTCAATTCCGTTGTTTTGTTGTAAATGGAATTTATGGCTGGAATCGGAGGGTAGCAGACGATTCCAATTCTTGTTTGGATGTATGAATCTTGGAATTGGATATTTTGTTGAGATTGGACAATATGAAAATTGTTACATGTATGAAAAAAATTGTATGTGTATATTTGAATATTGATATATTATTGTGCACACATAATAACATAATTCGAAATCTAGTCGCAAACAATAACACAAGTAGAAATTAATTAGTTTTGAACTACGAACAACACATGTATAATAATTTTGTCTCTAAAAATAGCATAAGTGGTAGTTCATGTCTCCTACACATAGCACAAATAGATAATTCGCGAATAACAAAGTGCATAGTAGTTCATGCATCAACCAAACAGGGACTTGGTACATTAACCTAAGGTCAAGAGCCATGCCTTTCTTAATTCATCGGAAGCGCCATGAGTGCTTCAATCAAGCGCCAAGATAGTACATTCATATTGACAAGTACATTAGTTAGTTAGGCAACGAGCAAATATGAGAAATGAAACGCAGAGAGAAAGAGTCGTACCATGTGGTACAACAAATGCATCTTCACGATCGATTCTCATAACATCTTTTAGCACTCTCGAGTCTGATGCCGAACCCTCCTTACCAGATAGAACATAGAGAAATTTCATGTTCCCGTCAACCACACCTAGCATGTTAGTGGTGATTTCTTGGTGTCTGTTCCTGTACCTCCCTTTGTCACCAGTATTGACACAGGAATATGACATCCATCTAGAGCTCCAAGTGCATTAGGAAACCACTTCCACTTGTAATCATCGGGAGGACTGACAGAAATATCAGGAAGCTTGATGAACTCCCCGGTTAGAGACAGGATTGCTGATAACACAGTAGAGACACTAGTACAAACTTGACTTTAAAAGACGGGACCTAGAGCCGGTTGGATTGAAAAAATAATCGGCCGTTTGGGAAGAGCTACCTCAAATGGCTGTTATTTTGTATCCGTCTCTAATGTTATCTGCGACGGTCAATATTAACGCTCGTCTCTAATAGGATACACATCGTAGATGTCCAGCACAATTACCCGACGTAGACATATTGCAGACGGCCAATACGTCTGTGTGTCGCTAATTACATAACTTCTGAGACGGCCAGTAAAATTAACCGGCACTAACCTATATATGCAAAAGTAATATATGCATTCAGATCATACTTCCGTACATGCGCTGATTAATATACTAATTAAGTAGGTACTTATATATATAGAAGGGCTAGAAAAAGTACGTACTCGATCTACTATATAAACAGAGTGCGCGCATGTGCATATATATATAGCAGATCTCACTTGCGATCGAGACGACGACGCAGCGTTAATTCCAGTCGGTACCCCAGCCACCTTCGTCGGCGATCTTCGAGCCGGCACAGGTACCCCAGCCCCAGCCACCTTCGTCGGTGATCTTCGAGCCGCCACCGGAACCCCAGCCACCATCGTTGTCGACCTTGTTCGAGGACTCGCCACCGGTACCCCAGCTATCCCAGCCTGCACCGTCGGCGATCTTCGACGACTCGCCACCCCAGCCAGTACCGTCGGCGTTCTTCGAGGAGCCGCTTCCGCTCCAGCCACCGTCGACATTCGTCGTCGACGACCCGGTGTGGCCAACCCAGCTGCCAGGGCCGTCCTCGATCTCGCCATCCTTCCCGCCGGCGCCGCCATTCCAGCCATCTTTCTCTTCGTCCTCGTCGTTTGTAGCCTGATCTTCTTCGTTGCTATAGTCGTCCTCGTCGCTGTTCTCGCTGCTGTAGTACTCGCACCGCCGTCGGCCCGTGCGTTTCGACAGCTTCTTCGCTTCCCCGCGGAGGTGAGCCGTCCCCTTTTGGATCATATCGAGCTGACGGTTGAGCTCGTACGCGACAAACCCATCGACAGAAGCGTAGTCGAGGTTCTCTTCACTTAGTGGGATCTGCTCCCAGCAATCGTGCATCGACCAATGGAACTTGGTCTTCATATCCTCGTAGTTGTCATCGATGATATCGACTGCCATGGTGGCCATGCCGGTCTTCAATTGTCCGTTCTTCCGGTAGCGGTGTTGAAGATCGATGTGATACTCTTCTGGGATTTTGAAACCCCAGGTTCTCTGCATGACCGTCCTGTCATTTGTTATGTCCACGCTAGTAAAATAAATTTTCTTCTTCTGAAGGAAATCTGACAGCTCCGGCGGACAAGTCTTGTAATTAGCACTGCAGAGTATAAGATATCGATCGATCAATAAACCAAATGTAAATTAGTACTGCAGAGCATACTAATTTCTACAGATTATTTACTATATATATCTCAATAAACCAAATGTAAAAGGCAAAAAATTCGATCCAAACCTAGTAATGGCCGATTATTATGAAATCGATCGACAAATTAAACCGAAGAGTACACATTGATCATTGCGAAATTAAAACCGAATGAACATAGACACAGATTGAGTACATATATACTAGATCCGTTTGTACGTACCACTAGAATACGAGGACATCCTTGTTCAAGCCGAGTTGGACGGCGACGGCTCGTTTGCGGCTTTCATCGGCCTTGGTGTATTCGAAGTCGAGCCCCACGAATCTATCCTGGCCCACCTTGCATCGGAGCAAACCCTTGTACTCCAGCAGGGTTTTCTTAACCTGCTCACTGTCGGTGGTGTAGACAACGTGGATCTTCTTCCCACCATGGATATCAACGGGTAACTCACGCGTGATGCTTTCTCCGACGGCGGCGGCCATGGCGATTTGGAGGGTGCAAAGCAGAGGAGAAGGCGATGAACAGTTGCCGAAAGGGGAAAACAGAGGACGCGTCAGACGAAAGAGACTGTGGCACAGAAGACTGACCGCACGGGGCGTGGAAGACGAGTAGAAAGGGGTAACAAATGGAACCGCACACAGTTACCCCCCGTGTCGCTGACAGGTGGGCCCGAGTTGATTTGACGGCAGCATTGATGAACAGGGGACGGTTGGGAGAGCCATAATGTACCACGTCGGCCGCGTCGCAGTGGCATCGGCCGCTATAGGAGCACGTACGCGTGGCAGCAAAAGTTAGTGATCCGGAGGCTCCGGGTACCGCCCTTGTGGTTACCGATTGCTACCGCGTCCTGATGGCGTGTATCACACGTTCGCTGGGAACCCCAAGAGGAAGGTATGATGTAGCGTAGCAGTAGTTTTCACTTGATTACAAAACCAAGGTTGTCGAATCAGTAGGACTTGGAGAAGGCTCCGGAAAGGTGTCAGCGGCGCCGTTTACGATTACTGACGTGGACCTGCGCACACACGAACAAACAACTTTGCCCCAACGAAACAGTGAGAGTGTCAATCTCTCCGGCTTGCTGAACGCAAAGGATTAAACGTATGATGGAAAATATTATGAGAGCAAAAATTACCAGCGAGCAAATGACTAGGAAAAACTATTAAAACGGTTGTAAGCAATGTAGGAAAATAAGACTGGGGTCCACAGTTCACTAGTGGTGTCTCTCCAAAAGATAAACGTGTTGGGTGAACAAATTACAGCGGAGCAATTGACAAACATGGGCGCAACACAATACTATCATGACATATGGTTCACCGTTTCATTTAATATGGGCATTACGTCAAAATACATAGACCGTTATCCAACTGCATCTATGACTAATAATCCACCCCGGGATCGCTATCCAGCATGTCACCCAAAAGTATTAAGTTGAAAGCAACAGATAATTGCAATAAGAAAGGTGCGTAATGTAAGCAATGAATACAAAATAAAGCAATAAACACCGTTGTTTTATCCCTAGTAGCAACAACACATCTCAAGTTCTAATTGTTTCTGTCAACTCGAGCTCAAACAAGAGAGGCATGAACCCACTATCTAGCATAAATACTCCCTCTAATGACACAAGTAATTACTTCGGCCAAAGCATACACAAGCATCGGAGAGCATGCAAGATCATAAATAAAACATATCATAGATAAACTGAACCATAATGTCAAGGCTCCATAATTCATCGGATCCCCGCAAACACAACACATAGTATTACATAAAGATGATCTTAATAATTTAGGCAGCTCATAAGATCTAAACAATGGAGCATAAAGGAGAAGAGACAACTATCTAGCTACTGCCATGAAACTGTAGTCCCATGGCGGACTACTCACGCATCACTCCAGAGGCAGGCATGGTGGTGTAGATGCCTCCGGTGACGATCTCCCTCTCCGGCAGGGTACCGGGAAGAGCTTCAGAACCCTCCCGATCTAGGGTTGGCGACGGCGGCGGCCTTGGAACTTTTCTGGAAAATATGATTGGGTCCCGAGGGTTTTCGAGAGGAAGACAATTTATAGGCGAAAGGGCAACTCGAGAAGCTTTCGGAGTCGGCCAGGTGGGGCCCAGGCGTGGTCCACCCTGGGCCGCGCCTGGGGGTCGTCTGGGGCTGTGGGGCCCCCTGCAGGCGCCCTCCTGACTCCGTCTTTGTTTTTTCGTAAGAATAAATCATGTAAATTGGCAGCTCATTCCGAGAAAATTCTCCGACTAGCTTTTCTGAAACAAAAAGACAGCAGAAAACAGGAACTGACACTGGGCATCTTGTTAATAGGTTACTTCCATAAAATGTGCCAAAATGATATAAAAACATTATAAAAGCATGTGGCAATGATATATAATATGCATGGAACAGCCAAAAATTATAGATACGTTTGAGACGTATCAGCATCACCAAGCTTAATTCCTGCTCGTCCTCGAGTAGGTAAATGATAACAAAATATTTTTGGTAGTGACAAGCTACCAACACGATTATGATCAAGTAATGTAAAGTATATGAACTGAATGAAGTGATCCAAGTCAATGGCCTATAGTTGGCATAAAGCAAATAATGATTAACCATGTGTAACATCTAAGCAAAAAAATTTCATGGATAGTACTTTGGAGACATGAAAATTATAAAACTTGTCATGCTTGATAGTTCACAAAGCAATAAACTTTCGGCAAAGGTGCTCAACAACACAAAGGAAGATTTAAGTTTTCAGCAAGAAGCTTCAACTTGTAACTTATTTATCTTAAGATAATGTCAATATAAAGTTTTCACAGTTAAACATAAAGATAGCATGTAGTAGACTTGTACCTCAACATAAAAGTAAAATAAAGGCCCTTCGCAGAGGGAAGCAGAGATTAATCGTGTGCTAGAGCTTTTTAGTTTTTGAAAGCATATAGAGACATAAAAATATTTATTTGAGAGATGCATACTATGGTCAACGAATGATAGTGAACAATGCATTACTACATTTGCTAGACAGACTTTTAAGAGCGGCTCCCATGTGGAACGTTATTTCTGCAGCAAGTAGATTATTCCTTTTTTATCTCCTTTGTTTACATATGCAGATGTTTGACTGAATTCACAGGAACAAAATATGATGAGAGTTTTTGATGATTGTTTGTAATTTATCTTTTATGGGGCTGGGCACCCCTTTGCCAGCTCTTTTTGCAAAATTAATGGACAAGTAGATGAAGCATGCAAGTCCTGAAATAAGTCTGTCCAACAAATGCAATAAAGACCACTCACTACTTCCTCATGAGCTTAGTAGTAGAGGCACAAAAAGGAAGTAATAACATTTTGAATATTTAAAGGTAGCACACGAAAAATTTACTTGGAGTGGCTTGGAAATACCACATGTAGGTAGGTATGGTGGACACGAATGGCATGGATATTTGGCTCAAGGTTTTTGGATGCACGAGAAGCATTCCCTCTCAGTACAGAGTTTTTAGGCTTAGCAAGGTGTCAAGCAAATACATATTAACAACCGAATACATGAATGACCACAAGATAAACATTAAGCATAACCATTAGACCCTACACTGTCTCCCTTGTCAACCAAACATGCTTTGCAAAAAGAATATCTAGACTTTGAGAAATAACAATTAGAACAAGTATCATAATTCTAAGTCTTTACGGTATTCCTCCATAAGTCCATTCTTAAGCAAATGGTCCACAAGTTTAAGCATTCATCTAATTTATATCTCAAAACAATTGACAAGCATCAAATAATTAAGGACAATGCTATTTGAATTTCTTTTACCACTTCCCACATGATAGTTCCCTTTCAAGCAAACACCAATCAATTTATTTGAAATAACTCTCTAAGCAAATAGGCATGTAACACAAGAGAGTACAACCTAACTACAAGTAACTAATAGCTCTGAACAAGAGATACATGAAAAACGAGAGCTAGAAGCTAAGATAATAAAAGCTAAACACTCTTCACATATAAGTGAAGAACATGAGTGTATAATGAAAAAACGGAGCGTGTCTCTCTCCCACACAAGAATGCAAGGATCCATTTATTGAAAAGTCCAGAAAACAAAACAAAACAAAACTGAAAGCAAAACATAAATGACGCTCCAAGAACAACACATATTATGTAAAGGAATAAAAATATAACGTTATGGGATCGACTTGATTATTTGATGATGAAGAAGGGGATGCCTCGGGCATCCCCAAGCTTAGACGCTTGAGACTTCTTGAATATTTGGTGGAGGTCCAGGGGAGCCTCCCCAAGCTTGAGCTTTAATCCCTTCTTGATCTTCTTTCATCACCTCGTTCTCTCAACATTTGAAAACTTCCTTCACACAAAACTTATCACAAACTTATTAGAGGGGTTAGTACGCAAATAAAATAATCCACCTTCAGTTCTGACTTGACAAATTGCATAAACTTGTTTCTAAACATTAGGTACTGTCACAAAGATCTAAGTGATGTTCCGTGGATAGAAGAACTCCACTTTGCTCGTAAAAGGTGCAATGCAAAAAACTTGGACGAAATCTGTCAAAAACATAACAAAACGCAAATATGATTTTTTTTCGAGCTACTAGGACACCTCGAATCAGAAAACTCGAAAGTAAAGAAAGGTAGACAAAACTCAAATGCTTGCTGTCAAAAATTTACAGCTCCAGATAACGTTATGTGATTTTTTAGAATTTCGTACGGTGATGAACATAAATCTGTTTCTAGACAGCAAAACACATAATTTCACTTTCCTCTCATTAGAGGCTATTCTTGGTACACAAAAAACGAAAATAAAAGGATAAAATGGAAGTGTTACCAAAGTAACAGCAACCTTGGCTCAAATAAAATAAACAAACTGAAAGTAAAAACAATGGGTTGCCTCCCATAAGCGCTTTTCTTTAACACCTTTTAGCTAGGCACAATAGCAAAAAGATCAACTATTATCAATTTTGGCAACATCCAAATCACTTGACTTAACACAAGACACCAAAGATGACCTCATTCTCTTTCTAGGGAAGTGTTCCATCCCTTTCTTAAGTGGAAAATGAAATTTAATATTTCTTTCTTTCATATCAATGATAGCACCAACAGTTCTAAGAAAAGGTCTTCCCAACACAATAGGACAAGAAAGTTTGCATTCAATATCCATGACAATAAAATCTACAGGGACATAATTACCATTAACCATAATAAGAACATCATCTATTTCTCCAAAAGGCTTGTTGATGGTAGAGTCAAGATAATAGACATTCAAAGGACGATCTTCTAGTGGTTCCAAATCAAGAATATCATAAAGCTTTTTAGGCATAATGGAAACACTAGCACCAAGATCACACATAGCATTGCACTCAAAATCATTAACTTTTATCTTAATAGTAGGCTCCCAAGCATCTTCTAATTTTCTAGGAATAGAAAACTCCCATTTGATCTTTTCTTCCCTAACTTTAATCAAGGCATTTGTGATATGTTGGGTAAAAGCCATGTTCATTTTACTAGCAATAGGATTTTTAGCAAGCTTTTGTAAGAACTTAATGACTTCAGTAAGGCTACAATTAACAAAATCAAGATCATTGTCATAAAAAATAATAGGAGTGTCATCTCTAAAAGAATCATTATCATCAGGATTAATTTAAGCATTTCTTTTAGAGACAGTTTTAGCACTATTGGAGAGTTTTTGATTTTTAATAGGGGCAATAGAAATCTTTCCCCGGGAGTGAGCTCGAAGTCCAGAGCTCATCAGGTCCTCCTAGGTGCGATGGAGTAGGACCTCCATGTCCATGATGTAGTCTCCAAACGCCGGGTGTCGAGGGGCACGAGTGGGGTGGCCATCATCGTTGCTCCTCCCGTAGAACTGGAAGCGGGAGTTCACCAACTCCGTCTTGTGCTCCTCACAAAGTCGGGCCAGCAACCTCTGCATGGCACGACACAGTCCGTCGTCCCTGCTGGCGTCCATGGTGGTGAAGATCATCGTCTTGGAACCGGGAGACTTGATGTTCCCCCGAACAGACGACTCGATGAGCCAACTCAGGTTTCGTTGCCGTGAATGTCAACCTAGGCTCCCTGGAACTCAGGAGCGGGGCGACCCAACATGTCGCTCAACTTGAACAAGTCGCCCTCAAACATCAGCTTGCCATCCTTCTTAACTTGCTTAAACTCGGTGAAGTTGAGTGCCATCTACAATTTAAGCAAAATTTTAGTTAGTGATATGTCAAGTGTACAAAATTTTAAGTTTAATGGGATGACAAGTGTGCAAAATTTTAAGGGTACAAGGAAAATGTAATGCTTAATGAAAGTAGAATTTTCTACAAGTAAGAGGGTTGGGAGATAAGCATTTTTCGAAAATACTCCACTCCTTTATTTTTAGAAATTAGCTTTTTGGAACTCCTACCTAACGCCCATGCTAAACTAAGGTCTCCTAAAGTCAGGATGGCTCTTATACCAGCTCTGTGGGGACCCCGGACTAGCTGTCCGAAATACCCGGTTATGCTTAACACAACGATCCTGTGATCAGTCTGTCGTTGCACATAACCCGAACAGAATACCAAAGTTTACATCCATTACAGTACCGAATTAAAGTCTTACAAATACGGCCATTTAGACCAAGTCTTACATAGTTGCCTTCATGGGCCAAACCAAATCATTCAGCGAAAGCTACGGCAAAGTCGACCAAAATACGTCATGAAACCCGACAGGCAGCTGACTTATGAAGATCCCTAGTTCGCGTAGTCGGCGCCATACTCCTCTTCAACGTAATGCTCCTCGAGATCTGGCTAAGACAATAGCCAGGGACGAAACCAATATGAGTACATTTGATTGTACTCGCAAACTACCCCAACATGAACATGCACTAGTTTTACTTTTATTTCAAGACTTTTATTTTTAGAAAAAACATCTCTATATCTTTGTTGAAAAAGGAAAGAAGGTTTTTAGAACTCTTTCTCCCAGAAAATTCATCATCTTGTTTATTTCTCCAAAACTCCTCCTTTTTCGACCATAGCCCATCATGGTCATTCATTTCCAACAACCTCATACCGGCCCTTTGGTATAGTTGCATAAAACAATTTCACTCCATTTTTAAAACATAAAACTTTGCACATTTTCTTAGGACAGCCTTCCAACTGTCCATTACCGAGGACTCGGCCATTCGAATAGTTTTACACTCTGCAGAGGTAGCACGCTTTTCCCACATCCATCCGGCAACTCATCGTGTCAGCCACGTCCCGCCATACAAGGTGTATGCGAAGTTGAGTTACCGACCATAGCCTCTCATTTGCTCGTGCTAGTATAGAACCCTGCCCTTATGACACTTTCCGTCGACACCCAGTCCAGTTTCCCGTCGGAAACCTAAGTGTGAGGACTCATAGTTTTGCCCGGCGACCGGATGACAGTCTTCCATCCCCCACTTTGTAGGAGGACCCAGGTCAGGGGAGGGTCACCAAACCAGTCCCCTCATGAAACGGAGCATCTCCGCTGTTGAGGTATCCCATACTAAAACGAGCAAACTACATGACTAAGCCCCGTCCCATATGAGGGTAATTGTGGTCGCACAGGGTATGGTTGGTCGTCATAGTACTAGGACACAATGTGCATTTTTCGTAAACACCACCATTCTCCATTTCTTCACTTCAACACGACATCTCGGCATACCATAACCCATCCAAGGATTTTCAAAGGAGTTTTGAATAAACAAATCTTTTTCCCATCCTATAGTTTGAAAAAGAATTTCCATCTAATACCTCTATATAGGGTGTCAAAATAATATACTTGTATTTTGGAAAAGGGTTTTCAAAATCATAGTTTTAGTGGCAAATACCACATAATCACTTATGCTCTCTATAACTAAAACATGTGAACCCAAAATAGATGTATATAAATGCATGCTTAGAGAATTAGCTTGCCTTGCTCAACAAAGTTTCCCGGGTCTTGTTCTTCCGGTTCAACAAATCCCCCTTCTTCGTACACTCCGGCAACGTTCTCGTCTAATCGTCAATAACAAGCAAAAACTCACAATCACACCACTATTCGACAAAGCATCACGAAAATATAAACTAAAATTCTATAGATAGCTACTGTCCTATAGAAGACAACGCAATTGGGTTTGTTTTAATTTGAGTTGTCTAAATTCCTACACAATTGTTTTAGTCCAGAAGCTTGTTATTCATGTTTTTAGCTACTGATTGAGTTCTGTTAGCCACAAAATTAAATCCTTTCAGGGGCAACAAGTACTGATTATTCATGATCTAACAAAGTTGGATTCATGTCATTTGGATTAGGCATTTAACATTAAAAAATGTTACAGTACAGAAGTGTTTACAAAATTTAATTGAATGCCACTTTATTTCTGTTGGTTCAATAATCCTACAAAAATTAGGGAAGCTAAGTTTATAACATACTAAGCTAACAAAATTGGATTCACATTATTTGGACTAACAGAGCATCCGCAACAAACAAGTTTATGTTTTAAACCTTCTATGGAAAATTAAATACTACACATTTGTTATTAATCTAAACAAGATGAAACCAGTGTGGTTGTATTCACAATTTTATAAGCTTTCCAGAGAATTTTGATTCAATTTATTTGGACTTATAAATCTTGAGATATTGATTTTTAAAGTTAGTTCCAGTACTGGATTTTCAGAGATTTAAATCTAAAAAGAAAAACAGAATTAATTCCCTCACTGGATAATGTTGAAAACCCTAACGGGTGGGGCCTACCCGTCAGTGGCTCAGCGCATTATTTTTCCCGCGCCGGAGAAATGTTGAAAACGCTGACGGGTGGGGCCTGCCCGTCAGCGACCTAATCTAATCGAAACGGTACGCGACCGTGGATCTAAGATCCAACGGCCCACGGCAGCCGCATCGGCGACGACCACACACGGGCGGCACCGCCGTGCCTGCGACGGCGAGGTGGGTGGACGGCTCACCTAGGGGGTCCTGGCGACGGCGGAGGTGATGCAGAACGGGTGCGGCGGCCTGGGGAAACTCGCTGGGGGAGTGGTGCTTGCTGGAAAGTCCGAGACGTCGGCGGCGAGCTCCACGGCCTCCACGGGTACGTCGCGTCGACGGCGACCTCCTGGCGTTGCTTCTGTGTACGAGAGAGACGGGCGCGTGAGTGCGGTGAGTGGCAGAAGCAAGGCAGAGGGGTGAGAGGGAGAGAAGCGAGGGCAGCGGTACTGCCGCGCAGTCGTCTTCCACCTCGGGCAGTGGACGGCGCGGGCGTGCGCGTCCGCGGCAATGGGGCAGCAGCGGCAGCGGCTCCGCCCTCCTGGCGGTGCACGGGTGAGTGGAGAGCGAGGGAGAGAGAGAGAGGTGGTGCGGTGAGGATGAGAGGCTCGGGTGGGGTTCTTATAGCCGGAGGGCCGGCGTACGGTGGGCGAGGTGTAGGAGAGGGGTAGGGGCCACGGGAGCACGCCATTGGCGGGCTTGGCGGTGCGGCAATGTCGTCGGACGGCGTTAGGTGCCAGGGGAGAGAGAATGGCGCGTGGAGGCGACCACAGTGAGCTCGGGGTGGTGACGGCGTCCAGTGCGCATGCAAGGTGCTTGTCAACGTGCTGACGTTTGCGTGGGGCAGGGGGCATGACGCGGGCATGTCCGTGGGGTCGAGGGGGAGCTAGGGAGTGGTCGTGGCGAGTGGTGCGTGCAGGGGTGGCGTGGTCGCGGCGGCCGGCGTCGGCGCCCACGCGCACGGCGCGCACGGACTGGGCAGACGCGATATGCCGCAGGGGACGGTCGGAGCGTATCCGTCGCTGCCCAACGGGGGCGAGGGACAGGGCAGAGGGAGTGGCGCGGCGTCGGCCAGTCCCGCGCCTCCTCTTCCTTTCTTTTTGCAGGTG
Organism: Poa pratensis; assembly: GCA_947311845.1. NCBI lineage: Eukaryota > Viridiplantae > Streptophyta > Magnoliopsida > Poales > Poaceae > Poa > Poa pratensis. Next base: position 58,029,124 of record CAMZMU010000033.1, on the reverse strand, counting down.
GGGACGGCCGGGGAAGAGAGAGAGAGCATGGCGCCAGCAGCTACAGGCCAAAATGGCGCAGCCTCTCGAGTGCTGTGTGTTCTGGGGTGGGAGAGAGAGTGAGAGGGGTGACGTTTGAGTGAAATTCGATCGAAATTCGATCGAATTCAACTCGAACTCGAGTGAGTTCATCCTCTGCCCTCCAGGTGTTTGACAGAACGCCTGAGCGAAAACAAAATTCGAATTTTGGTGAATTATTTTCATAATTTGCTTCATATGTATTTATCAAAGTTTGTGGTATATTTTCTTGAATGTTTGTATAAGTGAAAATTTAGAGTTTCTAATAAATTCAAGAAGTAAAAGAAAGGTTTAAGAATTTTAAATATAGTTTTGTGAAAATATGAATTTTGAGAGAGAAGCTATAAGGATAAGGGGAGAGTGATCATTCCTCTCCTCTGAATTTTTTTGAAAAAGGAAAATATTGGTTTATAAGTTTGAGTAATTTTATGTCACATTACAACTTAGTGTGATTGATTTCAATTTATTGTTTGTTCAAAGTTTGAATTAATTTCGCACAAGCAATAAATCAACAAGAAAACAATCAACACACAACATGAAACAAAAGTTTTTGTTGGTTCCAAAATTTTCAACTCCTTGTGACTAGAGTTTCACTTGCTACAAATTTTGGGATGTGACATTCTGCCTGGTTGAGGTTTTGTTGATGCTATGATGAAAAAAAGAGAATTATGTAGCACTGTTGACCAGTACCAAAAACTCGGAACCCTGAAAATAATCCCGGAGCACACGCATATTGCCCAATTAGCAACTGCTATGGCCGGAGAGAAAACTCAGACCGTCCGCATCCTAACGAGCGGCCACTATTTGTTGCTGATCCTAATGTATATGCTTTACAGACGTCTGCTAATCACGGCCGTCTCTGAAGGTTTCGTTATTGGAGACGGTTAATTCTCCCGGCCGTTTGAGGGCCGAGCTCATTACAGCCGGTCCCAGGGAACCGGCTCTAATGGAGAGTACATTAGAGACCCCCCGCGTAGAGACGGATGTTTTAACCAGCTGAGGTGACTCTCTGGGAACGGCTCTAATTTGAGTTTCTGTACTAGTGAGAAGTGCCTACTGATTGTCTCAGTAGATCGACAATACATGCCACCCAACATCCTCATTTTAAGTGCATGTCCAACAACTTGTAGGAACATAGCAACATCTTCTTCTACTGTCATGAACATGCTACCTTTGAGACCACACTTCTCACGCAGCATAGCACAAAGATCATGGAAATTTCGTTTTGTTAAGCGTAGCTTATCATAGCAAGTTGTTTCAGACCCATCATAAGTTTTTTTCAAGATGTACTTTCGATATCTAGCTGTTTCCTCATCATCACTGAAACATCCGAGATCTCTAGGTGCTCTTTGAGTACTAAGATAAGCTAGAGCAAGGCATGACATTTCGAAATACTTCTGCGTCAACAATACTCTTTTCCTTTATCTTCTTTTGTTCTCTTTGGTAATATAATCAACCAACTCTTGTTGAGACATGATGAAAAGGCTACAATGAACGTGATGAAAAGAGCATTGTTTAAATAAATGTATAGCTAAATTCATGATCACACGTTCATATGACAACCCAATTCGCACACTATACTTGCCCACACATAACATATCACAAATTTGAATCAGCTACTAGTACAAGCTAGGGGCAGAGATGTGTTATACCTTCAATCAGCTGCTAGGACAAGAACTTGGCAGGAATCTGCAGTTTTCAAACAAACAAAAAATTAGCAAAATGTGAGTAGGGAGCGGTCGGTCAGAGGAGAGAGTAGAGAGGGAGAAACAATGATGCGTCTCAGAGAGAGAGAGAGAGAGAGAGAGAGATAGAGAGAGAGAGAGAGAGAGAGGGGGAGGGTGCGGCCATCCGCCCGCTGCCGTGCTAATTCCCCGCCGGCCCCATCTAGGGTTTGGGAGGGCGGCGCAGCTCAGAGATGGAAAGGATGACGCGGCCCTGGCCGACGCGGCCCCGGTCAGAGGAGGGAGAGAGTACGGGGCGCTAGAAGGAGAGAGAGAGAGAGGTACCTGGCCGCCTGTGTCGGCGCCGTCGTTTCGCGAGGGAGGGGACGAGACGAACTTGCTCGCCTTCTGCTGTTTCGCGAGGACGGAGAGTTTCACGAACGCGCTCGTTCGCCCGTTTCCGCGTGTTTCCCAGCCTCCAGGCTCGGAAAGATTTGGGCCGAGCGGACACCTGCTGAGGGATGCGCTGAGAATTGCTCCGAGTTTACAAGTCCAAATTTTGTGATCCGTCCAAACGGCGGAAATTGATGTTCCTACATCCAAACACAGTGTTAGGGGTTTCTATAGCATGTGATGCACTGCACAGGGAATGGCACGGAGCGTCGGAAGCTGAGACCGCACAAGCTAGACCGTCAACGACCTCAGGGCCAGATTTGCAAATTTTTGTTGGCGCCGAACTGCACAAGTTCGGCTCCATTTGTGTTGGCGTCGACCTCAGGGGCCAGATTTGCAAATATTTTCCGGGAGCGGCCAGATGTGTTATTAGTTCACGAAAACGGTCAGATTTGGCAAAAAATACGTTGGAGTCCAATTTCGTCCGACATAACTTGGCCTAATTAAGAGACCGGTGAATCGTGATGCGAGATCGCTGCCGGCTGCCTACCCGTCTCGTCCTTTCCCATCGGCCACCACCGACTGAACTCCCATGCGGCGCCTGTCAGTTAGAGCGCTGTCGGATGCTTCTGGCATATTTTTTTTTTTGAAGCTCATACCTGGATTATATTAAAATGGAAATCGAGAGTACAGGTAACATCCAGATACGGGGCAGCTGTCCCCAATTTTACAGAAAAGACCCCGAACAATAGGGAAAAAACAACAAGACCCTAACCCTACTCGGGATCTTCTCTGCACCGAACACTCCGCCGCCGCTTGCATCTTCACCGACAGATCGCCGGAGACGAAGACGAGAAGGAGCAGCAGCTGTGTCGCCGGCTTGGACCTTTGGAGGAGAAATCCTCGTTGAAATCGCCGCATCATCCACCCAGCACAAATGCCAGGATCTAGCAACCTGCGAGATAACACATCGGCGGGAGACACGCTCCGATCCAGGCCGCCGGTCGGATCGCCAGCCAACCAGCAAGCAGATCCGCATAAATCCATCCCTGGGAGCAGCCAAAGTAGCAGCATCTGCCGCCACCAGCCCAACTCCTCCACCTCCCTTCTTCCCCCACCACGGCAACAAGAAGAGAAATCGAGAAGCAGCAAGAAAACGAGCACCTCAGTAGATTTATTGAAGCGGCCACGGCCATCTCCAACCCTGCAGGGAGTCCTCCATGGACACATGCTGAAGAATGGGAGGGGCCAGGCTCCGATGCCACTAGAAATCACCGGAAACCAGCCGCAGAGGAAGGCAAGCAGACAGGCATCCACCACGAAACTTGCACAACCAGCAACGAAACTAGGAAAAGCTACACCTAAATCTAAAACTAGTATGTACAGAAGAAGCCTACCACCTAATCCATCCTCCCGCCGGCCAGCATCGCCTCCGGAGAGAAAGAAGGATAGGGGCGGCAGTGGATCTGAGCGGCCGACTCTCAAGGACAGGAGAGAAAGAGGACAGAAGCAGGAGAGAGGAAAGAACTGGTCGCGGGGCGTTACACTTGCACGGGAGTGTTCTTCTGGCATATTTCAGTTAGAGCACCCATACCTGTGTGGGTCACCTCCGGCAGCGGGGAGACGAGGTCAGCACGCGACGCGGTCGCCAGCTTTACCTTTCTCCACGACTCCGGGGGTACTATCAGATACGGACGTCGTTGACGCCGCCCACAAGCCGCCGTCGTGAGATTTCCTCTCGCCATCTCGCTCTGAACTCCGATCTGGACAACTAGTGGCCAATTTTCTTTTGGTCGCTGCAGACTTAATTAGAGACTGCTACGTACCCTGCCGGCCTGTCGTCTGGCCATCTGTGCTACAGAGCAATCAGAGTAAAGTATTCCTCAGCAAAAAGTAGAAGCGAGCATGAAGAGTTCAGCAAAAACCTACCAGAGCACACCCTAAGCAAACACCTACCTGATAGTAGCAACGAAACTACAGATTAAACATGTAAGGCCAACGCCGCAGCGGCCACAAAAACTAGAGTACCAGGTAAGGTCTCCTGATGATCGACTCAAACAGCAGCCGCAATCTTTCGATCCGAAGGTCCGGAACATCAAAAGGGAGATCGAATAGGATGCCGAGGGTTTTTCCTACTCACACACACTACAAAATGGCATTAGAAAAGAAGATGGCCCAGTGACTCCTTCCGGTCACACAAAGGGTACACCCCATCAGTAGGTCCTTTTCGTGTAAGAAATGTTCTCCCTGGTTGGTATCATGTCACGGGATCACGGTCTAGGTCGACCTTGCTGTCTTTGTCCTGACTTTTTAAGCAAGCTCTTCATCCATATCACTAGTCTCATTAATTCAAGACTTGGTCATTTGTCTTCATCTACATCTATGTGATACTTTCATCCCTTCGCACAAGCACAAACCGCCTAATGGCTACGCACTACATTCTCATCTTCTTCCTCCTATTCTTCACTTCATTCTGCAAATCCGATGACCAGCTCACACATGCAAAGCCACTCACTCACGGCGACACCCTAATCTCCAGGAGCGGGGATTTTGCTCTCGGCTTCTTTTCTCTGACCACCTCCAACAAGAGCTTCTACCTTGGCATATGGTACCACAGCATCCCAAGGCCACGCACTGTCGTGTGGATCGCCAACCGAGATAATCCGATCACCTCCCCTTCATCCGCGATGCTCACCGTCACCAACAATTCTCGCATGGTATTATCTGACTTCGAAGCCCAGAATATTTGGATGACGACAAGAAATATCGCCGCCGGAGCCGCCATAGCTCAAGCAGTGCTACTTGACTCGGGGAACTTTGTCCTTCGGTTGCCAAACGGCACCGACATATGGCAGAGCTTTGATCACCCGACCGACACCATACTTCCAAACATGAGATTTTTGATGAGCTACAAGTCACAAGTTGTTGGACGGCTCGTTTCTTGGAAGGGTCCTGATGATCCATCTTCTGGGGACTACTCCTGCAGCAGTGACCCTAGCTCTCCAGACCTTCAATTCTTCACTTGGAACAAGACTCGGCCATACTGCCTTATTGGCATCCAGAGCGGTATATCGGTGTCCGGTGGCACATATCTACCCGACACTAGCTCCGTCTTGTACCAAACAACTAGCTACTCTGGTGATGAGTTCTACTATATGTTCACAATCTCTGGCAACCCAGCGTTCACACGCATCATTCTTGACTACGATGGCAAGTTGAAGTTTCTGAGCTGGAACAATCACTCATCATCATGGGCAATCATCAGTGAACGCCCTGCTGCTGCATGCGACATCTATGCCGCATGTGGTCCATTCAGTTACTGCGACTTAACTCAGATAATCCCAGCATGCCAATGTCTTGGCGAGTTTGAGCCCGTCGATGGTACTAACTTTTCCAGAGGATGTCAGAGAAAGCAAGCGTTGAAATGCAGCAAGCAAAGTCATTTCGTGGCCTTGCCTGGATGAAGGTTCCTGACAAGTTCTTGCACATACGGAACAGAAGCGCCGAAGAGTGTGCAGCTGAGTGCAGCCGCAACTGCTCGTGCATGGCTTATGCTTATGCCAACTTGAGCAGTGTTGGCGCTATGGCCGACCCATCAAGGTGCTTGGTTTGGCCAGATGAGCTTACCGATGTTAAGAAGGTTCTCTACGGCGAGAACCTGTACCTCCGACTTACCGATTCTCATGGTATTGGGTTTTCCGTTCCCTCTTAATTTTCCTTCAAGTAGTTAGTGTTTCTAATGCTCTAACGTTAGCCTTAATAGAGTTTTTCACACGTAAATAGCATGTGTTCAAAATATTACCACCAATATTTACGAAGGAGACATGTGGGCATGATTTGTCATGCAAATACATAGATATTAGAAAATGAAGTTATATTATAGCAGTACTGGTTATGACTAACTATGCTAGTGTATATGATTAATTTTTATGTTAGCAGCTAACATTTCTTCGAAGATTACATAGCAGTACTGGTTATGACTAACTATGCATGTGTTTTTTCTTGCGTTAACAACAGACAATTAGTTATTTAATTTGGAGTGGTAGTTTCTATACGAACATATTGCAGAACCAAATATTCTTCTTAGATGATCAAATATTTGATTTACCACAAGCCCGGGAGTTTAGGTACTTAATTTACGATAGTATATGCAGCTAATTAGCTTCACACATCCGTATGCAATTGATTTCTGAATTTCTGATTGGTTGCATTTCTGCAGTGGAAAAGAAGAGCAGGTCACTAAAGATTGTACTCCCAATTATAGCATTCCTACTGCTACTGACATGCATAGTACTTGTCTGGATGTACAAAAAAAGAGGTAGAGTAATAAATGTCTTGTTTTCAACATGTTACATATGTGACAGAGTTAACCAAAAACTGGATCCCTGAACCATCAGGCAAATGGCGAAAGAAGGAAAACCAGAAGAAACTGGTGCTAGGATACTTTAGCACAACCAACGAACTTGAAGGCGAAAACACAGAATTTCCATTTGTCAGCTTTGAAGACATCCTTTCAGCAACAAATTGTTTCGCGGATTCCAACCTGCTTGGACGGGGAGGTTTTGGCAACGTTTACAAGGTAATAGGAGGTGGTACTTACAGCAGAACAAGTTTTGGATAGAAAAAGAAACAAGCCTAATTTACCCTTCAACTATTGTTTGACTCCATAAAACACCCCTTAACTTTTAAAACGTTTGGTTTATCCAACTATCAGACTTCTGTAAAATTAATCTCCCATCCCCTGGCACTCGCTGTAACCAAGAAACCACCCAGATTAGGATGATGTGGCATATAGAAGTACAAAATGAGACTTACGCCTAACTAGTTATTATTATTGATGTTATTTTCTAACAGAAGGCTTTGCGGATGTAGCAATTAATACATGTCCAAGTGGATCCCAGATTAGTGAAACATAACCATGTTGATGCCAACTTATGAAAAAACAGTGTGGTTTAGGATGATTTTTTTTGTACTTTTATTATATCTGAGGGTACAGCGGAAACAATTGGAGCTGAAAATGTCGCCTAATCAGAGTTAAGAGGGGTTACAATGCATTTCTTCAGGCGACAGGGTAATTATAGGAGTCAAAAAAGTTGATATACATCAGGTTCAAAAAAAGTTGATATACAATTCTTGCTTCATGAAAAATATGCGCTTATGTAGGGCACACTGGAAGGCGGAAATGTGGTTGCTGTCAAAAGGCTTAGTGAGGGTTCTACACAAGGTATAGTAGAGTTCAGAAATGAAGTAGTTCTAATCGCCAAACTGCAGCACAAGAACCTAGTCCGACTTCTGGGTGCTATATTCATGAAGATGAGAAGTTACTAATCTACGAATACTTACCTAACAAAAGTTTGGATGCCTTTCTTTTTGGTATGTTCTAGTTTTTTTTATCAAATATCACAGATCAACCAAAATGATATTCATGATGACTAGCTTTGTTTCCTACTGATCATGAATCATGAAAGATGCGGCACGGAAAAATGTGCTTGATTGGTTGACACGGTTCAACATCATTAAAGGAATATCAAGAGGCATTCTTTATCTTCATCAAGATTCAAGATTAACAATAATTCACAGAGATCTCAAAGCAAGCAACATCCTGTTGGACACAAGATTGACTCCCAAAATTTCCGACTTTGGTATGGCAAGAATCTTTGGTGCTGATCAGAACCAAGCAAACACTAGCCGGGTTGTTGGGACATAGTAAGTAACTTGTGTACTAACAAACGCTTAACACTCCAGTTTTTATGGTAGGTACAGTTCGATTTGTACATTCCTTGTTGACTTATTGTTGAATGCTTTACACAGTGGTTACATGTCGCCTGAATATGCGATGAGAGGTGCCTTTTCTGTAAAATCAGACACTTATAGCTTTGGTGTTCTTCTCTTGGAGATTGTCAGTGGCTTGAAGATCAGCTCACCTCAGCTCATAACAAAATTTGGTGGCCTTATCGCTTATGTAAGTAGGAATACTACATTTCCAATTAACCCCTCCTCACACCCCAATACCCCAAAATTAGTAACTTGATCGTGACTTCATTTACTGGTCAGGCATGGAGATTATGTGAAGATGCAAAAGCAATTGAATTGGTGGACTCTTCGATTCTGGCGAGCTGCCCACATGACGAGGTTCTACGGTGTATCCACGTGGGACTCTTGTGTGTTCAAGACCGTGCCAGCGATAGGCCCCTAATGTCATCGGTTATGTTTATGTTAGAGAACGAAACTGCGCTCCTTCCAGCTCCAAAGCAACCTGTATATTTTGCTCTGAGTAACTGTGGAGACGGAGAAGGAAGTGAGAGCATGGAAAATTCCATGAATGCAGTAAGTATCACATCACTTGACGGCCGTTAGATGTTTTACAACTTATTGTAGCAGATTTTTAGTAGAGCTATCTTTTCGTAGGTGGTTGTAATATTTGTGAGTTTATTGTATGAGAAAGCTGTGAATAATAGAGGCATAGCCACTGTCCCGTCGAGGTAAGGAAGCTCATGCCCTGCTACCCCTGTCCTGATTGATACGCCCAACTGAATTTTATTTTTGTTGGTCTTCTCTGAAACCATTCATGTTGGAATGCCCCACTGAATATGATTCTACCTTCTAGTTGGAATGTCCTCTACAGTTCGATTGCATGGAGACTGTATGTTTCCGAAGCATTACAAAATGTAGTAATCATCATTAATTTCTGTTCCTATGATACACCCATTTGATTCATCAAAAAAGAATTGTACACTAAAATTCCATACGAGCCCTGGGCTTTCGCAGCTCAAGTAAATAACCTAGCCAAATTAAGTTTAGAGCAGAAACCCGAATTCGTATTGCTAGTACCTTGGCTCAAGCCGGGACCATTTAGATCGTGGAGTGGTAAATCGCCTCGAATAACTTGGCTTCAACGGACGCAGAGCACGAGCTGACCGCCCGCCTTGTCCTTCACTCCTTCCCCGCGAAATGGACTGCCACTGCGCCGCCACGGCCTGAGCCGGCTGCATTCTCTGAGGCCTGTACGCCTCCGCCGGGACGCCCCATCGGCGGTGGCCGACGCAGCAGGCAGCGACGCGCCGAGCCGCCGTCCGCTCCTGCAGTTCGCCACGGATTGCCCGTCGCCGCTTTCCTCTCTCGGAAGAATGGCAATTGGCCTTGGCCCATCACTTCCCTGTTTTAACTTAAGTGCTTGCTGGTCGAGAGCCACAGTGGCCGAAGGTAGGACGGCCCATATTGAGCGCCCATGACCATCTAATGTCTCGACTTGTTCTCTCCAAAAAAAAACTAACGCTTTTGCTATGTCTTAGTCGACTGAGACGAACCTTACCTCTCAGTCACCTTCCCGTCCGTTCGATTGTTTTTGGTCTGTGATTCGTGCTTGTTTGTGCTTTTGGCCCGTCTTAGGTTCTGTTGTTTGGTGATGGACTGGTCTGTGTTATTGGGCTGGGTTTTGTTGCTTTGTTGGGCTTCGGCCGTTGTTTCTCCTTATTTGTCCGAGCGAGTGTCGGGGGAATACTTTCTGGATTAACCCGAGTCCCAGTGCGACTTAACTTACTCGCACGGACGAAGGCCCACTTGGGAGCAAGCACAATATTGAACCGCCATAAGGAGAAAGATCTAGAAGACAAATCCCGGAGGACGTGAAGACCAAGTAGTCTCCGAGTAGGACTCTGTGGATGTATTCCTTATGGGGAAGTTTCCTTTTGTAACCTAGCGAGCCTCTGTGTATATAAAGAGGACTCGCAGGACTTAGAGCGGGTCAAGCTATCAAGCCCCAAACCCTAGCTCATACGGCGAGTACCAGATCGGATCGCCTCCATTGTAACACCTCGATTATCATATCAATACCAATCTAGGGTAGGCAGGAAGTAGGTCTTTTACCTCACATTGAGGGGGCCGAACCTGGGTAAATCTGTGTTGATCTTTGTTCCTGCGATCCCAAGCTCGGAGATGCTTGACTCGCATAATCCCACACCTACGAAGTCATCTATGACACCTGACGTGACAAACCCACGACAGTTGGCGCCCACCGTGGGGCCTGCGGTCAAGAGCGTCACGTTCCGCGCAGGATCCATGAAGGGAGCTGAAGATCTTGTTGTTGGCCGTATCATCACGGTCAATGGCACACCCCTCATCGACGATTCGAGCTGGGGGCCGGAAGCAGATTATTTGGAGACCGGCCACGTCATCCCGTTCGGATCCATCAACGTCTTCGTCGGCTTCATCGGTGGCAGGTCCGTTAGATCGGTCCAAGAAGGCGATTCAGTAGAAGAAGTCGCCGATGACGGGGAAGAATCCGTGGAAAGCATGGACTCGCAAGAGTTTGGGTCCATCATACCTGCCTTTGAAGAAAGTTGCTGGGGTTACCCACCAGAAATCACATCATCACCAGATCAAGAGATGGCACAAGTCGCGGTTTACATGGCCGGAGGAGCAGGTGCATCAGGAACTGCTGGAGAAACCGAGGCATCGGCACCTCCAAGCAACCCACTTCTTGTCCCTGTGTCAGCCACGAACGCCGCCCTCCGTGCAACAGAAATTGAGGCCGCCAGGGCCGAGCTCCTGTATGAGGTTCGAAGGATGGAAGAAGAGCGCCGCAGGCTCGATCAGATAAACCAAGGAATCCAACAGGAACGGCAGAGAGTAGCCGCGCTGGCTGCGACTCAACAACAGGTTGACCCGCAAACACAGCTGCGCGCGACTCAACCAACAGTGGAAATCCCGCTCACTCCAGCCGCGGGGACAGGAATCCAGACGACTGCGGAAGGAAGGGTACCAACAAATCAAGAGACCCAGCAACAACCAAGGAGGTTTCACACCCCACAGGGCCATTACCAGAACCCTGTCGATAATATGTATGCTGCGGCTAATATCTTGACTCAGATGGTACCAACAGGCGATGACCCGGTCAATGCTGAGGCGCGGCGCGCGATTCAGATGCTAAGTACGGCAGTCCTGCAACAAGCCAATAGGGCGGAAGCCGAAGCACAGCTGCCCCTCGTACCAGCCAATCACAGGATTACAGCAGAAAGAAGCGTCCAGAGCAGGCCACCAGAGGACGTGTCAGGAGTCGCGCAGAGGCGCCAGGAGCAAGTCGCAGAAGCGCAAGCGAATGCGCCATTGATGCAAAAGCGGCCCGCAGATAACCCCGCAGGCGCGACCACAGCCCTGTCCTCGCGACTCAAGGGACCAGCGTGTTTCACTGAGAGGATCAGATCGGAACCTTTTCCTGAAGATTTCAAAGGGCCACGCAAGGTGGCAAACTATAACGCCAGCATGGATCCAACCACTTGGCTCAACAATTACGAGATGGGCATGAGCATCCTAAACGCATCTGAAGAGATCTGCGCACGCTACCTAAACATGATGCTAGAAGGAGCAGCGCACATATGGCTGCAAAATTTGCCTCCCAATTCTATAAATACTTGGGAGGAACTGAAGGATGCCTTCATTAAGAACTTCCAAGGAACTTGCAAGCGACTCTGCAATATAGAAGATTTAGAGCGTTGTGTCCAGAAGGAAGGCGAGTCAAGTCGCCATTGGATGAAAAGGGTGGCAGAAATAATACACTCCTCAGATAATATACCACCAAGCTCAGCCGTCCTGGTGATGGAGAAAAACTGCAAGTTTGAGCCGCTGATTCATAAGCTGGGTCGCATGAAGGATAAAGTCAAGAGCCTCAGCGAGGTGATGGCTGCGGCTAACAAATATGCCAGCTCAGACAAAACCAGAGACGCGTCAGACGGAGAAGAAGAGGAGGTTGCTGCAAAAGGAAAGAAAAACTCCAACAAGCCCCAGCAGCAGCAAACGAGCCACAACAACAACGAGTCAAAACAAACGCAAAAGCGAAGATGGTCACTCAGGGCTCGTCGCCAATACGCGTGGAGGATTCAGAGGCCAGCGTGGAAGGGGCCGAGGATACGGCTCCCGTCCAATCAATATGCAAGAAGTTTTCAACCGGCCATGCGACCTTCATGCGACAGGTGATGGACGGCCAGCGGACCATACCAAGGCGCAATGCCATTATTACAAAAAGTGGAAAGAAGAGAGCCAACACAACGGGGGGAATTCCCATGAAGGAAACCCTAGTGCGGCTCATAACACAAACATTGGGCAGCACGGCGCGAGTAACCCCAGACAGACGGGGCAGTATCACACAATAGTTATCGATACCTCCAAAAGAGAAGAGAAATTGAGCCGGAGAAGTCAGCAGGTGAACGCCGTGATACCAACAACACCCGCTTGGTTAAGGTGGTCAGAATACGCGGTAACCTGGAGTCGCGACGACCACCCGCCACAGGTACGGGAACCTGGCAAGTTGGCACTGGTTGTGGCACCATACGTTGCAGGATACAAGCTGACCAAAGTGCTTATGGATGGAGGAAGCAGCATTAATATCTTGTACTACGATACTTTCCAGCGTCTAGGACTCAAGGATTCCAGCCTGCAGCCCACGTCAACAGTATTTCACGGCATTGTCCCAGGAAGGTCCGCACGGCCAGTGGGGAAAATAACCCTAGGGGTAACTTTTGGAACAGAAGAGAACTTTAGAAGTGAATTCCTAAGCTTCGAAGTGGTAAAATTCCAAAGCCCATATCACGCCTTGTTTGGAAGAACGGCCTTTGCTAAGTTTATGGCCAGGCCATGCTACGTGTACCTACAGTTGAAGATACCAGGACCAAAAGGGGTCATCACAGTGTACGGAGATAGAGAAAAAGCAATAGAATGTGAGAAAGGAGATGCGGCCTTCACAGAATCCGCCTGTGCCGCGGAAGAACTAAAAGGTTATAAGTCGCAGGTGGACCCAAACGATATGAGTGTGGTTACCACGCCATCTGCCGAGCCACCAATGAAATTCAAAGCGGCCCAGGACACTAAGCAGATAAATCTTGTTCCTGGCGACTCATCCAAGCAAATTAGCATTGGAGCACACATGGAAGAAGAACAGGAGAAGGCCCTCGTTGCTTTTCTCCAGGAAAATAAATACATCTTCGCATGGAAGCCATCAGATATGCCAGGGGTACCAAGAGAATTAGCAGAGCATAGCCTCAAAGTGAACCCTGCGGCTAAACCAGTGAAGCAGCCACTACGGCATTTTCATGATGACAGGAGAAAGGCAATAGGAGAGGAGATAGCTCGCTTGCTGGCTGCAGGATTCATCACAGAGGTATACCATCCGGAATGGGTGGCAAATCCAGTATTGGTTATGAAAAAGAACGGTACGTGGCGAATGTGCGTTGATTACACAGTCTTAACAAAGCTTGTCCAAAGGATCCATTTGCTTTGCCAAGAATCGACCAAGTAATTGATTCAACTGCTGTGTCACGCCCCGACACCCGGCCCGGTAGAATGACAGCCGCCGCGCGCCTATAGTCCCGAAAGTCTATACACGCGCAAGGCGTGGAGAAGCAGGCAAAAACCAGCACAGTGGATCTCAACAGCTCATCTATTCATATTTACAGGATTATTACATTTACAATTATAAAATTGTTCTCTATCGTGTCCCACCCAACTGGTCCAGCCTACTCTTCGGATTCGACGTCCTCTTCCGCTGCGCACTTTGATCAACTAAAAAATAAACAGGAGCAAGGGTGAGTACGATTAATCATACTCAGCAAGCAGGTACTTCACTAAACAACGGAAGAATAAAGGATATAAATACAGTAATAGCAGATCAACTGTATTTAATAGAAACCAACATAACTTGATTAAAATGGATAACAAAATATCAAGGAACTCGATGTAAGGATTTTCAAGGAAATGTATTGGCACCACACATGACAGCAAGGTTCCCTACCCGGACTCACAGGGGTGAATATTCACACTTTTACACTCTTAAGAGGGGTACTCCGACATCAACAGCCTCGATCAGCACCACACCGGGCGCCAATCGAGCAGAGCTCTTTTGCCGCTCAGACACCGGACACCTTGACCTACTCGTGTCGATCGCTCCTACGGATCCATCACCGACACTTTCCCGAACAAGGCCGCCCCTCGCGGAGAACTCAGACCGTCCCATTCCAGAACTGCGACCGGTACAATACGTTTGCCGTCGTGACACCAATACGGAAATAGGATAAAGATAGATTGATATATCAATGATTTAATTGTTGGAATGCTCAGCCAATAACATGTGCTCGTGCCTCCGCAGGAGCCTGGCAATTCATGCCGATTCAATCAAGACTGAGAGAACCATGTCTCTCCAATACCACAATGATCACTAAGGAAATCAACGGAAGTAGTGCATGTAGAAGTACGAGCACCTCAGCGGAGATAAATCAATAAGATAGGAACTAGTAGTGAAACTACTACTAGCAAGGAAAACAAAGAATTAGCAAAGTAACCACTTGCCTCGGTTAACTAGTATCTCGTAGCCATAAAATCCTACAGTGAAGAACACGCCACCGTAGCCCAAGAATACCACCAACAAACCCTCCACTCCGGCGCCTATCTCCGGCCGGCGAGCTCTGCCGCTCTCTCACGGCCGACAACCTCTGCAATTAAAAAGCAGCAGCATCTCCTGCTGAGCTCCATGCATGGATGCAGGATCGACGGAGCCAGCTCCTTGCCGGCCTTTCTCCATTGACATCTCCTCTCCGTTGCTCACTAGCACACTAGAAAGCTCACTCTCTCTCTCTGTGGTCTTACGCTCTGTTCATCTGGATGGTCGACGGCGTTGGAGTGTACTCCACGAGCAGCTAGCAGCAGCCGTAGCAGATATATAGAAACGATCGTCGAATGCCGAGCTAAAATATCTGAGGCTTGACCCTTCGGAGCTGAGTAGAAATATCTGGCCGCAATGACCCTTCGAGCTGAAGCAAGAGCTGGTCGTCTTGGCTTTGACTTGCCGCTGGCGTCCATGCATGAAGTCCACACGCCAGGTCCTTGGACAAAGTGGCCTCTCCTATTCTGCCACGTAGCTCCTTCATGATTAAGCTAGCTAGAATATCTGAGGCTTACGCTCACTCTCTCTCTCTGTGGTCTTACGCTCTGTTCATCTGGATGGTCGACGGCGTTGGAGTGTACTCCACGAGCAGCTAGCAGCAGCCGTAGCAGATATATAGAAACGATCGTCGAATGCCGAGCTAAAATATCTGAGGCTTGACCCTTCGGAGCTGAGTAGAAATATCTGGCCGCAATGACCCTTCGAGCTGAAGCAAGAGCTGGTCGTCTTGGCTTTGACTTGCCGCTGGCGTCCATGCATGAAGTCCACACGCCAGGTCCTTGGACAAAGTGGCCTCTCCTATTCTGCCACGTAGCTCCTTCATGATTAAGCTAGCTAGTACTCACGTTTGCTTTGTACTACACTAGTACGCTAGTACGAACGTTGGTCAAGCACAACAAGCCAGTCACTACACTCATCAATTTCTTTTCATGCAGATTTTTCAAAAGCAGTTTAATACTAGCACAACAAAATAATTAGCAGCTAAAACTTATTTTACCCAAAATAAATGATAACTCGAAAAATACGAGTTATCACATGCTGGGTGCGAGCTGTTATGCTTTTTGGACGCCTATTCAGGCTACCATCAAATCAAGATGAAGAGGGAGGACCAGGAAAAGACGTCCTTCATCACACCTTTCGGAGCTTTTTGTTACGTCAGCATGTCCTTTAGGTTGAAGAACGCAGGTGCGACTTACCAAAGATGCATTCAGAATTGCCTACATGAGAAAATAGGTCGCAACGTTCACGCCTACGTGGATGATATTGTGATTAAATCGCAAGTTAGCCAGGATCTTATTGGTGATTTGGCAGAGACATTTACAAATCTCAGAAAATACAACATGAAGCTCAACCCCACAAAGTGCGTTTTCGGAGTACCAGCAGGAAAGCTATTGGGATTCATAGTATCAGAAAGAGGCATTGAGGCCAATCCTGACAAGATAAAGGCCGTGATGGATCTCCAAAAGCCAGAAAAGATAAAAGATGTACAGCGGCTTACTGGTTGCGTAGCAGCTTTGAGTCGCTTTATATCAAGATTGGGAGAGAAAGCACTACCTTTGTACAGACTGTTGAAAAAATCAGACACCTTCGTTTGGGACGCAGAGGCCGACGAAGCTCTGACAGCCTTGAAACATCAATTGACGAATGCTCCAGTTCTGGCGGCTCCAAAAGATAAAGAGCCAATGCTACTATACATAGCGGCAAATTCCCGCGCTGTGAGTGCTGTCATGGTTGTGGAAAGACAAGAAACGGGAAAGGAATACCCTGTCCAGAGACCAGTATACTACGTGAGCGAAGTCCTCACAGCCTCCAAACAGCGTTACCCACAGTGGCAGAAGTTGGTGTTTGGAGTGTTCATGGCGAGTCGCAAGCTGAAGCACTACTTCCAAGAGCATCCAATAACTGTGGTGAGTTCATCACCATTGGCAGATATCATTCGTAATCGAGAAGCTACTGGAAGAGTCGCTAAGTGGGCGATCGAGTTGGGACCACATCACATCAGTTACGAGCCGCGCACATCAATTAAGTCGCAAGCCCTTGCAGATTTTATTAACGATTGGACAGAAATCCAAGTTGCTCCTAGCATGGCAGAAACCAAATACTGGACCATGCATTTTGATGGGTCAAGACAGTTGCAAGGCTCGGGGGCTGGAGTTGTTCTGACATCTCCCAAGGGAGACAAGCTGCGGTATGTGTTACAGATACACTTCAACTGCACAAACAACGTGGCGGAGTACGAGGCACTGCTTCATGGTCTACGTATAGCAAAGGAGATGAACATCAGTCGTATATGCTGTTTTGGCGATTCAGACTTGGTGGCACAGCAGGTCTCCGGAACGTGGGACAGCAAGGATGCGAACATGGCTGCATATAGGAGAGTGGTGGACAGAATTGCTGGACATTTCACTGGATATCAAGTTGAACATATTGATCGGAGACAAAATGAAGCTGCGGATGCCCTGTCTCGGCTTGGATCTAACAGACAGTCAGTCCCACCCAATGTTTTCCTGGATGAACTGCACAATCCATCAGTCAAACCTCCAGCAGAAATTGACATTGCAGAGCCAGAGGATGATTCAACTTTAGTCGCAGCCTTGCATGAACAGCCAGGATGGACAGAGCCATACATGGCATATTTAAGTCGCGGAGTGCTGCCGGACGATGAAATTGAGTCGCGCAAAATCATACGAAGATCAAAAGCCTATACAATAATCAACAACGAATTATACAAGCGCATCATATCAGGAGCATTTCAAAGATGTGTCTCACCAGAAGAGGGACGAAAAATCTTGCACGAAATTCATTCAGGCGATTGTGGCCATCATGCTTCGTCAAGATCTTTGGTGGCAAAGGCGTTCCGACATGGATTCTTCTGGTTAACAGCATTAGCAGACGTAGAGCAAATTGTCAGAGTGTGCGATGGATGTCAAAGATACGCTAGGCAAGATCATATGCCAGCCCAAGCACTTCGCACAATACCCATCACATGGCCTTTTGCCGTATGGGGTTTTGACATGGTAGGGCCTTTCAAACGGTCTTCAAACGGAAAAACTCACCTCTTAGTTATGGTGGACAAATTCACAAAGTGGATAGAAGCAGAACCTGTGGGAGATTGTGAGGCTGAAACAGCAGTCAAGTTCTTGAAGAAGGTCATATTCCGCTTCGGTTACCCCATAGTATCATTACAGACAATGGGAGCAACACCTCTGAAGGGGCTACACAGATATTTTGCGCAGACAATGGGATAAGATTGGACCTCACGTCAGTAGCACACCCGCAGAGCAATGGACAAGCTGAGCGAGCTAACCAGGAAATTCTCCATGGAATTAAGCCGCGCCTTATTGAAAAGGTCGAAGCATCTCCAGGATGTTGGGTGGAAGAACTGCCAGCAGTACTATGGAGCTTGAGAACAACCCCTAACAGATCCACAGGCTTTACACCATATTTCATGGTCTATGGAGCAGAAGCAGTCATGCCCAGCGATATCATACATGATTCACCAAGAGTTGCGGCTTACATCGAGACAGATAATGAGATAGCTCGGCAAGACTCGGTGGACACATTAGAAGAGGTTAGAGACTTGGCATCATCAAGGTCAGCAGTATATCAACAAGACTTGCGACGCTATCATGCCAGACGCATCAAAACCCGCACCTTTCAAGAAGGCGACCTAGTGCTGCGACTTAAACAAGATCACAAGGGAATGCATAAGCTGTCCTCTCCATGGGAAGGACCCTACATCATCAGCAAGAAGCTAAACAATGGGTCGTACTACCTGCTGGATGTAAGGGAAGAAAGCAGCGAATGCCATGATTTCGAGGATCGTCTCGAGGCACCTCGCCCTTGGAACGTCGCACACCTGCGACCGTACTATACATAAGAAAAGGCTAATCAGAGCCAAGCATCATCCTTTCCAGCTTTATAGCTGAGTATCATCACAGCCACTCAGGGCTAGAACTTCAACTCTGGTCGCCACCTAGGCGCGACCTATGCAACATCTGATCGCCACCCAGGCACGATCGACCCTTGTATCAGAAACCGGCTGCCACCTAGGCGCGGCCGTAAACTTTGTACCATCTCTGGTCGCCACCTAGGCGCGACCGACCCCATGTATCACCATGGATCGCCACCTACGCGCGATCCAACCCTATGTATAACACTCGGTTGCCACCTAGGCGCGACCTTATGTGTCATCATAATCAAAGCTTATCATAGCTTAGCCTATCATGGCAATATCATTATGTTTCTTGGGGTCTTTGTTACCCTGAAACAGCCGATTTATTGGCAATTATCAAATTTACCTTAAGTTGGATTGCTACTCGCATTATGTGGCCAAAGTACTGGGGTGTGGCGTCAATCGAGCTTGATTGCCTATCATGGCCGCTCTCGACCCTGAACACACATGTTCCTAGGAAATACTGAGTCGCGCGAGTGCCCACTTAAGGATTCAGATGGCCTGACTAGAGGTCGATGTACTGCTTATAGTACGGCAACACCAATTACAATTACTTGTAACTTAACAATTGTTCTATTCATGATATCAAGTTACAGGCGATGACCTTCAGAGTTCTCTGAGAGAAGAATTGAGATGATTACCACATAACATCCTCTCAATCCTTGGGGGCTATATCATATTATCATCAAAAATTTGAAGATAGATCGTCATCAAGTTCTGAAGCTATCAGGATACTCTAAAGCTCACGAAGTCAGATGATCTTCCAGGTGCGAGTCAAGGCCAAACTTGTACAATTATAAGCCACGAAACAAGGAAAAGCACGGCCTAAGCATTCAAGATCAAGAAGTACTATGAAGTTCAGGCCATGCTTGGGGGCTAATGTCGGGGGAATACTTTCTGGATTAACCCGCGGCCCAGTGCGACTTAACTTACTCGCACGGACGAAGGCCCACTTGGGAGCAAGCCCAATATTGAACCGCCATAAGGAGAAAGATCTAGAAGACAAATCCCGGAGGACGTGAAGACCAAGTAGTCTCCGAGTAGGCCTCTGTGGATGTATTCCTTGTGGGGAAGTTTCCTTTTGTAACCTAGCGAGCCTCTGTGTATATAAAGAGGACTCGCAGGACTTAGAGCGGGTCAAGCTATCAAGCCCCAAACCCTAGCTCATACGGCGAGTACCAGATCGGATCGCCTCCATTGTAACACCTCGATTATCATATCAATACCAATCTAGGGTAGGCAGGAAGTAGGTCTTTTACCTCACATTGAGGGGGCGAACCTGGGTAAATCTGTGTTGATCTTTGTTCCTGCGATCCCAAGCTCGGAGATGCTTGACTCGCATAATCCCACACCTACGAAGTCATCTATGACACCTGACGTGACAAACCCACGACAGCGAGTTCGACTCGAAACTGCCGAGCGAGTAGTGGGGAGAGCGAGTAGTGGGGAGAGCGGTTCTGTGCTTCGGTCTTGCAGAGCGGTTCGAGCATCGCCAGTGGCGATAGCGAGGAGGAGGCGATTGCGCTCTTCTCGTCGGCGGTCGCCCGCCACTGCCCACCGCCGCCGGTGCCGCGAGGTCGCCCGCCACCGCCGCCGCGCGTAGGCTGGTGGTCTTCTTCATTGCTCCGGGAGGTTCGCATCAGATCTCACGCATTTTAATTTTTTGAATAATGTTTCTTGTTTGTGTTAGATCCCGAATGATATAGAGAGATAGGTGGTTGCTTGTGATTTTGGTTGTTGTTTCTGTATGTATGGTAGCGATTTTTGTATTTTTTTTTGTGTTCTAGTGATCTGTACTCAGTGCTCTAGTGATTTTTTGTCTTGTCTGATACTACTCTGTACCTGATACTGGTTCGACAGGAGTTATCATCTCTGTATTGTTGAATTGCTGCTTCCTGCTTGTGTCTTCGTTTACTATGCTGTTGAATTGAATGTTCTGAATTTTGTTTTGTTCTTGTCCATGATCACCTCTGTTCCTGGCTCTTGCAACTTGTGAGTTTTGATTAGTTAGCAGAGAAGATGTCCGTAGTGTTCTCATTTGTCTTTCTCGATCTGGTTTCTCTGGGATTTGTGTCTGCTTCTCATCCTCGTTGCCTGCCAACCATTGTTGGAGCTGTACAGAAGATGTTTGAGTAGTGTTCATTGTTTCTGTGGAACTAATTCCCCTGTGTTTTGTACCTGCTTCTCTTCCCTTTTGTCTGCTGGCAATTGTTGGAGCTGTGCGTATGTAAGATCTGTTGTTCTTGCAAGTAAATTTGCATTCTGACTTCTGTTTCAAGCATGTCATTTTCCTGAAACTTTTCTGAACATCTGAAGAAAGTTGCTGCCGAGTCTTCAGCTGACACCCAATTCTGCAGCATCTATGGACAGTTCGGTGTTCGGTTGCAGTTTAAGCTGGATCCCTCTTGTGATTGAGGGGGACAGCAGCCTGAATCCTCATGTTTGGCACCAACACACCTGGATTTTTGAAACAACAACTGTAGGATGCTGTGAGATGCAGAGCATTTTGGTTGTTTCTGCCACTACTGCTCAGCTTTGAGGGTGACATCAAGTCTATATTCTTTTCTTCATCAAGTCTATTCTAGGGGTTGACGGTTTCTTTTTGTACATTTTTCTCTATCTGATTGTTTCTATTTCGGAGTAGTGATTTTGTTGCAGTGTCATTCGTGGTTCCATACTCAGAATGCATTCCCCAAGGTACAAAACTGTCGTTTGCAAATTGTTTTGCCGTGCCCGTATTTCAAACCAGTTCATCAGCTAGTATGCTACTCTTGCATGTTCAGTTCGACAGGAGTTTTCAGCTCTGTACTTTGTATGTGAACTGATACTACTCTGTGCCTGATACTGGTTTCGAGTTCTTGGAAAATAGCTCAAGAAGGAAAATACGTGGCTGCTATGTAAAAAGTCTTGATACTCCATTTACCAAGTCTGAACCGCCCAGACTTGGACTGTCATGGTACCATGATCCAATTGGTGGATGCCAAGCGTACCATCCATCTGACACAAATGTGCCGAATCGTTGAAATGTTTCAAAATGGTGGCTATGGGAAATTGCATCCACCTGAATGACTCGTCCAGTGTGTCAAAAACTAGTACCTTGTTTTTCGGTGGACAATTTGCTGTCAATGTACCAATGGAGGCAGTCATGTAGGAGAGCAAGGGGTGCTCGACGCTTTAAACGGACCAGAGGGAGTAGCATGTATGCGTCAGATAACATGAATTGTAGTTATTGTTCTCTTTTTTTGTAAGATGGTTGGTTTTAAAGTGATGATTGTGTTTTCAACAAATTATTTTTTGATCATCATTTGTTGATATTCATCTGTTCTTCTGCATTGTTACTTGCCCTAGTTGTCTGATGCCCTTTTTTTTGTTTTTCAGGAATGGCTTCAATGTCTTGCCAAAGGTGCGGGCAACCTGCTACCAACTGTGGCAGGTCTGACAGGCGAGCTATGTCCTGTGACATTCAGATCATTCCCAATTTCACGAAGTGTGCGGTATGTTTTTCAAATTTCTTTCTTGCAGTTTTTGTGTGGAATTTCTTTTTTCGTTTGTTTTGTACTGATTATTGGGTGGCGGGGTGACCATTTTATGTTGTTAATGCAGATTGTTCCATGCTACTTCGAAGAGAAGATCAACGAACTTGGAGACAAATGTCTTGTAGCGCAAACTAGTTGTGATCATTTGTTTGATTTTTCTGTTTTAAAAACATAGTCCAGGACATTCTTATGTGGCCCTTTCTGGAAGTCTTTCTTGGCTCATCACGACATTGGCTTGGGGGATGTTGTTAAGCTGGAGTGTGTTGAGGTTGATGAAATGGAAGAAGAGAATCTTCAGAATGCATCGCCTGCGAAGGTTTACGTGACCGTAACTGATGGTGCTGGCAACAACAAGCCATATATACCTTTGGGTGGTATAAGTTTTGTACTTTGTTTGTTCTCTAAGGCTATGATTCATTCTTTTTTGTAATGTTTCTTGTCTTGTTTCTTAAAAAAAAAATTATCTAATGTTACAGGGTATCCTCTGTGGGAAGTTCCATCCTGTGTTAGAGCTACATTACACAAGACTGTTTTTGATGACATATGGTCAGTTAATGAGCGTAGCATGGGCCTGATTATATGGGAAATCTACAAGGAGGTTGGCAGGTTCTATGAAGGCGAGTTTTACCATGTTCCTGATCTGCAGTATTATGTGAAGAAGCTTTATGTAGTTGATGTGGCTCCACATGTCTTGGTGAGAAACATATGTCCCCCCCTCTTACTATCCCCATAGTACTAATCCTATAGTGGTTACCGGGGGATTACAAGATAAAATCTGGGGATAGAACGGTGATATCGCAACTCTTCCTATATGTTTCCTCATGTTTTTTTGCTCCTGGTTAATGTCCCTTGTGCAATGCCTCCTCAACTTATCTGATTGTGTTGATCAACTTTAATAGATTTTGTAGCCTACAACACACCATCAAATATGTAATGCATAGTTCTATAGGTTTTAGTTGCTTTTTTTTAAAATATGTAATGTCTGGAGTATCACACACTCATGCTCATGTCTTTTGTTCTTTTTTCTTTGTTGGTCATGGTTTTTGTCGGAACTGAAAGTATGTTGTTGTTGTTTTTGGATTTTCAGTCGATCCCTAAGGGACTCTTCCGTGGATTCAGCTACCCTACTCATGGTAATGTGCTATACTGGAACAAGGTTATGGATGAACCTATTTGGGGTAACTATCGCCTTCACCGTTCAAGGATTGAATTGCGGACTGGTTTCCACACATTGTGCAACGAGCTCGAGTTAGTATCTGGCGATGTCATCCTTGTGAAGATTGGAGTCAGGGAGGTGGGCATTGCACTGGAGGTAGAGAAGATTGAAGTCTGATTAGTCATCTCAAGTATCAGGTTTTCTTGTCTGTAGGAAGGCAAATTATTTTAGGAAGAACTCTGTAGGATTAAGGTTGGGCTGGGAGATGTCTGAACTGGTCACTCACTGAACTCTTTTGCTTCTAGTGTTACCATTTTGTAAATGGGTATGCAAGTATCTAATCGTCTGTGTAAGACTGGCAGTCATGTATGTCTGGATAGTGTGATGTAATTATGTGTTAGTCTGACTCCTTTTGTGTTTTTACCTTTTGCTTGTGCGTGTAATTATGTAAGTAATGTAGTGTTTAGTCTTTTTTGTCTAAATGACGTTCAGGCATTCACACTTTCATTCAGAATGTTTGGTTTTTACCCTCGTGGACATATCCTCTTCTTTATTTTGTACACTGGTGCAATGGAGAAATCATTGGACAATTAGTCTTGTATCAATACAGATTTGGTTCCAGTGCAGCACTCGACAATGTTCCCGGTACAATTGTGAGAATTTTCAGTGGACAGTTGAAAGGACATAGTCCGTTAATCTTGTTATGACGTTTGATCACAACACTTGGAAGTATTTAACATACCGCTAAGTGTCCACAGGAATTATGAATGTCTAAATCAAAAGGATGCTAGTGTATCTCTCTCTATGCAAAAAGGAAGAAATACATCATGTCGGATTTTAGAAGGTGAAGGGAGAAGCGCACTGCAGGGAGGCCGGCCCCCAGGCCGGCCCAGGCCGGTCTCCAGGCTGGTTGCCTCGGGCAGCTCCCCGGCCCTCAGGCTGGCCCTGGCCGGTCGCCTCGGGTTGCCAGCCGGCCCTCAGGCCGGCCCTGGCCGGTCGCCAGGCCGGTCGCCTCGGGTTGCTAGCCGGCCCTCAGGCCGGCCCAGGCCGGCACCCAGGCCGGTTTGGTCGCTAGCCCGGCCAGCCCTGACCGGCCCAGGCTGGTTCCCAGGCCGGCTGCCTCGGCTCCCCTGCCAGCCCTCAGGCCGGCCCAGGCCGGCCCTGCTTCCTGCGCGACGACTCTTACCCCTTCAACGGCCATATTTTGAAGGGGACTATAAATACCTCTTCACCAACCTTTGGACAAGTAGCTTGAACACATTGAAGAACACCATTGATTGCAAGCTCAAGATTTGATAGATCTCCCAATCCCTCCACCCAAACTCGTTGATACTTGGAGGATTGAAGGAGAAGCCCCGGATCTACATCTTCACCAAGCCGTTCTTCATTTCCCCCTCATTCACTTGAGGGACCCTTTGCTAGGATTTCCATTGGGAAAACCTAGCCTCTTATTGTACTCACTTGTTGTCTTTGTGACAGATTTGTAGCTGTTCGGGAGCCCCCAATCCTCTTGTGGGTTGTGCCCCGGATCGTTGTTGTAAGGGCTCCGGATTCCGCCTTGAAGGATTCCGATAGTGGAAGGTGAACCAAACCTTTGTGGTGCGGTTCATCGGAGAAGAAGGTGCGTCCGCCTTTGTGGCGGTTGAGTTTTGACCTTTGTGGTAGCTCACACCTCTCCAACGAGACGTACTCCCCTAAAAAGGAGGAACTCGGGATTACATCCGTGTCTCCGCGTGCTTTCACTTCGGTTACTTCTATCCTTGTTTATAGTCTTTACTTCGTGTATCTTGTTTAGTTGCTAGCTTGTCATATAGGTAAATTCACCTAGTTGCATATCTAGAGAATTTACCTTTTGTGTCAAGCCTAATTTGAAAAAGTACTAAAATTGAAGTAGCACCTATTCACCCCCCCCTCTAGGTGTCATACGATCCTTTCAATTGGTATCAGAGCCTCGGCTCTCTTGTTGGGCTTAACCGCCTAAGAGAAGTATGACACGAAGTGATGGTGATCCCTTGGATGACCAAGCCACTACGGCATCCATGGCCGATCTCAAATCGATGGAGACATCTTTGATATCGTCCATGGATACCAAATTTGCCGAGATGCGTGAGTTGATCACACAACTCGCAAGTGGCAAGGTTCCTAAGGAGACCACCCCACTAGATGACTCCGCTACCTCCATGACGGTGAAACCGAGGAGGGAAAAGGGAAAAGAAAGGGGTTGAAGATAAAGAAACCGACCCTAAGAAATCTTCCACATCTACCACCACTCCCGAAGGTGGGAAGCCGGAGTACCATGGGGTTCCCTTTGCGTACTCTCCCGACCCACCTATCCATCATACTCGCATAAACCCTTTGGGTCCACCTCCTAAACTTAATGCATTGGCTTTTGCTACTTGGCAACACTTAATGAAATCTCATATCAACAGTTCCTCTATCGAGCTTTGGAGGATCATTCAAGAGGGATACAAGGCCGTGAATCCTAACAACTTGACAAGAAGAGAGGTGCCGAGAAACAACTCAATGCTTCCGCTCTCCACATGATTGAACTTGCCGTTGGAGAAAGTGGTCTTCATCACATTCAAAAGTCTCCACCGCCAAAGAAGCTTGGGAGTGCCTTGAGGTGGCATTTCTTGGAAATGAAAGCATGAAGAGGAATAGATTTGATGCTTTGAACAATGAAGTCGAAGGCTTCTACATGCTTGATAGTGAAACTCATGAAGAGATGTATGCAAGACTCAAGATTCTTGCCAAGCCTTTTCAATGTTGGGGCAACCTATGTGGATGATGCTTGGATCAAGAGGAAGTATGTGAATGCTCTCATGCCCTTCGAGCCCGTTGACTTGAAGGCCCTTCAAGGAAAATTCAACTACCTTGAGATGACATCCAATGAAGTTATGCAAGAGATGCAAGCCTCCAAGGTTGCCACCAAGAATGCTCTAGACAACCGTGCTAGGGCCATGGGAATGAAGCAAGGTCCCTCTCTTGCTTTGAAGGCCAAGGTTGTGTGCCTTGATGAACATGATGAAGTTGAAGCATGCCCGAACAACCTTCCTCCCGATGACTTGAACAAGCCCTCCATGGTCACATAGCTCTTGCAACAAGGACTTTTGGCGTGACCCGGCCAAGGCAAAGGCTCAAGTTGATCATGCAAACAATCCAAGCGGGAAGAAGGAGTTTGCTAATAGGATAAAGACTTGCTACAATTGTCATAACAAGCATCACTTCATCAAGATTGTCCTTATGAGAATAGAGAGCAAAACGGTGGAAGGCTTGTCCTCAAGGGCGAATCAAACATGATACAAAAGAAGCCTTTTGTCAAGAGGAAGCCATTCTTCAAGAAAGCACCAAGAATTGTGTTGTTGACTCAAGAAGAGTATCCTTCCGAGGATTCCGAAGAAGAAGAAGAACCCACTCGTGAGGTGGCCGCTTTGGCCATTGTATCAACTCCACCTCCTTCTCTCTTCGAATCCCCCAATGAGAACCTCTCCATCAACACCGCTCGTTGCCTCATGGCTTCCGTCACCGAGGTATCATCTTCTACTCCCAAGACTATGCATGAAATAGATGATAAAACTAGTCTTGTGATTAAGAAAGAACTTGTTGCTTCCGATACTATTGTGGCTAACTTGCAAGGTGAAGCTAAGGCATATGTTGAGTCTCTCTTGAGACAACTTGATGCGGCCGAAGAAATCCTTGATGACAAGGGAAAAATTGAGAGAGAGGATTCTCTCACCATAGCATCCTTGAATGCTTCCATAGAATCCTTGAATGCTTCTCTTGAAGAAGAGAGTGAATATAGAACCTCTCTTGAGGAAAGAATTGAGTCTCTTGATGATAAAAATGATGAAATAATTGCTAAAATCATTAAGGATAGAGATCATGTCTTTGCTAAATATAAAGTGTTAAAAAGGAGAAAGCCGAGTTTGTGGTTGCTAATGCTAGACTCCTTGAGGATGTGGAGAAACTTAACAAGGCTCACAAGGCCTTGGAAAGTACCCACTCTCTTCTAGTCAAGTCTCATGAGCAACTTCAAACTCAACTTTCAAATCTAACTCACCTAGCACCTCTACTCCCTCTTGTGATCATGCAAATGTTATTGAGGAAAATGCTAGGTTGAAGGTTGAGCTTGCCAAGGCCACTAGTGCCAAGACCTCTATTCCTAAAGGTAAAGAAAAGGTGTTGCTCAAATTTTTGAGCAAAAGCCACACAAAGGGAAGGAGGGCCTTGGTTATGTGGCCAAGGCAAAGAAGAAGAAGAGCAACACCAATGCCAAGCCCGCACAAGCCAAGACTCCATTGCGGTGGTAATGCCACTAGGGGCAAGACCACTCGTAGTGACTTTGCGGGGCATAACAATCCCAACTACTTTCTTTATGTTGATTATATGGGGATGTTTATGCAAAATATGTTGGTCCTTATGATGGTTACATTGCTTACTCTATTTGGGTTCCTAAGACCCTTGTTGCTAACAAAAGAGGACCCATTGAGAAATGGGTACCTAAAACCAAGCAATGATTTCTTGTAGGACTATGCTTCCGGTGGGTCTAAATGGGTGGTTGATAGTGGATGCACTAGTCATATGACCGGAAGCAAGAGATCATGACGGAGTTGGGACCAAATATAAATCAAGCATCCGTCTCCTATGGTGATAAATCAAAAGCGGAGGTAACGGGTCTCGGCAAGGTGGTAGTTGCAAAGGATATCACCCTTGTAAATGTCATGCTTGTCGAGTCCCTCGGTTACAATCTTATGTCCGTTCGTGCACTTAATAAGATGAATTTTGATGTCCATTTTACTATTGATATGGTGGTACTCTTGAGGAGCAAGACTCTAAAGGTCATGTTCGTTGGGTATGTTGAAAATGAGTTGTTCGTGGTGGACTTTTCGGGGTCTACCAACACTCAAGCAATATGCCTATTCGGAAAGGCCGACGTGGGATGGTTGTGGCATCGCCGCTTGTCCCATGTCAACATGAGAACTTTGCAAAGTCTTCACAAGGGTGGCCACATTCTTGGACTAAAAGACAATGTTTCTTTTTCTAGAGATCGTCTTTGTAGGGCTTGTGTTGAAGGAAAGATGCATGATTCTCCCCATCCAAGCAAGACCATCATTTCATCAAAGAGGATATTGGAACTTCTTCATGTTGATCTCTTTGGTGCCGTGCCTCAACCTAGTCTTGGTGGGAAGAAATATTGTTTGGTGATTGTTGATGACTATTCAAGATTTACTTGGGTTTATTTCTTCAAGACGAAGGATGAGACCCAACAAGCCGTCATCGACTTTTCCAATAGTTCAACGCCAATACAATGTCCCTATTTGGTCATTAGGAGTGATAATGGCTCCGAGTTCAAGAACTACACCTTAAATGAGTTTCTTAGTGAAGAGGGGATTCGTCATCAATATTCCGCTGCATATACCCCTCAACAAAATGGTGTAGCCGAAAGGAAGAACCGGACTCTCATGGATATGGCAAGGTCTATGTTGGCGGAGTTTAAGTCTCCACTATTCTTATGGGCCGAGGCTATCTCCACGGCGTGTCATCATCTAACCGGCTATTCTTTCGAGTTGGCAAGAAGTTTACATCTTATGAGATGCTCACCGGCAACAAGCCCAATGTCTCCTACTACCGAGTATTTGGTTGTAAGTGTTTCTATAAGAACAAAAGTGTTCGTTTGTCTAAATTTGAATCTAAAGCTTTAGAGGGTGTTTTTGTTGGGTACGGTGCCGAATCTCACACCTATAGAGTCTATGACAAACCGTTGGGAAAGTCATAGAATCTTGTGATGTGAGGTTCGATGAGAATGACGGCTCCCAAGTGGCGCAATTTCATGTTTGTGATGTAGATAATGAAGAGCCTCAAGATGCTATAAGAAGAATGGGCATTGGTTTCCATCGTCCCGTTGAGATTCATTACGAGTCTCCTCAAGCAAGTCCAAGCTCCATTCAAGTGGAGGCCTCTTCATCACAAGTTGAAACGGCGCCTATCATGGAAGCAAATGATGCACCCCCAAGAACAAGTTCAAGACCCTCCTCATGTTGACCAAGTTGCTATGCAAGAACCAAGTTCTCCTATTGTTGATGCTAGCCAAGGTCATGACCAAGATCAACCCTCTCCTTCATTGTTGAAGATGTGCTTCAAGATGATCAAGGTCAACATTCCGGTCAAGACGGGGACTCAAATGATCAAGATGATCAAGAGATACCTCCAAGATGCAATGAGATATCGAAGCCCGTCGTAAAGCAAGAATTGTAAAAGACTTTAAAAAAGAGTCACCATCTAGAAAACATCCTTGGTGACCACAAGAAGGGTGTTACCACAAGAAGGCAATTGGCAAACTTTAGTGAACATCAAGCTCATATTTCCATGGTGGAACCAAAGAAAGTGTTTGAAGCTCTTGAAGATCCGGATTGGTTAGAAGCTATGCATGATGAACTCAATAACTTCAAGCGCAACAAAGTGTGGAATCTAGTTGAGAAGCCAAAAGATTGCCGCAATGTTATAGGCACAAAGTGGATTTCAAGAACAAGCAAGATGAGCATGGAATGGTTGTGAGGAACAAGGCAAGATTGGTTGCACAAGGGTACTCTCAAGTTGAAGGCATTGATTTTGGAGAGACTTATGCACCCGTGGCTCGCCTTGAGTCCATCCGTATCCTTCTTGCATATGCATCACATCATAACTTTAAATTGCAACAAATGGATGTGAAAAGTGCTTTCTTAATGGTCCTTTAAAGGAGTTGGTATATGTTAAGCAACCACCGGGTTTCGAGGACCCTAAATTCCCTAACCATGTCTACAAGCTTGATAAGGCGCTCTATGGTCTCAAACAAGCACCTCGTGCTTGGTATGAGCACCTAAGAGAGCTATTGCTAGACCGTGGATTTGAATTGGGGCAAATCGATCCCACTCTTTTACCAAGAGGGTTAAAGGGGAGCTTTTCATATGCCAACTTTATGTTGATGATATTATATTTGGCTCATCTAACAAAGCTTTCAATGATGAATTTTCAAAGCTTATGACCGATAGGTTCGAGATGTCTATGATGGGCGAATTGAAGTTCTTTCTCGGTTTTGAGATCAAGCAATTGAATGAAGGGACTTTCATCTCTCAAACCAAATATACCCAAGACATGCTCAAGAGGTTCAATATGCACAATGCTAAGGGCAAGCGGTTTCCCATGGACACCAAATGCCATCTTGAACTTAACCCGACGGTATCGATTTGCAAAAACTTTATCGCTCTATGATTGGTTCTTTGCTTTATCTTTGTGCATCTAGACCCGATATTGTGTTGAGTGTAGGGGTGTGTGCAAGGTATCAAGCCGCTCCTAAAGAAAGCCACATGGTGGCGGTCAATAGAATCCTTCGATATTTGGTTGATACCCCAAGGTTTGGTTTGTGGTACCCAAAGGGCACTAATTTCTCTCTTGCCGGGTACACGGATTCGGATTGGGCCGGTTGCAAGGATGATAGGAAATCAACTTCCGGGGCATGCCAATTTCTTGGTAGGTCCTTGGTGAGTTGGTCTTCTAAGAAGCAAAATTGTATATCTCTATCTTCCGCCGAAGCCGAGTATGTGGCGGCCGCAACTGCATGTTATGGATGAGGCAAACTTTAAAGGAATACGGTGTCAATTGTGACAAAGTGCCTCTTTTATGTGACAATGAAAGTGCTATCAAGATTGGCCACAATCCGGTGCAACACTCAAGAACGAAGCATATTGAGATTCGTCATCATTTTATTCGGGATCATATTGCTCGTGGTGATATTGAGCTTGGCTATATTCCAACCAAAGATCAACTTGCCGACATTTTCACGAAGCCACTTGATGAAGCAAGATTCACCTTCTTGAGGCATGAGCTAAATATCGTGGATTCTAGGAGCTTGACTTGACCATCTTGCATACACACCTATATTTTGACTATCTATTTGGTTTAGGTGTAGGCATGGACATAGGGGGAGTGCGGTCCTAATCCATTGGACTATCCCTCCCCCCATTATGCCGACATTAAAAATCATTTGCTATCTATTCGTTTCTATGAATTGTGAGCTTCAATGATGAGTAGTGGCCGTGAACCCAAGATATATCTTCGCGGTGTCACACCACACACTCATACATGGTGGCCTAGGCCACCGCCCTCTTCTTTGAAGAGTTGAGTCTTGTTCGAGTGTTCATTGCATATTCTTTGAATCATCCAATGTTGCTTATTTGGAGTTTTTATCTTTTTCATTGGATGTGTGAAGTTTTTTTTCTTCATGTCTCGCATCTCCCCGGATTACTCAAAGGTTGCTCATTGGATATTTTGAAGACAGATTTCTCGGCAGTGGTATTCTTGAAGATGCAAGATGTTTGGAAGCTCAAGCTCGTCAAAAACTGAAGATGAAGTCGTTCGGGATCGTCTCAGCGCTCAGGCCGGCCTGCCGCCCGGCCCAGGCCGGTTCCAGGGCCGGTCCCCTCGGGTCCCTGCCCGGCCTCCCGCCCGGTTTTGGCCGGCTCCAGGGCCGGTCCCCTCGGGTCCCTGCCCGGCCTCCCGCCCGGCCTAGGCCGGCGCCAGGGCCGGACCTCTCGGGTCCCAGACCGGCCTCCCGCCCGGCCGAGGCCGGCTCCAGGGCCGGCGCGCCCGCATCTCTTATATCACGCGTGGAGGCTCCCCCCGAACAGTTTTCTTCTTCTTCCTCCATCTCGTGCCCTCCTCCATGGCTCCCCCTGCCTCTCCCCGAGCTCCTCCTCCCCCACCATTTGAGCCCCTCCCCACCCCTTCCTCTCCACAGATCTGAAGGGGATTCCCCCGATCTTCCACCCCATCCATATAGTTTCTCCTTTGGTGGCTGTTTTGCGGAGATCTCACTAGTACAGAACGACACATCGGATACCCCTCTATGGAAACGGCAGGCGTTAGGCAACGGAGAATCGCGCTTTCTGCGCGGCCAGTGCGTACAAACCTGACCTAGGCCGTGGCTGGCCCGTCAACATAGGTAACGGAGAAAGTATTAACTCCGTTACCCATAGTATTGGCAACGGTCTTAATTCTGGCTCCGTTTCCGATATGTGCCTCTATAGCAACGGAGACTTTTGTGTGTCCGTGTGCAATGTGGACACGTTCCATCTTCTTGGAATTCGATGCGAACGGAGTAACTGCTATGGCGTAGTGACGCCGCGGCACCGCCCACTACTCCTTAAAAACCCACGATCTCCCTGCTATCTCAGTATGCCACTTCGCCGCAGCCATGGATACTCCTAGCAACTCCTCGGCCGTTCGCCGCAGCAGTTTCCCGCTTTCGCTAAATTGGAACCGCGTCGTCGTGCCGGAGGCCGTCACGCAGAGGCACTGGCAATATAGGAGGCCAGTGCCCTGGTCAAATGTTAGCCTCCCCGCTGGCTGGCGCGTCAACCACAGGAGGGTGCCTATGCCGCCGGAAGAGGACGCGGGATCCTCGGGCGCCCGCGACTGCAGCCGCTCGCCGCGGCGGAGAGACGCTCGTCCGCGGTCGCCTGGATGGAACTGCGTCATCGTCGGGCAGGCCGTCGCGGAGCGGCACTGGCAATATAGGAGGCCAGTGCCATGGTCAAAGGTTCGGCTACCCGGTGGCTGGCACCTCAACCGCGCGTCGGTGCCTATGCCGCCGGAAAGAGTTGAGCTGCTTCAGAGCCACCGGCTCCTCCTCCCGCCGGAGCTGCGCGACGATCCTGCCTACGACGACGACGAGATGTGGGAGGGGCGCACGGGCGGCGATGACATCGTCGGCGAGGAGCCGCGCGACGACACGGACGACTACGCGGCTCTCCTCGCATACGAGCAGGAGAAGGCGGAGGCCGAGGAGTAGTTATAGTTATTTATTTTTATGTTCTTCAACTTCAATACTAGTAGAGATCAGTATAAGCCCAGTGTGTCAGTGAAAAAATCAAAGGAAACGGTTGTTTATACCCTCCGTTTCCGATGTTCTACCTATAAATGCGCCCTTCACACAACCCTAAACTCTATCGCTCACTCTCAGCCTCACTCTCAAAGTGTGGCGGCGCCTCCACGCAGCACCAGATCTTAGCTCCACCGTGGCGGCGCGCATCTCCCTCCCTCCGACCGTGGCGGCGCGCATCTTCCTCTCCTCCGACCGTGGCGGCGCGCATCTCCCTCCCTCCGACCGTGGCGGCGCGCATCTTCTTCTCCTCCGACCGTGTCGGCGCGCATCTTCCTCTCCTCCGACCGTGGCAGCGCGTACCCGTTCTTTGCTCCACTCGGGCAGATCTCGTCGCCTGATCTGTAGCTGGAGGGCGCATGGCGTGTCGATCCGAGGACGACGAGGACGACTACGTACTCCCGCCGCCAGATCCAAAGGTAATACATCTATTTGAGACCGGCCGTCGTGCCGACGAACTAGGGTTGTTGTCATTGTTCTGCTTAGGTTTTCTTCCATAGGACACTCATGAACAGAACTAGAACTAGGGTTGTAATACATCCGAGGACGATGAGGACGACCACTGGCGGATCCACCTTGAGCCGGCCGGGTGCACAGGACACCGGGAGAAGGAATTTTTCTTTGTAAATTAGCAATTTTTCATCACATATGCACCCCTAAAAATTGTTTTAAATGTATTGTGGTAACATGTGTGCATCCTGGTTCAATATGTTCTAGCTCCGCCACTGAGGACGACTACGTAGTGTCGCTCGAAAAGAACATAACTAGCACAAATCGGTAGTGTATGAAACTCATGGCCGACTTATCTCCTTTGCAAAATAGATGTACATTTCGGTGACACTGTATAAAAAGCCGGGTCCTTAGCCAAGGTGCGCTTGTCGTCCGGCATAATTGTTGGTACACAACAACTATGCAATGGATTTGTAAGTTTGTTATTCTGTCTTATGCATCCTTTTGTGTTGTATGTCCTTTATGCTAGATGTATAGTGAGCTAACATGGAGTCATATATTCTCTCTTTGCATTTCAGTGACCACTTTACAAAAGAGGCACCTTCAGTACATCAGCACTCGCTTATTGCACTATGTGCAGAGCATGGTGCTGATCCGTTTAGCTCATTTAAATGAGCTAAATACAAGGTCGGGGACAAAGCGGCGAGTTGATTATATTTTGGCGACACCGTCCAAGAAGAAGATTGAATTCATGAACTCTAACAGCAAGTCATGAAGATAAATTAAGTTGGAAATGACAAGGATAAGTTTAGAGAGGCATGACATAGATAGATTTAGCTAGACATGTCAATGATAGATTTAGAGAGGCATGACATAGATAGATTTAGCTAGACATGTCAATGATAGATTTAGAGAGGCATGACAATGAAGATAAGTAATTGGTTGTCTTGTGATGCAATGTATCGGTGACATTTGTTATACCTTATGAATGAATGAATTTGTTAGCCTTTTTGTGCTTCTGCTGTGAAATTTTAAATGTCCAGTGCAAAATCTATTCCTGCTCTAGGCTTATGAAGAAACCTCAATGCAAACGAGCAGAAACAGAATCTCCGTTACTGATGTTCCGACACATCAGAAACGGAGGTTGTGCACAACCGTTGCCAAACCGACGCCTCATCAGCGACGGTTTTTCGCCTCCGTTACCGATGAGGGCCTTCACATCAGTAACGGGATCGGGGACACGGACCCTTTTTCCGTTGCCGAAGGGGTTTTTGGCCCGTTTCCGATGTGTCGTTCTGTACTAGTGTCTCCTCCGTTGTTGGTGGTTCTTGAAGATCCTCTCAAGGTTGAAGATGGACCAGTGGGATGATGAGTGGGAAGAGGAGGTTCCTCAATCTAGCAGGGCCGGCAAGTCCAGCAAGACCTTTGATGGGCTGGAGGAAATTGTTGATGATCTCAATGCGGGCTCTTCCTCCATGCCCAAGGCCAAGAAACTCAAGAAAACTGCTGGGGTCAATGGTTCTACAAGCAAGAAACTCAAGAAATCTGCTCCGCCTCCTGTCAATTCCGCGGAACCGGTACGTGCGTCTTGGGCCAAGGTGAAACCTAGTGAATTCAAGAGAGATCGTTTGTCGTTCAACCCTTATACCTTTGGTCAGCCCACATGCCTAGATGATAGTAGATTCTATTGCAAGATGCATCAGCAAACCTTTCATCAACGTATTGAAATAAAAAAGAATGCTCATGTTCCCGTGGATTATTTCAACCGTGCCCAAGCTAGAGATACATGGCCTGATGTGATGGATATGATGGATTTTTATCAAATCTCTAAGCTCATGACTGTTAGCACTCCATATTCTCCTGCTTTGCTTCAGCAATTTTATGCTACTGTTGTTTTCACCACTGAGCATTGTAAGAGGTCTTTGACATGGATGAGTGCAGATACTATGTGTTCAACAACTTTGGCCGAGTTTGGGGCACTGTTTGGCCTTGAGGAATTGCCCGTTGCACCTTGCTATTTTCGTCTCAATCTCTCTAAGCTCATTCCAGCTGAGACGGGGATTCGCCATTGTTATCCTCCTCAGGGCGGCCTTCGTGGGAAGATTCCCCACACAGTTCATATGTATCCTTATTGGAGGGTTGTTCACAAAATCTTGAGAAACTGTCTTGCCATAAAATTTGGGGAGAAGGGTTTGGTTTGTGACCGGATGGTCAATTGTCTTCATCACATCTATGATCTTTATCTCAGGAGGAAGCAAATTGATGTGATGGATTATCTTTGGAACGAGATGCAAGTTGTGGTTGTCAAAGGCAAGGTTCCCTGTTATGGTCCGCTTCTGCAGACTCTCTTCAACACCAAGTTGCCTGATGAGGTGGTTAGTCAGTATGAGTTGTTCCATCCTGAAATGGTTGGTCTTCGTTCTATGCCCGAGGGTGATCCTGTTTGGCCGCCTCCTAGTGATGCTCCTGAGGGAGATTCTGATGAAGAAGATGATGATGAGGAGAAGAAAGGTGGCTTAGTGCAAGCTCTCAAAAGGATGAACTGCTTCTTTGCGCACAAACGCAAATCCGAGTACAAGGCTTATCACAAGCAGAAGGTCTACAACCGCAATCAACGTGCCATCATGACCCAGCTTAATCTTTCCTATCCAGACAACTCAGCTGAAGTCTCAGAGAACACCTACATGGCCCAGAACAAGTACACTTATTGGTTTGGTGATGACGCCTCCTCTCTTGCTCCATATTGGCAAGGCGATCCCGGTTAGTCTAGCTCCGGTGCTGCTGCTCATGTTGCTGAGGATGACGCGGATGATGATGAGGATGAAGATGAGTGATCATGGACCTTCACTTCACTTTCTCCCTTTTTGGTGTCTTGATGCCAAAGGGGGAGAGAGATCTCCGGGGATTTGCATTGCATTGCATCCATTTGTGCTTTTATGTTTCCCGCTTTCCATTTGCATCGAACTTGTTTTAAGTTTTTAAGTGAACTCTATTTGTGGTGTACTATGGAACTTATGTCATGGTTATTGTAAGGATATTATGGACCTCCTTTATGTTATTGTAAGGACTTCCCCTGTTTATCTTCTATTATTTTGGAGTTCGTTACTAGGTGATTGTTATTCCAAGACTATATCTATTTGAAGCCTATGGTGAGAATTTTGCTCTACTATATGATGTCTATGGTGAGAATTATTGCATATCCCTTGCTCACATAATCTATATATTGTGTTTGCTTCATGTTTCTCGGTTGAGCATATATTCTTGTATACCTTGTTGGCGTATAAGTTTAAGGGGGAGCTTCCCTCAAAAACATTGCCATGCTTAAATGAGATATCTTTTTGCAAATCCTTTTGTTGTCATCAAACATCAAAAAGGGAGAGATTGAAAGGACATAGTCCGTTAATCTTGTTTTGACGTTTGATCACAACACTTGGAAGTATTTAACATACCGCTAAGTGTCCACAGGAATTATGAATGTCTAAATCAAAAGGATGCTAGTGTATCTCTCTCTATGCAAAAAGGAAGAAATACATCATGTTTGATTTTAGAAGGTGAAGGGAGAAGCGCACTGCAGGGAGGCCGGCCCCCAGGCCGGCCCAGGCCGGTCTCCAGGCTGGTTGCCTCGGGCAGCTCCCCGACCCTCAGGCCGGCCCTGGCCGGTCGCCTCGGGTTGCCAGCCGGCCCTCAGGCCGGTTTGGTCGCTAGCCCGGCCAGCCCTCAGCCAGCCCTGACCGGCCCTCAGGCCGACCCAGGCTGGTTCCCAGACCGGCTGCCTCGGCTCCCCTGCCAGCCCTCAGGCCGGCCCAGGCCGGCCCCCAGGCCGGCCCTGCTTCCTGCGCGACGACTCTTACCCTTTCAATGGCCATATTTTGAAGGGGACTATAAATACCTCTTCACCAACCTTTGGACAAGTAGCTTGAACACATTGAAGAACACCATTGATTGCAAGCTCAAGATTTGATAGATCTCCCAATCCCTCCACCCAAACTCGTTGATACTTGGAGGATTGAAGGAGAAGCCCCGGATCTACATCTTCACCAAGCCGTTCTTCATTTCCCCCTCATTAACTTGAGGGACCCTTTGCTAGGATTTCCATTGGGAAAACCTAGCATCTTATTGTACTCACTTGATTGTCTTTGTGACAGATTTGTAGCTGTTCGGGAGCCCCCTGTAAGGACCCCTCAGATTTACCGGTCCGGGGTGCCCACGTTATGTAAACAGATCACGATCCCAATGATCAGTGCATCGCGATCACATAACCAATATGGTATACAGAGTTACATCATCCAACTCGATCAGTACAAAATTTACATAAATGGTGGTCACACGACCAAGCCTACAACCATCGTCACGCAGGACGGAATTAACTACGATATAGCGGAAGATTTCGGCTAGCGTCGGCCCTCGACACAACCGGACGCATTTCCACAGAGCAGTTGACCGATGACACTCAGTTGGCGTAGTCGTCGGCGTACTTCTCATCTTCGGTGTAGGTCTTCTCGTTGAAAACCTGGACATTGGAATATCCAGGGACACAGCCATGAGTACAATTACGTACTCGCAAGACCACCACCAGGCTTAAGTTTTCATGGTAATCCAATAGAAGCGTTTTCGAAAAATGGGATAGTTGCTATATATGACTATAGGGCTTAATTTTCGCAAACGATGCTTTTAGACATAGAGAATACAACATCTCTATATCTTTGTTGAAAAAGGCATTTGGAGATATAATTCTCCTTCTTTTAGAAATGACAGAAAACATTTCCACGTTTGAAAACACTTCTGTAAAACTTTTTCAAAACACTAGGATAGGGATGCCCCTTTTTCATTTCCGGGTTCCGACTGGTTGACTCCCCGAGACCAACAATCTTCTCCCAAAATCCGTACCTCCCAGGTACCTCCTTGATGCCTCCTTTTTCTTTTCCGAGTTCCGACTGGTTGACTCCCCGAGACCAACCATCTTCTCCCAAAATCCGTACCTCCCAGGTACCTCCTTGATGCCTCCTTTTTCTTTTCCGAAAACAGTTTCTTTTCAAAACATAAAAATGCTCCCAGCAACTCGGGTTTTTCCTCCGAAAACACTTTATTAAAAACCAGGCTCCCATCCTAGAGTTTTGAGGTAAGAACATAAGGATATACTACTAGAAAAAATATAATTTTCTTGATAGCGCCTTTAGTAGAAGGCTTCTCAAGTGAAGACTTAATTTTTTTATAACATCTATTATATTCTAGTAGATATCTTTGGCCCAAACAATATTTTGTAAAATAGTTTTTGGGTGGCAAGAAGGCCATGAAAGAAATAAAACATGCATTATTTTATTTTGAAAACGAAACATGCTTGTAGAAATAATAGGATTTCATTAGAGTGGTGAGGTGGCTTGCCTGGCTGGGTAATATGTCCTTGGTCTGGATCTTGATGTTCCTCAGGTTCACTCCTCACTTCCAGTTCCTTCCCGATCGTATCTAACGTCGTAAACAGAGAAAGGAACAACACTCAAAATACAAGACAATGACCCAAGGACATAACAACCAACAAGCATTGCACCAGACACTAAGCTAACAATCAAAAGCAAGCAGTTCACTTAGTTAAACAACAACAAGCAACAAGTCCAGATAGCTAAGACAAACAACAAACACTCCTAAGAAAATGTACACAACAACCCTAATTGTTAAATAGGTAGTTTAACTAAGCACTAAGGCAAAACTCCCCTTAGGTTGCTTAGGTCATTAAACATGGG
Organism: Poa pratensis; assembly: GCA_947311845.1. Lineage (NCBI taxonomy): Eukaryota > Viridiplantae > Streptophyta > Magnoliopsida > Poales > Poaceae > Poa > Poa pratensis. The sequence continues at coordinate 57,989,829 of CAMZMU010000033.1, read as the reverse complement.
CTGCTACACTAGTTCAGGAAGTACTTCAGACAAAAGTATCTTAATATGCATGCATTATCACTAGCATTTAGCACACTCACATGCAAGCATGTTACTAGCTTTAGGACACATGCTATTAAGTAGTTAATCAACCAATAAAGGTTAACACCACTGCTCACACAAGTTGTTGATTAAGAGCTAAAAAAAAGGTGCAGGTGAGTTATAAAATAGAACACCACAAACAACTTAAACAACCAGTGGCTAACATTCTTAGTTGAAAGTGGTTATTTAGCTCATAAAATTTATTAGACAACACCAACATAATCAAACAAGTGTTAAGCTTTTCAATCACCACTTAACCACACAAGCTTAACTCAAATTAAACCTAACACAAGCCACTAACAGTACTAACATACTAAAAGTAACTTTATTTGGTGAGCTACAACACCAAAACAATTTACAACAACAAAAACAACATTTTCACAAAGGACCAAACAATTGTTTTATCATTTTTAAAAGGCAGAAAACACCATTTTGAGAGTTTATTAAGTCCAGGGTGTTCTGTTCAACCAAAATTCATGAAAATCTAGGTTTAGGTTCTTTGTATGAATTAGAAGCTACTGCAATTGGATTCACCCAAAAATCTTATTCACAGAAAATCAGATAAATGCTAGAAAACCCTACTGGTCCAAACTTTAAACACATGCCAAATCAAATATATGCATCGCAAACACATGAGGTTAACTTATACAGAAAACTACACTCACGAGCATTCCATAACAATTGGATTCACAAATTTTGGATTCATATAACTCAAGTTATTAATAGTTCTTTGATTTTGACCAGTGGCAGCACAGTAATTTTCATGCTCACACAAATTAATATTTTTCAGATCTGCAAGTTCGACATGATTCTAAACTTGTTGATTTACTTCTGTGATTTTTGGTTTGCACAAATTTAGAGTTTAACTACTCTTTTTCGAATTAAAGCTACAGCACAGAAACAGCTATGCCCAGAAAGAATAAACAAGCAGAAAAAAAAACTAAATGGGCCAGATCTAAACGGATCCAGGCCGCACAGTGCTGGATCCGGCCCAGGTGGGCGAGGCTGCTTCATCTCCTTCGCTGGGACGCGAGCAGAGGACCAACAATGGTGGATTTTTGAGTGTGGCTCACCTAGGGCTCGCAAAGGCCGAAGCTGAGCATCTGGATGGAACCTAGAGGTCAAGTGAAAGCTGGTAATGGCTGCAGTTCTTGCCGGCGTCCTCCGAGACGGCGGCGAGAACGATGTCGTCCGTGGCGGACACAAGATGGCAGCGGCGGCTCCATGGTCTCCTGGACAAGAAGAAGGGAAGCATGAGGAAGATTCCAACAAGGGGAACACGGAGGTGCAAAGATGGAAAGAAAAGAGGGACGGAGTAGCCAGCAATCTCCAACGCAAGCTCGCAGAACCTAGATGGACATCTCACGTTCCTCGCCGGCAGGGGACGAGAGAGCTTGAGCTAGGCCTAGGGGTGGGAGAATGGAGGTGTGGGAGTTGTTTGGACAAGAAATGGGAGCAGGAGACGGCCTGTGGCCTTATATCCAAGAGAGAGGTGGTGCACGGTGGACTCCGAGCACAAATTCGAGTGAGGAGGTGCACAGGAGAGGTATTGGCTGCTGTGGGCGGTGTAGGAGCGTCAGGGCACCCAGCCTCGGGCTTTGGATGTGAGGGAGAGACTTGGAGCCCTTTGGCTCGGCCTGGTTCGAGGCATGGTCTTGTCTGCACGCCAGGTGCTCGAGTAAATGTCAGGGAGCTGATTGGAGGTTGCTGCGGTGCTGGGATGATAACGAGGGGGAGAGGGGCTGTCTAGGGGTGTAATACGGTGCAGACATGCGTGCTAGCCCACAGGTTGGAGAGGGGGAGGGGTGGTGAATGCTTAGGCCATGCATGGCATCATTGCCATGGCCATCATACTCTCCTCTCTTTCTCTCTCGGTTCTGCAGCAAAAAGGAACGCAATAACGTGCCAAGACAGTAACTGGGATGGTTAGGTAAGAATTCTACAGGTTTAGAAACGAATTTGAAAAGATTTGGGCCAGTTTAGAAGTTGACAGAAAATTCAGAAAACTGACGACACGAAGGTAACAAAAACCTTCCTGGTTAAGTGATCAAATGGACAGTAGGATCAAGGATAGAGATTTAGGGGTGATGTACTAACTATGTTGATTACAATGGTCAACAATGGACGAAGTAATAAGAGATTTTGCAGGGTTTTGCAAGGAGGTAAAAAGGGTATAAAATAACAGGTTCAGAAAATTCAGAGTTTGGTACTTAGAGAAATTTCTAAGTCCTGAAATGCTGTTATTTTCGTTTCAAAGTTGCAGGCGAATTGAAGGTCCTATTCTGCTCGATAATTTTGGAGAAAGGTAGGGACTTGAAGTACATACTCCAGAGATCGTGAAACACATTTTTATTCAATTAAACAAAATGATTTGAGCAAAGGCTCGTGCTGGTAAGGACTGAATGTCTTAACAGTTTCCAGCACCTATTGTTATGGTGGCATCAAAACCATCAAGGACAAGAGGTCATATTACGAAAAGGATTAAGGAAGAAGGTGCGATGGTGGAGTACTATCTATGTAGATCACAGAGGTCACAAATAAACTTATTAATAAAGAAGTTTGTATGGTTTTGCATGGAGGCAAAAACAGAATAAAATAACAGATTCAGAAACTTCAGTTTTAGACTTGGTGAAAATTCTTCTAAGTCCCAGAAAACGGTTATCACGAGGGTAACAAAACCATCATGGAATAAGAGATGTGAAACAAGAAAAACTCAACAAAAGATTTGGATGTTTAGACAAGGTGTCAGGGATGGATCATGTGGTGGTGCATTTCCATAAAGGCTAGGTTTAGGTGTCAAAACAAAATTGCCAAAAGGCTATAAAATACTGCAGTTATGGACACTGTTTTGATTTGGCCACAAAGTGAGGATAGATAAGCAAATGAATTTGAAAGGTTCAAATTACATCTTGGATGTCAAGATAAGATGGATTGGATGAGATCTATGAAGGTACTTTTCCAAATTGACCAAAGTTAAAGATTTGGTGAGGCTCAAGATGGGGTATCTTTTAACAGAGAAGAAGATAGGTCCAGAGAAGGTTTTTGCCATGTTTCTTCAAGATCTTGAATTAGGCAAGGTGGTGGTGATGTTCAATTAGGTCACACAAGACCATGTGCATGTCAGGGATTTATCTCAAGATTTTAGGAAACACTTTTGTTCACGAAATATTTTAATAACCAACTCTAGTCTTGTTGAAAATAGTTAATAACAATTTTTTTTAACACAAACAAGTCAATACAAACAAGCAAACTATCATCACCACCAAGATCACATAAGTCAAACCACAACAACTTGCCACACCATAATCTAACATAACCATCATCATCATCTTGTGAAAAAGTGAATCACACACAACCATGACAAGATGATGTTTAAAAGTATCTCGACTCATAACTTGATAGTTTCAAAAGGTTTGATAAAGAGAAATATAGGAGTAATATATCTCTCACTTGTATAATTTTCAAAAGGTGTTGAAAATAGGAGTTTTGAAAAAGGATCTTGATACTTGCAAAATAACTGAGTTGGAAATTGATAGGAGATATTATATAGACCTCCATAGTTTGTAAACATGTAGTTTTGGAAATACTTTACTTTCTTAAATAATAGGTCCATGGGTTGGTGCTAAAATCAAAACATCTTTGAAAAAGAGTTTGGCCAAAATAAGATTGGAGAAGATATATGGATCATTCTCCTTGTCATGACATGATCACCAGAAATGAAATGATATGCTATATCAGTTGAGTTCAAAGGTTGGTGTCTTAGGTGGTTGTTAACTCAAACAAGAAAGCAATCAACGTCAAACAGAGCAATGGGAAGTGAAACACAAGCATTAGTGAAGCCTTTTCAAAAAGTTTTTGTTGGTCCTGATTTTTGGCTATCTAAAAACTGTGTTTTTCTGACTTCCCAAAATTGGGGCGTTACACCCCCAATCCTCTTGTGGGTTGTGCCCCGGATCGTTGTTGCAAGGGCTCCGGATTCCGCCTTGAAGGATTCCGATAGTGGAAGGTGAACCAAACCTTTGTGGTGCGGTTTATCGGAGAAGAAGGTGCGTCCGCCTTTGTGGCGGTTGAGTTTTGACCTTTGTGGTAGCTCACACCTCTCCAACGAGACGTACTCCCCTAAAAGGGAGGAACTCGGGATTACATCCGTGTCTCCGCGTGCTTTCACTTCGGTTACTTCTATCCTTGTTTATTGTCCTTACTTCGTGTATCTTGTTTAGTTGTTAGCTTGTCATATAGGTAAATTCACCGTAGTTGCATATCTAGAGAATTTACCTTTTTAGTGTCAAGCCTAATTTGAAAAAGTACTAAAATTGAAGAAGCACCTATTCACCCCCCCCCCCTCTAGGTGTCATACGATCCATATCTTTCTTCAACCATTTCTATTGGCGTTGTTGAATCTCTGCACATGGGCTGTCTGCTAGTGACTTCATGACACTCATAAGAACTATTTCTAAATCTCTATGGAACATCCACATTTCTTATGAGTTGAAGCTACAGCGTGTTGCATGGTGCATGTTCTGTGCAAGATTCAGGCAAATAGAAACTTTTTTTCCTTCTTTGTTGACTTGCGGCACAACTATAACAAATATATGAGCTCTGGAAATTATCCACTGCCCTGTGTTGACCATGTCCTCCAGAAACATGTTTCCTTCTTGTTATTTTTTCTTTATTAATTTTAATTATTAATTATTTTTGTTTTTTGTTAGCCAATTGTAAACTGCGCTTGCCACTGATTGTTTCCTCGAGATAGGGGCAGCTGCAAATGCGCTTGCAATTGCATGTTTTCCTCGACACAAGGCCAGTTGCAACTTCGATTGCAACTCAGATTTTATTATTATTTATTTTTTTTATTAATTTTAATTTTTTGAAGCCAGTTTCAACTGCGCTTGCAACTCGGACTTTATTATTATTATTCTTTCTTTATTAAATTTTAATCTTTTTTTTTGGAAGCCAGTTGCAATCGCGTTTGCAACTGAGTGTTTTCTTGAGATAGGGGTCAGTTGCAACTGCGCTTGCTATTGAGTTTTTTCTCGAGACAGGGGCCAGATGCAAATGCGCTTGCAACTGAGTATTTTCTTGAGACAGGCCAGCTGCAACTGCGGTTGCAACTGGGTGGTTATTATTAGTATTTTGTTATTTTTATTTATTTATTTTATTATTTATTTTTGTTTTTCGGAAGCTAGTTCCAACCACACTTGCAACTGAGTGTTTACTCGAATATTATTATTTTTTCTTTATTATTTTCTATTATTATTTTATTTTGTTTTTTGGAAGCCAGTTCCAACTGCGCTTGCAACTGAGTGTTTTCTCGAGACAGAGGCCAGTTTCAAATGCGCTTGCAACTGAGTGTTTTCTTTACTAATTTTTATTATTATTTTATTTTGATTTTTTGGAAGCCAGTTGCAACTGCGCTTGCAACTGAGTGATTTTCTCGAGATAGGGCTAGTTGCAAATGCGCTTGCAACTGGGATTTTATTATTATTTTTGTTATTTTTTCTTTATTAATTTTAATTATTTTTTTGGAAGCCAGTTGCAACTGCGCTAGCAACTGAGTGTTTTCTCGATATAGTGGCCTGTTTCAACTGCGCTTGCAACTGAGTGTTTTCTTGATATAGGGGCCAGTTGCAACTGTACTTTGCAATTGAGTGTTTTCTCGAGACAAGCCAGCTGCAACTGAGCTTGCAACTCGGATTTTATTATTATTTTTCTTTTTTTTATTAATTTAATTATTATTGTTTTTTGCTTTTTTGGAAGCTAGTTGCAACTGGGCTTACAACTGAGTGTTTTCTCGAGATAGGGGCCAATTTCAAATGCAGTTGCAACTGAGTGTTTTCTTGAGATAGGGGCCAGTTGCAACTGCGCTTGCAACTGGGATATTATTATTATTTTGTTATTTTTTCTTTATTAATTTTAATTATTATTTTTGTTTTGTTTTTTTGGAAGCCAGCTGCAACTGCGTTTGCAACTGAGTGTTTTCTCGAGATAGGGGCCAGCTGCAACTGAGCTTGCAACTGGGATATTATTATTATTTTGTTATTTTTTCTTTATTAATTTTAATTATTATTGTTTTTTGTTTTTTGGAAGCCAGCTGCAACTGCGCTTGCAACTGAGTGTTTTACTCGAGATAGGGGGCCTGTTTGCAACTGCGATTGCAACTGCGATTTTATTATTTTTTTCGTTTATTAATTTTTTTTTGAAGCCAGCTGCAACTGCGTTTGTAATTAAGTGTTTTCTCAAGATAGGGCCAGTTTTCAACTGCTTTTCAACCGAGTGTTTTTCTCGAGATATGGCCAGCTGCAACTGCGCTTACAACTGAGATTTTATTATTATTTTGTTTTTTTATTACTTTTAATTTTTTTTAAGCCAGTTGCAACCGCGCTTGCAACTGAGTGTTTTCTCAGTTGCAACTGTGCTTGCAGCTGAGTTTTTTTCTCGAGACATGCCAGTTGCAACTGCGCATGTAACTGGGATTTTATTATTATTTTTGTTATTTTTTTTTTGTTTTTTCGAAGCCAGCTGCAACTGCGCTTGTAACTGAGTGATTTTCTCGTGATAAACTGCGTTTGCAACTGGGATTTTATTATTATTTTTTGTTATTTTTTCTTTATTACTTTTAATTATTTTTGTTTTTATTTTTTGGAAGCCAGTTGCAACTGCGCTAGCAACTCAGTGTTTTTTCAATATAGGGGCCAGTTTCAACTGCGCTTGCAACTGAGTGTTTTCTCGATATAGGGCCAGTTGCAACTGAGCTTGCAACTGAGTGTTTTCTCGAGACAAGCCAGCTGCAACTGAGCTTGCTACTTGGATTTTATTTTTATTTTTGTTTTTTTATTTATTTTAATTATTATTGTTTTTTGTTTTTTGGAAGCAAGTTGCAATTGGGCTTGCAACTGAGTGTTTTCTCGAGACAGGGGCCAGTTTCAAATGCAGTTGCAACTGAGTATTTTCTCGAGATAGGGGCCAGCTGCAACTGAGCTTACAACTGGGATATTATTATCGTTTTGTTATTTTTTCTTTATTAATTTTAATTATTATTGTTTTCTGTTTTTTGGAAGCCAGCTGCACCTGCATTTGTAACTGAGTGTTTTCTCGAGATAGGGGCCAGCTGCAACTGCGCTTGCAACTGAGTGTTTTCTCGAGATAGGGGTCAGCTGCAACTGCGCTTGCAACTGGGATTTTATTATTTTTTTTTTATTAATTTTTTTAAGCCAGCTGCAACTGCGCTTGTAACTGAGTGTTTTCTAGAGACAGGCCAGTTGCAACTGTGTTTGTAACTGGGATTTTATTCTTATTTTTGTTATTTTTTTAATTTAAATTTTTTTTTGGAAGCCAGTTTTCAACTGGTTTTTTTGCAACCGAGTGTTTTTCTCGAGATGTGGCCAACTGCAACTACGCTTACAACTAGGATTTTATTATTATTTTTGTTATTTTTTCTTTATTAATTTTAGTTATTTTTATTTTTATTTTTTGAAAGCCATTTGGAACTGCGCTAGCAACTGAGTGGTTTCTCGATATACGGGCCTGTTTCTACTGCGCTTGCAACTGAGTGTTTTCTCGAGATAGGGCCAGTTGCAACTACGCTTGCAACTGAGTGTTTTCTCGAGATAGGGGCCAGCTGCAACTGAGCTTGCAACTGGGATAATATTATTATTTTGTTATTTTTTCTTTATTAATTTTAATTATTTTTTATTTTTTGTTTTTTGTTTTTTGGAAGCCAGCTGCAACTGCGTTTGCAACTGAGTGTTTTCTAGAGATAGGGGCCAGCTGCAACTGTGTTTGCAACTAAGTGTTTTCTCGAGATAGGGGCCAGCTTTAACTGCGCTTGCAACCGAGTGTTTCTCTCAAGATAGGGGCCAGCTGCAACTGCGATTACAACTGGGATTTTATTATTATTTTGTTATTTTTCTTTATTTTTTTTATTTTTTTAAGCCAGTTGCAACTGCGCTTTCAACTGAGTGTTTTCTCAGTTGCTACTGTGCTTGCAACTGACTGTTTTTTCCCGAGATAGGCCAGTTGCAACCGCGCTTGTAACTGGGATTTTATTATTATTTTTGTTATTTTTTTTGTTTTTTTTGAAAGCCAGCTGCAACTGCGCTTGCAACTGAGTGATTTTCTCGAGATAGGGCCAGTTGCAACTGCGCTTGCAACTGAGTTTTTCTCAGTTGCAACTGTGCTTGCAACTAACTGTTTTTTCTCGAGACAGACCAGTTGCAACTGCGCTTGTAACTGGGATTTTATTATTATTTTTGTTAAATTTTAAATTTTAATTATTAATTATTTTTGTTTTTTTAAAGCCAGCTGCAAATGCGCTTGCAAGTAAGTGATTTTCTCGAGATAGGGCCAGTTGCAACTGGGATTTTATTATTATTTCTGTTATTTTTTCTTTATTAATTCAAAATTGTTAGAAAAAGCACGCGCTTTCAGGGAGCACACCCAGCGTCTCTGCGTGGCCTGACACGTGCTGTACGCTGCTGCGTTTCTCTTCTCCCGCTGCCCTTTCCCTGTCTGACACGTGCCACGAGTGGAGTGCGTCGCTCAGGATCCTTTCAGTCGTTTCGGTTTCTCTCTCTTCGTAGAGCATGCATGGCTAGTCTTTTGTCTCTCTTTCGTACGGAGCACATGCATGGCTAGTAGTTTTTTTGGTTGATTAAAGTACGGAAAACGAAATATGTTTTCAATCGAGTATCGAAAATAAAATCGGTTTCCACCGTTAATATGGTCGTGTCGAGATCATCAAAATTAGATCTCATGTTGATATGTTTCGACAAACTTTTTTTTGCACTGCCCGTAGTGTGTAGGTTGCACTGCCTTTCTGCCTTCTAGGTGCAGTGTCTTCTCTTTTGCAGTGCACTGCCTCGGATGGGCAGTACACTGCCTTCTCTTTGCGGTGCACTGCCTCGGATGGGGTGTGCATTGCCTTCTCTTTTGCGGTGCACTGCCTCCGATAGTGCACTGCCTTCTTTTTTGCGGTTTACTGCCTTCTCTTTTGCGGTGCACTGCCTCGGATGGGCAGTGCACTGCCTTCTCTTTTGCGGTGCACTGCCTCGGATGGGCAGTGCACTGCCTCCGATAGTGCACTGCCTTCTCTTTTGCGGTGCACTGCCTCGGATGGGCAGTGCACTGCCTTCTCTTTTGCGGTGCACTGCCTCGGATGGGCAGTGCACTGCCTTCTCTTTGCGGTGCACTGCCTCGGATGGGACAGTGCACTGCGTTCTCTTTTTTGCGGTGCACTGCCTCGGATGAGGTGTGCACTGCCTTCTCTTTTGCGGTGCACTGGTTCGGATGGGCAGTGCACTGCCTTCTCTTTTTGCAGTGCACTGTTTCTTTTACACACGTAAAAAATAACGTACAATTATTTTGTAGTATGTCACGTTAGAAAAAAAAAGCCTACTTACGTACAAAGCTAGCTCTAGCGCCTATTCGATCGATCCGATCGATCCCGATCGATCAGCTACGTAGCAGCTAGCTAGCTTGCGCGAGTCGCTCGCTCCGATTGATCCGCACGCCACGTGCCAGGCTGGGAGGTGCCCGTGCATGCTCGCGTCCTGCAGGAACCGCGCGTTAGGAACGCGCGCGCTTTTCCTTGACATCCTCTTATTAATTTTAATTATTTTTGTTTTTAATTTTTGGAAGCCGGTTGCAACTGCGCTAGCATCTGAGTATTTTCTTGATATAGGGGCCAGTTTCAACTGCGCTTGCAACTGATTGTTTTCTCGATATAGGGCCAGTTGCAACTGCGCTTGCAACTGAGTGTTTTCTCGAGACAAGACAGTTGCAACTGGGATATTATTATTATTTTGTTATTTTTTCTTTATTAATTATAATTATTATTGTTTTTTGTTTTTTGGAAGCCAGCTGCAACTGCATTTGCAACTGAGTGTTTTTCTCGAGATAGGGGCGAGCTGCAACTGCGCTTGCAACTTAGTGTTTTATCGAGATAGGGGTCAGCTGCAACTGCGCCTGCAACTGAGTGTTTTTCTCGAGATAGAGGCCAGTTTTCAACTGCTGCTTGCAACTAAGTGTTTTTATCGAGATAGGGGCCGTTTCTACTGCGCTTGCAACTGAGTGTTTTCTCGAGATAGGACCAGCTGCAACTGAGCTTGCAACTGGGTGTTTTTCTCGAGATAGGGGCCAGTTTCAACCATGCTTGCAACTAGGATTTTATTACTATTTTTTATTAATTTTAATTATTATTGTTTTTTGTTTTTTTGAAGCCAGTTGCAACTGGGCTTGCAACTGAGTGTTTTTTTCGAGATAGGGGCCAGTTTTTCAACTACGCTTGCAACTGAGTGTTTTCTCGAGATAGGGCCAGCTGCAAACTGAGCTTGCAACTGGGATTTTATTATTATTTTGTTATTTTTTCTTTATTAATTTTAATTATTATTGTTTTTAAGAAGCCGGTTGCAACTGGGATTGCAACTGAGTGTTTCGTCGAGATAGGAGCCAGTTTCAACTGCGCTTGCAACTGAGTAATTTTCTTGAGATAGGGGGCCAGTTGCAACTGCAATTGCAACCGAGTGTTTTCTCGAGATACGGCCAGCTGCAACTGCGCTTGCAAATTGAGTTTTTCCCTTAGACATGCCAGTTTTTTTGCAAGTGCATGGTCAATGGTGATTTTTCCTTCTATCTGTATGACGTGCTCAGGGTCCCTCGAGATGATGTTTCGACTCATATATGCACTAATTTGATTTGGTTTGTACCGCACGCATGCATGTAGCACCAGCTAGAGCGCACGATCATCACGACGCATGGACGAGACAAACGGCAACACCAACAATGGTGAGATTTTTTGTAATTAATGATGACCATTGATAGGTTGTTTTTCGGTCTGAGATATTTTCGGTAACCATTTTTTAAAATTGTTTTTGTTTTTTAAGATTTTTGTGTCTTTTGTTATTTTTTGTGTGATTTTTTTGATGGGGAGTATTAATTTTTTGTATGTGGTTTTATCGAAGGTGGGCCCATGTTTTTAGTTTTAGTTTGTTTTTTGGGTGAATGTCTTTGGGTGCACGTAGCAATTTATGTTCTGCTTCGTACGGTTCGTTTTGTCGTTTGCTTTGCCTCGCACGGCATCACGCCTCTTATCCGTTCGAGAGGCTTCGAGTTCAAACAGTAACGGCAGAGGGGGGAGAGGAAGGTGGAAGGCAAGCGACGACGCGGCGGGGGGAGCTGCTCCGCCGTTCGCCGCCTCTGACTGGCGCCGCCAGTTGAGGCGCCCCTCTTCGGCGCCGCGCTCGCCGACGTCGAGGCCCCGCCTCTACTCGCCTCTGCTCCATCTTGTCCGAGCCCGCGCTCCTGCTCGCCTCGCTCCCCCATCGTGTTCGAGGCTGCGCACCTGCTCGCTGCGCTTCTCCATCCTGTCCGAGGCCGCGCCCCTGCTCTCCGACCACCGCTCTTCTCCATCCTGTCCGAGGCCGCACCCCTGCTTCCGCGTTTTCTCCCCGACTCCGCGCAGTAAGCTTCTGACCTAGCCATTCCTTGCAAGCACGGCATGCATGTGATGCGATGTGGTTTCTACAATCCGCAGAACCCGTTGAGATTCGAGCGCGATTTGATTTTGTTTTGTAGAATAGATGCTTGGTGTTATCCCCTGTGAAGATTTTGTGTTCGGGCCTTGGTAATTTCGAGCCCCATAACGAAATTCGTGTGTCTAGTTGCTGTCCCCTCTGATCCAGTGAAGTAACAGTTTGTTCATATGAATTTTGTTAGGTTCTATTGTTTTCCAGAGGCAAACCTACCTGAGTTTTTTGGACAGGGCAGCAGGTGATTCAGTGTAGTTTTGGTTTCTTACGGGTGTCATGACATTAAGTTCATTTTAGAAGCAGGATTTGTTGTTTCCTCTATGAACTAGCTGGTGTGTGAAGGACTTGATTCATTTTTGTGTGTATGAAGGTGGTGTAGTCAGTAATCCTTGCTGATGCTAATTAGAATGCTACTTGAAGCATTTTTTTAGTATTGTTATCTGAATATGTGATTTTCATGGATGTATGTTCTGAAATAGCAAGAGAACACTCACAGTTTGTTTTGTGATTTTTGTGTGATGCGGTTTGTGTGGTTTCTGATATATATGCAATTTCTCTGATCAGATTGTAATTGCTCTTTTTTATTTTAGGAAACTATCATTGCTGTTCAGGCCTTGGTATTTTCGAACCCCAGCAGTGATTTGATTTTTTGTAACTAGTTGCTGGATTTCGTTGGATTCAGTTTACTAGTAGTTGGTCCTCATGGTTTTAGTTAGGTTATATTTGTTTTTCAGAGCTATACCTACTTGAGGGTGGACAGGGCAGCAGGTGATTCAGTGTATTTTTGATTGTATTTCATCCTTAAGCAGGAGTTTGTTGCTCTACTATGAGCTTGCTGGTGGGGTGAAGAACATGATTCCCCTAGTGTTTTATGAAGGTGTTGTTATCAGAAATCCAGATTTAGTATGTATTTTTTGCATCATGCTTTACTTTAGTGCTTTTTTTTGTTGAATGTGAATTAGAGATTCTGAATGCTATTAGGATGTAAGCATTTTAAGTCTGCTCATGCTAATTAGAATGCTTGAACTAGAAGATGCAATGGCTGCAGTGTATGGTGTTGATTCTGAATACATAATTTTAAAGCTACAATCCAGAAAACTTTTTTTGTTTTGATTCATAGTTGTCATTAATATGTATGCTGAATTTTTTTAGGTACTCAGCTTTTTCTGATATGAAGATGGAATCTAAAGGAAAGCGCAGTGTTGACCCTCCTGGACCTAATACACCGGAAGATGACAAGCAGCAATACAACAATATCAGTGATAATGAAACGGCGTCTGAACTCCTGAGAATCGTAAGTTGTACTTGATTTTTTTTTGGCTCAGTTGATTATTCTTTTTGTATGGGATTTTGTTTGCTGTGTCAACCAATGTCTATTAAGATGGTTCATAATTTTTACTCTTTATGGTGTTTTTTTTGTAGATTGTGAGAAGTGTGGAGAAAAGGAAACGGCATAAAAGCGCTCGTAAACCAAAGAGAAAGGTTAGCTCTGTCGCCTGATATCATTTTTTCGCTTTTTACGTGCATGTTCCATGGATTATAACTACTGTTGTGAAATCATTTTTGTGGGCGAGTTGTTTGTGTATTATGTTGGATGCTTTTTTACTGATTCAATTTTTGCTTGTTTTTTTTCTCAGAGGAGTTGTTTGAGAAAGGTACAAGCTAACGGCAGTGATGCCGACGATGAAAGGAATGCTTACAGCCGTTGCAGTATATCGTTCTTTGACACAGTTCTGGAGAGAGTCAAATCCTGCCCGCAGTACGTGTCGCTTGTTAAGTGGATGGGTTTTGGTGAATTGCTTGAGCTAGGTGATTGTTGTGTCCCTAGAGCTTTTGTTCAGTGGATTGCTGATTGTGTTAACACTGAAGAAGAGATGATCAAGATTGGGTCCAAGAGGATTCACCTAACTGCAGAAGCTGTCACAGATACATTAGGCACTCCTAATGGTCAAATGCTCGTAGACAGCGATGAAGACACAGGGAAAGCTGCATTTCTTGGAATTTTTGGCCTTACTCATGTCCCTTCATTCAGATACCTTGGGAAGATGATTTTGGCGGAAGAGGTACTGCCAGATCCCATGTTTTGCAGATGTTTCATGGGTGTTGCCCTTTCCTGTTTCCTTTGCCAAACTCAAACACGAAGCTAAGCACAAAATACATGGGAGCTCTGGTGAATGTTGACAACATTAAGGATTACAACTGGTCAAAGTTTGTGCACGAGTGGATGATTGCATACATCAAGAAATATCTAGAGAACCTTTGAAAGAGAAAAGAGTATATCAGACTCTTGGTGGATGCATATATCACTTAGCAGTAAGTGCTTACTCCTTCTATCTATTTTTTTAACAGAACATATGGAGTTATGTCATGTAACCTTTTGTATGTTAATTTTCCGCCTCTCATTTCACTTCATATGTTTCTTTTGTCTTTGTCAGGTTCGGTGCTTAGACTTTGTTGATTTTGGCCCTATTAAATTGCCCCCAACTTTGCCAAGAATAAGGGTATGGAAAGGGAGTCTTATCAAGTTGTTTGGAGACCTGTTTATGGGGACTAACGGAAAATATGGCTTGTATCCGGTAAGTAGTTGTTTGTTGGCTGCCAATGACAAGTTTAGTTGCTTTTGGTCTCTTATTTGTTGATATTGTGGTTCTTTCACAGTTAGCCTCGTAGCTTAATTTTTGGGTAATGCACCGTTTGTGCTTATACAGATCAGAGATTTGTCTGAAACATGTTACTTCAAACTGAATGATGAAGCACATCAACACAATTTCTCTGATGAATCTGTCAAAGCATTAGAAACAACAATTGGTAATTTGGTCTCATCCAAGGTACACAGATCATAGTATTTTTTTGTACAGTTTGTAATCTCATATGATGTGTGTCCTTGTTTCTCCTTTTTCATGTACGTGGAGTTTTGTTGTACTTATAAGTTTTGTTTTGTTTTCACGCTTTGTTTCTTGTTTTAGATGAAAGAAAGTATATCATCAGCTTTCACATCAACCATGAAGGATAAAGATGAATCAACAAAGAATGAAGTGCAGCATCTGGTTGTTCTTATTGTGAATGCTTTCGCGTCAAATGATTTGAGGTCAGATGAGACTGTCAAGCTTTCGTCCTCAGAAAATTATGAAGAGACATTCCACTCTGCGCATGATATGTCTGCTAGCACTACAACAGTGCGAATTAACGATGATCACATAGCTGAAGATGTTAAGGATGGTAATTTTTTTTAGCTCTACTGAAATGCATTGTCTTATTGCCTGCAGCTTATTATTTTGGTCTTTTTTCCTTATTGTTTTGCGTTCTGAGCGTATTTTGTTGCCTTCCCTTTTCTTTTTTGTAAACGAAACACACAGATGACGCACTAATACCACGGAAAAGGAAACGTAATGAAACAGACAATAGCTCTCAGCAGTCAATGTCATCAGCTAGCAACACTGCTAAGCAACTGTCTGCCAATAAAACAGAAAGAGAATCTCAATTGATGCATATGCAGTCAGTTAGCCTAGAGCACATGATCCCAGCAGCCAACACTGCAGAGGACACAAAATCTTGTGAGTTATTCTATTTTTTCTCGATTCTTTGTTCCTTGTCTATTTGTTAGATCTTTTTTATTTTCGAGTACGTGTAGCTGACGTTCTTACCCATTTCTGTAGCACAAGAAACATCAATGGATTTGAATAGGACAATTGTTGATGAAGAGGATGCTCATTTCAGTTTTGTAAATGCACACAATGAGAAGGTTATCTCTTTTGTTTTCCTTTTTGCGTATGAATCTTTATTATCTATTTCGATGTTCTTTTTTATTTTTGTTGTTTTGTTCTTCTAGTTTGTTTGTTAATATAATGTTTGCTTTATTCCAATAAATTCAACAGATCTCAGGAACACCAAGTTTCCAACATATAAGTGAAGCACCAAATACTGCCAACAATTTGGACTCTCATGTGGTTTTACCAAATACTTCTCCAAAATCACCAACTCTCGAGGTCCAACATGTAATACCAGAAGCACCAATTGATGCCAACAAAATATCTGAACCAAATCCTTCTGCAAGCAACTTAGGTAACAAAATCAACTATGGTAATTCTCATGTTTTGTTTTGTTGTTGCTCACCCATGCAAACTATTTTTAAATAATATCCAACTAACTGTGCAGTTCGCTTGCATAATGTAAGGAGAATAACTGCGGATACTTTTGCTTATGTCTATTTAATTGGATATTTTTCTAAACCGCAGGATACGCCGTTGGTGATCAAATAATCAATCCAATGAATAGGAGCAAATATTTACAAATAGCTCGGCACAAGTATTTTTGGAATGATGCAAGCATGCCATCATTTAGGCTTGTAGAAGATGAAGATGATAACGGAAAAACAATTGAAGAGGAAGAACTCTTTCGGCCTGTTGGAATGGACGATTTCACGTATGCCAAAAAGATTGAGGTTACTTCTGTTCTGGGTTTTTTTGTCTGAGTTCTTTTCGATTATGATTTTCTTCGTTTTTTGACCTGTGTTTATCTCAAGCAGGATGCAATATTATATTGGGAGCTGCGCTCTGTTGAAGATGAAAAGGCAGTACAATCACCAAGTCAATCGAAACTTTTAACTTCTATTAAGCAGGTCATTATTCTTTCATGTCTTTGTGTGTGCATTTTGTTCTTGTCATATTCTTGCCTCTCAACTCATATATACTGTTTATCACACAGGAGAACTTCAGTCCAATAGATTACGAAACGAGTCCGCAATGTGCACAGAATGAGCCTACAGCTACAGGCCTCACTAACTCACCAAAATGGATATCTGGATTGAGAGATAATTCGTTGATCTTGTAAGGCTCTTCTCATTTTTCAATTCAAAAAATGTTTGTTATTGAATTTTTGACCTTATTGTGCCTTCAATAAATAATGTTTTGTGTTGTGTTTTCCCTTTTCATCTGTGCGAGCAGGCTACTCCTGAAGCTCCATACACCAGCCAAGAGCATTTCAAGACTACTCATTCATCCTCCACTAGCAGACCTTTCATTGTAAGTTATGATTTATTGGTTGATTCAGTTCATTTTGTTTTTTGTGAGGGCTTATTTTACATCCTAAGGTTCTCGTATCTCATGTTGTCCCAAATTAAGCAGGATAACTCCAAAGCATTGATGGTTGGCCGAAGGTTGTTTCATGGAAGTCAAGATGATCTCAACAGCTCTGAAGGCAAAAAAACCAAAAGAGATTTCATTAATATCAAAGATGATGTGAGTGTTTTCTTTCTTTTGCAGCCTTTATTTTTATTGCGATGTGGTTTCATTTAGTGTAACTGAAACTTTATTTTCATTTTTTCACTGTTAGTCAATCAATTATTCTTTATCACTTGTTGTGTGGGCTGTGTCACGATATCAGTTAATTTGTTTTCTTTGAATTTTTCATATGATGTCTACTTATAGGATTCTCCTGAAGTCCAAATTCTTGGTGAAAAGCTTTTCAAACTTGGTTGCAACCAAATGAGCAAACAGACCGATGATATATACAATACATCACTCTCACTAGGAAATGCTAGCTCCTTTGAAGGAAAAGAAAATTTAAGACCTCAAAGGCTTGTGCAGCGAAGTAAATACGTAACTTCTCCTTATGACACCAACCATACTCTCACAGTACTTCCTATACATCAAAGAGTCTGGGAAGCTGTTACTATTCTCGGCGATATACCTCGTCATAAGGAGTAAGTTTGTGGATATTTATATTTTTGGTCATTTCGTTACTTTCTTTTGATGACGGTATCTCCAAATTGTTGAGTTCAAAAATAATTTCTTTCTTTTACTTTTGATGGACTTTTCCTGATTTCTTTGCTTCCTTTTTATTTTTCAGTTCTTGGGCATTAAACATTGATGGCGTTAAGGTGTATATGCACCAGTTAGGATCTTCAATGAAAATAAATGGCAAGGTTGAGGCTTGGGTCATTAATGCTTTTTGTCGCAAATTGTTCCGGGATAAGCATCCTAGGCAGTCACTGAAACATTACTTCTTCAATACTATATCTGTAAGGAAATTCAGAACCCATTTTCTCACACACTCATACCAGTTGTATTTAATTGTTTTCTGGGGTTTGATTGATTTTTGTGTAAACTTTTAATATTATGTGTATGGCAAAAACATGACTACTTCCTTGAGAAATCGAAGAGCAATGAAATACATCTGATTAATAAGAGAAAAGCAATTGATTCTTTCATTGGGGCTGGGACGGCAAAAGAATTGCACAAGTCTGCCAAGGTAATTTTAATTGTAATTTATGCATTGTTTAGTTTCTCAGATTATTTGTGGTTTCATGTGCCAATCTTTATCTTCACTTGGTTCCCCTAATACATTTTAATTTGTTTGTCCGTGAGCCAGCTTGTCTTCCCGTCGGTGCAGAACGAGCATTGGTTTGTGTTTGTGGTAGATTTCATATCACGCAACTTCATTTTTCTTGACTCAGTTTTTGGTGAAGATAGCACTTATCACAAGTATATATTTAAAAATATGGTAAGCTTTTTATATTGTTTTTGTGAGCCTGAACCTGATTTTTTTTCGTCTTCGATTTGTTGCTATGGTTTTTCGTATAGCTGACAGCTCTTTTGTTGTTTTGGTAGCTGATATTTCGTTAATGATTATTGTATTGCAGATTCCTAATTTCATTAAAACATGGAATGAGTCAAAACAGGCGTACATCAACTTCGACGAATTTGGGAAGATGTACCCGAATGTACCAAAGCAGAAGCCTGGGTATATGAACTATTTTATTATGTCAAATTGGACCATCTTCATCTGTTTGTTCATTTTTTTATTGTGTTAAGCGATTTTTCCTTACAGCCTTTTGAAAGTCGTCTTGTTATTTTTTTGTGACTCACTAGGAGTGATGATTGTGGAATTTTTTCAATGAAGTATATGGAGCTCTTTGACCCAAGGAACCCTAGGCAATGCTGCTTTTTAAGCACAGATATCCCTTTCTTTCGTGTCAGATATTGTCATGATATGATGATGACCACTCACAACACTGCGGAGGACGCCAAGTTTCGTGTCTGCGGTTTCGATAGTGAGGTATTTAGTCAGATTTACCTTCTTCCATGTGTTTCTAACTTCAGTCTTCACCTTGCCTTTGTTGTTTTGGTGCTTATTTTTAAGTCCTTTCATTTCAATCCTTCTTTTTTCAGAAGCATATTATGTGAAGAGTTCAGTTTGCAACGGCAAAATTTGACAACTGTGAATACATTCCAATGACTATAGTGCACAAAATGATCAAGCTCTGCAAAATGCACCAATACATGAAGACTCCTGAAGCTCTTAGTTCATCGTCTTCGCGCTACCCCCACAAATGTTTCTATTGTTGTTTTGTTCAGTCATCATGGATGTGTCCTTTTTGTTTGGTTCTATATGTAAAAGTGCGAAACAATTTTAGTGTTGCCACAATAAGCATTATCATGTACCTTGTTTGATGTGTTTTTGTGGTGTTTTTATGCTTTAAATTCCGCTGCCACCACATCACACAGTCACTTTTTGCATTTGCCTTCTTTATGTTATATTCAACATATAGTGTCTAGTTCTATATATACGAATAAACTTTTTTTTTCACCCTTATATGTGTTATGTGCCTACATCACACGTATATTCACATTTTTCACAATTGATTTTTATGAAAGCCAAACATACACCTTTTTCGAGGCAAGAAACAGCTTTATACCTTCACTGCAACAAAAAGGTGTGTATTCTTGCAAGGTCTCTCTTTCTAGTGTACATAATATCACAAGAAGAATCGTAAATAGTTTTTTGTAAAATGACCACTGGATTACATTATCACTTTGCAACAAAATCTTCAGGAGCTTTGAACTTCTAATTTAATAAGTTAACACCATAGGACCAAAATTGCCTTTTCCTTTACTCATCTACAACGTTCTTGTTTCTTGAGCTTGAGCTTGCTGATCCTTTTTTCTATTCTTTGTCTGAACCTTTGGTTGTGCCTGTTTCCTTTGTTGCTTAGTACCTGCTTTCTTCCCTGATAACAACATACAAAAGAGGATATTATTTTTCCAATGTCATTTTTTGTTAAACAATAAATATGATACCTTTCTGCTAGTATTTAAATTGAAGCGATACCTGCTGTTTTCTTTTTTGGTGCATTCTTCTCGAAAACTGATTTGTCTATATGCTTGTTTGTGCAGCCTGCAAAGTTGTGATCATGTGAAGAACAATGACTGCAAGTTATCTGCTGCTTCGAAAACAGTTCCTCGACGAAAGTCTTTTGCCTCTTTGAACATTTTGGACGACCAGTTGACGGAGCAACATCAGGGTCTTGTATGAAGTCTCCATAACCATCTGGGTGAGCTACTGAACTTTCTACCCCTGGTGCTTGTGCTGACTGTCTGTTCTTAGTCTCTTCTAGCTCATCTTCCTTCGCCATCTCATCTAGTGTGAGGACCCCGGATTAGGTATCCGAGATACTCGTTATGTTTCCTGCAACAATCCCATGATCAGTCTGTTGTTGCACATAACTCGAATTGGCATCACAGAACACCCATAAATACCGAATGAATATACTTACTTGATTGGAGCCGTAACCTTAACAGGTACTTGCAGCGGAAATCATCAAATAACGTGGAGCCGAAGTCATTTGCCAAAACCCTACAGGCAGCTGACTGGGAAGCGCCCTAGTTCGCATTGACGTCAGTGAAGTCTTCTTCTTCGACTGCTCATCTTCAAAATCTGGCTAAGACAATAGCCAGGGACGAAACCAATATGAGTACATTTGATTGTACTCGCAACTACCCCCGAATTGAGCATGCATTACTCTTTTTATTGTTCAAATAAAACTTTCTTTACTTTGAAAACTCTACATCCTTATTGAAAAAGGGAAGGATAGACTTTTGTTTAATAAACCTTTCTTTGAAAATCCTATAACTTTATTTGAAAAGGGAAAGAAGGCTTTTAGAACTTTTTCCCATAAGTCTGTCTTTGTAAGAAGTCTCTTTTAAAGCTTTTCCCGAAAATACATCTTTGTTGAAAAAGGTAAGAAGTCTCTTTTATAAACATTTTTCCCGAAAAATCCCCATTTAGTTTATTTCTCCAAAACTCCTCCTTTTTCGACCAAAGCCCTTCATGGCCAAATCATTTTTCCAGCAACCTCATACCAGCCCGTCGGTATAGTTGCATATATCAAACATCTCCATTTTCTTTCCAAATCTTAAAACATTTCCAAAACTTGCACATAGGTCAAGGTAGGGCCTCCCAACTGTCCATATCCGAGGACTCGGCTATTCGAATAGTTTTACCCTCTGCAGAGGTAGCACGCTTTCCCCACATCCATCCGGCAACTCATCGTGTCAGCCACGTCCCGCCATACAAGGTGTATGCGAAGTTGAGTAACCGACCATAGCCTGTCCTTTGCTCATGCTAGTATAGGACCCTACCGCTACGAAACATTCCATCGACACTTAAATCCAGCACGTCGGAAACTAAGTGTGAGGACTCGTAGTTCTGCCCGGCGAATTTTAATGGCCCTACAAATCCTCTATCTCCAATTCATATCAGCCCTCAGGCATTGCCCTCAGGCGTTCTTCTCTTTAGAGGACCCGGGTCAGGGGGTAGGTCCTCAGACCATCCCCTCATGGAACGGGGTCATCCCCGTTGTTGAGGCATGACCCCGTTGTTGAGGCATCTAGTACTAATATGAGCAAATTATATGACTACGCCCTTTCCCATATGTGGGTAAATGTGGTCGCACTGGTTATCGGCTGGTCGACGTAAGTACAAGGACACAATGTGCATTTTCCATAACCATCACCATTCTCCATTTCTCCACTTCAACACCGACATCTCGGCATTCCATAATCACACAAGTATTTTCAAAGGAGTTTTTGAGTAAACAATATTTTTCCCATCCTATAGTTTGAGAAAGAATTTCCATCTAATATCTCCATATAGGGTGTCAAAATAATATACTTATTGTTTTGGAAAAGGGTTTTCAAAATCATAGCTTTTGTGGCAAACACCACATAAATCACTTATGCTCCTTATAAGTAAAACATGTGAACCAAAATAGATGTATATATATGCAAGCTCAGAGAATAGCTTGCCTGATTTCAGCATAATGTCCCTGGACTTCTCCTCACTGATCAAAGAAATAAATTCCCATCCTTCTTCAATAAATCCTTTCCAAATACCACTCCGGTAGCGTTTATCTCTAGCGTCGCAAACATGAAAATAAAACAACACTCAATAAGCAAACCAAACCACAAGTGGTATACAAACAAGTAATCAAACCACAAACATAGCACTAGTTTAATCAAGCAACAAATTAAAATCTACTCTAAGAACACTTCAAGGAAAACTGCCTTAATAACAAGCCTAGCACAATTTATTTACTAAAGCTACAGCCCTCATAAATAAAGATACAAGTTATACTAAAAACAAACACTAAACAACAATCACCACACTTAGCTAGATGATATCAAGTAATTAACCCAATCAAGCAAAACAACACATAACCACATGTTTAACTCTATGCTTAACAAAACAATTTACTTAACAAGCCCATTTACTCAGACAAAATTATAAAGGCATTATACTAGCAGGAGTATAACACCATACACATGCCAAAACAAAAGGGCACAAGACATCCTCAATTAGAGGTAACTAACAACCATTTTTCCTAATCAGGAAATACTTCAGACAAAAGTTAAGCCACCAATTAATCTTTGTAATTCAAAATATCTCACCAAGCTAAGGTGGATACATTAACAAGATACTTAAGCTAGTACTCAACTCAAGGACCATCAAGTTTATCAAGCAATGCAAACATATTACTCACACCAACATGTCTAACAAACACCACTAACAGTACTAACATATTATAACCTGCTAAACAATAATAACATGCAAGCAACAGTACCACAACAATCATTAACCAGCAAGGCATGCATGTTAATCACACACAATATTCTCACATCAAAATAATCAAGCTTAACAAATCCTTAATTATTAGGAGAAAAGCTATATAGGGAATAAAACCCTAACAAATACATGACTCACAAGTAGCTCTCCTAACATGCTAGCAAGATTAAGGAAACACATCACAACAGTGGATTACCACCCTACACATGCTAGGAAACACATCTATAACAATAAAGTTATAACACAACAATTAATAAAGTCGTAATAAAAATAGGCAGAAAAGGCCTAAACCTTATAATTAGCACCACAGTCAATCAGTGACTCCTAAATTCAAACCAACCTAGGGATATGTTCTCCTACACATATAGAAGACAAGCCAATTGGATTTACTCTAAAAATCATTTCACAAAAATCTAAAAAAATCACCAAAGTGCCACTGGTGTGTTTACAAGAATGAATAGAATTTAGTTTTAGACTTCATTTGTAAACAAGGCCAACATATCTGGAAAGGTATCACTTCAGGCTATCCATAGAAATTTAGTTTGCAAATTTTGGAGTTATAAAACTCTAGATATTAAATATTTAGTGAAAAAGATACTTTTGACAAGATTTAATCTAGACAACATTTTAAAATATATTTTTTGCAAACAGCCAGTTCTAGCTAATTAAGAAAACACATAGGAACTCCTCAAAATTTGAATCACTCAAACATCTATCACATATCTACCACAATCGAATTAAAACTACACTGCAATTATCACAGGAAATAAAATCATATATCAGATTTACTGGAAAAATAAACGGATGGGCCAGATCTGGCCTAGATCCAACTGAGCAGCGCTGAGAGCGGCCCAGCCTGCGGCCCATGAGCGAAGCGAAGCGGTACGGGCCCGTCTTCATCTCCCTCGTGACACGCAGCGACGAGCGAGGCACGGCAGGAGTACGGCGAGGTCGACGCGGCGGCTCCGGTGGTCCTAAAAAGAAGAGGCGGTGTCCATGAGAAGGCTCGCGATGAGGGGAGCTCAGGGACACGAAAATGGCGGAGAATGATGGACTGAGTCACTCGTGAGCTTGCTCGACATCTCGGCGATGGAGAGGAAGAGGATGCGGACGGCAACGGCGATCCCGGGATTCCCAGCTCGATTCCTTCGGCGTGGAGGGAGAACCGGACGCGGGGAAGCTTCTGGTGCTCTTCGATTTGGACGGGGAGGCTTGAATCGACGGCAGCAACGACGGCCGTGGCGCTAGGGTGGGGAGCTCGTGGAAGAAGTGAGAGAGAGGGAGAGGCAGGGGAGTGAGGGGGAGCAGAGGAGCAAAGGGGGCGGCGCGGTGCCCTCTTATCCACCTCGCAGGGGACAAGGGAGGGGGGGGGGGTCCGGCGAGCTCGGGGGCAAGAAGCGGGGAGAACGGCGCCATGCTGCCCGGCTACAGGAGGAAGAAAATTTTGCAGGAAGCCCCCTGGAATTCTTTTTTCTATTTACATCTAGGTCCTTTTCTATTTCTTTTAAAACCAGTGAGTTTCAGTGATTTAATTGAGGCCTTTAAACATTTTTAAAAATTATGAGAAAAATCAGGTAGCCTCCCATATACA
This sequence comes from Poa pratensis, assembly GCA_947311845.1. Lineage (NCBI taxonomy): Eukaryota > Viridiplantae > Streptophyta > Magnoliopsida > Poales > Poaceae > Poa > Poa pratensis. The sequence goes on along the minus strand of CAMZMU010000033.1, from coordinate 57,965,730 downwards.
TGTAGAAGCTCCACAAAAATTGGTATTTGAAGGTAAAATATTTTGAACCACATGGGTTCATAGGGTTTGAATATATTATTTTTGGTAAATGAAATTTGTTATTCCTTTAATATTTTTAAATCAAGTGAGAGATATTGTTTTGAGCTCTTGGAACTTTCTTGACAATTATGGTAACTTCAAAATAATTTATATTTTCATAGAGAAAATATTTGTTTGGAGGAATGTAGAGAATTAGGGAGGGAAAATAATTTATTTAGATCATTTCTTTAACTCATGATCTTAATTTCCATTTGTTGAGTAATTTGAGGAGTTTGCTTTTAAGTTTAAGTCACATCCCAAAATTGGGACCAGTGGGTTTCCAACTTAACACTCAAGTATAACAAGCAAACAATCACAACAAGATCAACATCACAACCAAGACCGCACAAGTCCTACCACAAGAATTAATCATACCACCATTTACATAATTAACAATACTGTCTTATAAAAATGATCACACTTAATTATGACAAGATGATGTTTAAAACTATCTCAACTTCACCTTTGTATTTTTGAAAAGGGTTTTGAGCAAGACAAAATATGTGGGGTAATATATTTCCCACTTGTGTTTTCTTTTTAAAATGAAGTGATAATCAAAGTTTATAAAATGGGAGTTGCATACACATGCAAAAGATCAAGGTTGAAAAATAGATAGGAGATAGAATATAGATCTCCATAATTTTGGAAACATATAATTTTGGAAATACTTTTACTTTCCCAATAATGGGTATTGGTTTTGGTTGTTGCTGATCCAAGTATCATTGAAATGGACTTCAGCCAGAAATAAGAATGGAAAAGACATATGGAATATTTTCTTGTCATAACATGATCACCAAAGTTAAATATATTTTTATCTTGGTTGAGTTCTTGGTTATTATTTACTAGTCAAACAACTTAAACAACAAGTCACACAAGGTCCAACATAGCAATGGGAAGGAATCCACAACCATTAGTGAAAACATTTCAAAAAGTTTTTGTTGGTTCTGAATTTTGGGTCTGGTAAAACTAAGTTTTTCTTAGTTCCAAAATTTGGGATGTTACAGCTCTTCCCCCCTTAAAAATAAATCTCGAGGACGAGATTTGCCCGGTGGTAACAGGGGAGTACGAGGGCACGGGTTTTGGGCTGATTATACTTCTGAGGTCGTTGCTTCTTCAGTGAGGTCGCCATGTGAGATCTTGACAAATTGATGTTGCCAGGCTTTCTTTGTTGATAACTTCTGTGCTAAGTTCAGATCCTTGATGATAGGGTTGACTTGACGATCGATGCTGATGGATAGTCCTGGTTGGTGCAGGTCTTCCCCCCTTAAAAAGGGGTTTTGAAGGTTCATCCTTAAGGTTGCAGCTGGAGTTGACTTGGAGACATTGTTCTTCCGAGGTAGCTTGACGATCTTCGTCTTGGGTGTCGCGCCTTGGTGCTTGGGGTTGGTGCAGATATCACTTCCAGATATTGTCGCCTTACGAGGGTCGCAGGTGGGGACGTGTAGTTTTCAGGATGCGCTGATCCTGTGTACTCGAATCTCTCCGGTTTCTAGTTAGAAGAGGGATGTTAATACTTCTGGTTGCGTCGGAGGTTGCTTGGTGGTTGACGTTGTCCACAGCAGGTGCTTTCGTCGTTCGATTCTTCTAGCCCTTCTTCAGCTGAGTAGAGGAGGTACTTCATTGTTGACTTCCTTGGTTCTTGAGCTTCATGAAGCTTTGGTAAGAATCTTAAGAGGTAGAGTCTAGGGCATCGAGCTTCCAGAGGAGTCTAAAAGTCAGTTAGGGTGTCCTGAGGTAGGTGGTTCAGTACGATGCTCAAAGAAGGTGCAAGGGTCGCGTTCTCAGTTAGCCGTAAAAGTTAAGGAGAAAAGCTTCATGTCGGCAGTCTCCATTTGCGTTCTTGCCTCCTCCCTTGGTTTGATTTGTCGAGGCAGGTTGAACGGGAAGGTTGTTTGTCAGAGGACGCTGATGGTGCTTGCTCTTGAGTTAAATTCACGTGGATGGCCTTCGATGTTGGACGACTTCGGCCTCGATGATGGTGATCTTCTCACTACCAACTATAGGTGATTCTTCGTCTGTCACCTCTTAATAGACCCTAGAAAAAGTTAGTGAAGAACTTTCGCACCAGTTGTTTTCCCAAACGGATACCTTTTTCTTTTCTTGTTTCGGAAATCATACCGTTGGAGAAACACTATAAATTTCCATGTGACTTTCTTATCTAGAACTTGAACATTTCTTATGTTATACACTTGATTTAAGAAAATTATTATTGTCCTTTATTTAAGTTCCAACATCATTTGTCTCACCCTGCGGTGAAGACATCCACTAGTTCTAGCAAAGCTTCCATTAGTTAGTTGTATAGAATGTGGGTGTCTTTTATGACATCGAATTGCCTTAGTCATACAAAAAGAATTTGTTAACAAGGTAGCTAGTCTTGTCATCAAACTACTTTTCATATTCCAGGGCTGAGATGTACTGGATTATCTGACGTTTCGTTTATTTGGATATGACACTCAATTGTTTGAGCATACAAAAGTGATTTGTTAACAAGTTCATGAGGCTTGTTACCAAACTACTTCTATATAACACGAACATTGGAATATCACACTATTTCTAGAGGGATTATTAATAAAGATTAGGATATAAGAGTTTCCAAATACTCAATGATAGTCTGGTATATTGCTTCTTTGCCAACCCAAGAAATCTCTCTTCAATGTCTTCTTGTCGTAGTTCCTCCTTCTTGCGGTCTTTGAGCTCGAATCTTCATAGCAACTCTTATACACTCCTTGAGTTCCTCTAGTTACCAATCCTAAATGAGTCTGCTCATGTCCTCGTTTCTTGTCAAGGCTTGCAGTCCTAGAAGATTAGTTAGTACTATCGTGGACTTGAGTCAGATGTTAACCTAAAGTTAGATACGATAAGTTAGTGTGGTATTCTTGAAGTTTCACAAATTAATTTTTACGAGGTGAGGCTCGTGTCTTCACGAGGTTGGCATAAAATTGCAACTTCCTTCGAGATCTTGACGTACTTGCTCCAGATGGTGCGTGAAGGTCAATGTCTGACTTGCCGGTTATGTTGTAGAAATCTCAGGCTATTTGGTTAAAGATCGGGATTCTTTTGTATCTTGCGGAACTGTCAGTTCTTATTGGGAGATGGTTAGATGAGAGGAAAAATATTTTAGAAAGATTTTCCTTGGCGGGTTTACATCTGCAACAAGGTTCAATTATGGCGAAGAGGTCAAAAATGGTTTTTGTTAGGCGGCAAAAGGAGTTTTATAAAAAGAGAATTTTGAGGTTACTTTGTGTTGCCGACAAGGCGTGATTGTGAACACACAAGAAAAACAACACACAAACAGAGAACTCACAAACAAACAACACATAAGCAGAGTACACACAAGCAAAGAGCACACAAGGTACGTCTAGTACCAAAGGACGTCTAATACTCGCGGTAGTCGGGTAGTACAACCAAGGTTCCTATCATTTTTATCCTATGGGTCTGGGTTAAACAAGGCTGTTGAAATCTCCATTTTATCGCCTTAGGCTTCAGCAGGAAAAATTGAGATTGTCGAGGTAGTAACTGAGTGGAATTGTTGATATTGAGTTGAGATCTTCGAAGGTCTCTTGCTTTGTTGATACTGACGATCTTGGTATTTGCAGATCAATCACCTTGATGTTGAATGTTGAATTTTGAGATGGAAGCTTCTTCTGTATGTGCTAGCTAATTAGGTCTCACTTGGGTTCATCGTCAAGTATTTTGAACGGGTAAGAGGGAATAGAGAAATCCTTGGAAAATCTTAAATAGAGGGATAAGACTCAGAAATATTTGAGAAGGTGAGAAGAGTGGAAGCTATTTTCTTGGGCTTCCTTTGATAAAAATGTATTTTGGTAGTAATATACTTTTAACAAAAATATTTCCTTTCCTAACTAACGTCCATGCTAACTAAGGTCTCCTATAGTCAGGATTGCTCTGATACCAAGTCTGTGAGGACCCCGGATTAGGTATCCGAGATACTCGTTATGTTTCCTGCAACAATCCCATGATCAGTCTGTTGTTGCACATAACTCGAATTGGCATCACAGAACACCCATAAATACCGAATGAATATACTTACTTGATTGAGCCGTAACCTTAACAGGTACTTGCAGCGGAAATCATCAAATAACGTGGAGCCCAAGTCATTTGCCAAAACCCTACAGGCAGCTGACTGGGAAGCGCCCTAGTTCGCATTGACGTCAGTGAAGTCTTCTTCTTCGACTGCTCATCTTCAAAATCTGGCTAAGACAATAGCCAGGGACGAAACCAATATGAGTACATTTGATTGTACTCGCAACTACCCCCGAATGAGCATGCACTACTCTTTTTATTGTTCAAATAAAACTTTCTTTACTTTGAAAACTCTACATCCTTATTGAAAAAGGGAAGGATAGACTTTTGTTTAATAAACCTTTGTTTGAAATCCTATAACTTTATTGAAAAAGGAAAGAAGGCTTTTAGAACTTTTTCCCATAATCTGTCTTTGTAAGAAGTCTCTTTTAAAGCTTTTCCCGAAAATACATCTTTGTTGAAAAAGGTAAGAAGTCTCTTTTATAAACATTTTTCCCGAAAAATCCCATTTAGTTTATTTCTCCAAAACTCCTCCTTTTTCGACCAAAGCCCTTCATAGCCAAATCATTTTTCCAGCAACCTCATACCAGCCCGTCGGTATAGTTGCATATATCAAACATCTCCATTTTCTTTCCAAATCTTAAAACATTTCCAAAACTTGCACATAGGTCAAGGTAGGGCCTCCCAACTGTCCATATCCGAGGACTCGGCTATTCGAATAGTTTTACCCTCTGCAGAGGTAGCACGCTTTCCCCACATCCATCCGGCAACTCATCGTGTCAGCCACGTCCCGCCATACAAGGTGTATGCGAAGTTGAGTCACCGACCATAGCCTGTCCTTTGCTCATGCTAGTATAGGACCCTACCGCTACGAAACATTCCATCGACACTTAAATCCAGCACGTCGGAAACTAAGTGTGAGGACTCGTAGTTCTGCCCGGCGAATTTTAATGGCCCTACAAATCCTCTATCTCCAATTCATATCAGCCCTCAGGCGTTCTTCTCTTTAGAGGACCCGGGTCAGGGGGTAGGTCCTCAGACCATCCCCTCATGGAACGGGGTCATCCCCGTTGTTGAGGCATCCAGTACTAATATGAGCAAATTATATGACTACGCCCTTTCCCATATGTGGGTAAATGTGGTCGCACAGGTTATCGGCTGGTCGACGTAAGTACAAGGACAAAATGTGCATTTTCCATAACCATCACCATTCTCCATTTCTCCACTTCAACACCGACATCTCGGCATTCCATAATCACACAAGTATTTTCAAAGGAGTTTTTGAGTAAACAATATTTTCCCATCCTATAGTTTGAGAAAGAATTTCCATCTAATATCTCCATATAGGGTGTCAAAATAATATACTTATTGTTTTGGAAAAGGGTTTTCAAAATCATAGCTTTTGTGGCAAACACCACATAAATCACTTATGATCCTTATAAGTAAAACATGTGAACCAAAATAGATGTATATATATGCAAGCTCAGAGAATAGCTTGCCTGATTTCAGCATAATGTCCCTGGACTTCTCCTCACTGATCAAAGAAATAAATTCCCATCCTTCTTCAATAAATCCTTTCCAAATACCACTCCGGTAGCGTCTATCTCTAGCGTCGCAAACATGAAAATAAAACAACACTCAATAAGCAAACCAAACCACAAGTGGTATACAAACAAGTAATCAAACCACAAACATAGCACTAGTTTAATCAAGCAACAAATTAAAATCTACTCTAAGAACACTTCAAGGAAAACTGCCTTAATAACAAGCCTAGCACAATTTATTTACTAAAGCTACAACCCTCATAAATAAAGATATAAGTTAAACTAAAAACAAACACTAAACAACAATCACCACACTTAGCTAGATGCTATCAAGTAATTAACCCAATCAAGCAAAACAACACATAACCACATGTTCAACTCTATGCTTAACAAAACAATTTACTTAACAAGCCCATTTACTCAGACAAAATTATAAAGGCATTATACTAGCAGGAGTATAACACCATACACATGCCAAAACAAAAGGGCACAAGACATCCTCAATTAGAGGTAACTAACAACCATTTTTCCTAATCAGGAAATACTTCAGACAAAAGTTAAGCCACCAATTAATCTTTGTAATTCAAAATATCTCACCAAGCTAAGGTGGATACATTAACAAGATACTTAAGCTAGTACTCAACTCAAGGACCATCAAGTTTATCAAGCAATGCAAACATATTACTCACACCAACATGTCTAACAAACACCACTAACAGTACTAACATATTATAACCTGCTAAACAATAATAACATGCAAGCAACAGTACCACAACAATCATTAACCAGCAAGGCATGCATGTTAATCACACACAATATTCTCACATCAAAATAATCAAGCTTAACAAATCCTTAATTATTAGGAGAAAAGCTATATAGGGAATAAAACCCTAACAAATACATGACTCACAAGTAGCTCTCCTAACATGCTAGCAAGATTAAGGAAACACATCACAACAGTGGATTACCACCCTATACATGCTAGGAAACACATCTATAACAATAAAGTTATAACACAACAATTAATAAAGTCCTAATAAAAATAGGCAGAAAAGGCCTAAACCTTATAATTAGCACCACAGTCAATCAGTGACTCCTAAATTCAAACCAACCTAGGGATATGTTCTCCTACACATATAGAAGACAAGCCAATTGGATTTACTCTAAAAATCATTTCACAAAAATCTACAAAAATCACCAAAGTGCCACTGGTGTGTTTACAAGAATGAATAGAACTTTAGTTTTAGACTTCATTTGTAAACAAGGCCAACATATCTGGAAAGGTGTCACTTCAGGCTATCCATAGAAATTTAGTTTGCAAATTTTGGAGTTATAAAACTCTAGATATTAAATATTTAGTGAAAAAGATACTTTTGACAAGATTTAATCTAGACAACATTTTAAAATATATTTTTTGCAAACAGCCAGTTCTAGCTAATTAAGAAAACACATAGGAACTCCTCAAAATTTGAATCACTCAAACATCTATCACATATCTACCACAATCGAATTAAAACTACACTGCAATTATCACAGGAAATAAAATCATATATCAGATTTACTGGAAAAATAAACGGATGGGCCAGATCTGGCCCAGATCCAACTGAGCAGCGCTGAGAGCGGCCCAGCCTGCGGCCCATGAGCGAAGCGAAGCGGTACGGGCCCGTCTTCATCTCCCTCGTGACACGCAGCGACGAGCGAGGCACGGCAGGAGTACGGCGAGGTCGACGCGGCGGCTCCGGTGGTCCTAAAAAGAAGAGGCTGTGTCCATGAGAAGGCTCGCGATGAGGGGAGCTCAGGGACACGAAAATGGCAGAGAATGATGGACTGAGTCACCCGCGAGCTTGCTCGACATCTCGGCGATGGAGAGGAAGAGGATGCGGACGGCAACGGCAATCCCGGGCTTCCCAGCTCGATTCCTTCGGCGTGGAGGGAGAACCGGACGCGGGGAAGCTTCTGGTGCTCTTCGATTTGGATAGTGTGGGGACCCCGGACTAGCTGTCCGAAATACCCTTGTGCCTACAACATCAGCGATCCCATGATCAGTCTGTCGCTGAGCACAATCAAACCGGTATCAAAAGAACATCCATAAATACTGAAGGAAATTACTTACTTGATTGAAGCCATAAGCTTTAACAGGTACTTGCAGCGGAAATCACCAAACAACGTGGAGCCCAAGTCATATGCCACAACCCCACAGGCAACTGACTAGGAAGTGCCCTAGTTCGCATTGACGTCAGTTAAAACATCTCCTTCGAACTGCTCCTCTTCAGAATCTGGCTAAGACAATAGCCAGGGACGAAACCAATATGCGTACATTTGATTGTACTCGCAAACTACCCCCGACATGAGCATGCACTACTCTTTTATTTGTTTAAATAAAACTTTGTTTGCTTTGAAAACTCCATATCTTTATTGGAAAAAGGAAAGAAGGCTTTTAGAAGTTTTCCCATAATTCTATCTTTGTAAGAAATCTCTTTAAAACTTTTTCCCGAAATATATCTTGTCAAAAAAAATGATAAGAAGTCTCTTTTAAAACATTTTCCCGAAAAATCACCATTTTATCTGTTTCTCCAAAACTCCTCCTTTTTCTGACCATAGTCTGTCATGGCCCACTTTCCTCCATCAACATCATACCAACTCATTGGAATAGTAGTGGAACACTTTCTCCACTTGCACATGGTCTTAGGAACAGCCTCCCAATTGTCCATATCCGAGGACTCGGCTATTCGAATAGTTTTAACCCTCTGCAAAGGTAGCACGCTTTTTGCCCACATCCATCCGGTAACTCATCGTGTCAGCCACGTCCCGCCATACAATGTGTATGCGAAGTTGAGCCACCGACCATAGTCTGTCCTTTGCTCATGCTAGTATAGGACCCTGCCCATATGACACTTTCCATCAACACTCAGTCCAGTTTCCCGTCGGAAACCCTAAGTGTGAGGACTCATAGTTTTGCCTGGCGGTGTATAGGGGACATCCTTCTATCCTCCTCCTTATCTTTCCATAGAGTTTGAGCGAGGACCCAGGTCAGGGTAGGTCCTCAGACCATCCCCTCATGCATAACGGAGTCATCTCCGTCGATGAGGCATCCCATACTAATAAGAGCAAATTATATGACTAAGCCCTTTCCCATATGTGGGTAAATGTGGTCGCACAGGGTAAGATTGGTCGTCATAGTACTAGGACACTGTGCATTTTTCATAAACATCACCATTCTCCATTTCTCCACTTCAACACCGACACCTCGGCATTCCATAACCACACAAGTATTTTCAAAGGAGTTCTGAGTAAACAATATTTTTCCCATCCTATAGTTTGAAAAAGAATTTCCATCTAATATCTCCATATAGGGTGTCAAAATAATATACTTATAGTTTGGAAAAAGGGTGTTCAAAATCATAGCTTTAGTGGTAAACACCACATAAATCACTGATGCTCTTTATAAGTAAAACATGTGAATCAAATAGAGGTATATAGATGCAAGCTCAGAGAATAGCTTGCCTGATTCCAGCATAATGTTCCTGGGCTTCTTCTCACTGATCAAAGAAATAACTCCCATCCTTCTTCGATAAATCCTCTCCAAATACCACTCCGGTAGCGTTTATATCTAGCGTCGCAAACATGAAAATAAAACAACACACAATAAGCAAACCAAACCACAAGTGGTACACGAACAAGTAATCAAACCACAAACATAGCACTAGTTTGATCAAGCAACAAACTAAAAGCTACTCTAAGAACACTTCAAGGAAGACAGCCTTAATAACAAGCCTAGCACCACTTATTTACTAAAGCTACAACACTCATAAATAAAGGATACGAGTTAACCTAAAAACAAACATTAAATAACAATCACCACACTTAGCTAGATGCTAACAAGGATTTAATCCAACAAGCAAAACATCACAAAGCCACATGTTTAACTCTAGGCTAACAAAACAATTTATTCAGACAAATTCACAAGGGCATTATACTAGCAGGAGTATAACACCATACACATGCCAAAACAAGAGGGCACAAAGACATCCTCAATTAGAGGTAATTAACAACCATTTTTCCTAATCAGGAAATACTTCAGACAAAAGTTAAGCCACCAATTAATCTTTGTAATTTAAAATATCTCACCAAGCTAAGGTAGAGACATTAACAGGAAATTCAAGCTATTATTCAACTTAAACACAACCAAGTTTGGCAAACAAGGCAAGCATAATAATCACACTAAATAATCTAGCATCAAAATAAATAAGCATAGCAATTCCTAATTACTAGGTGAAAAGCTATATAGTGAATAAAACCCTAACAAACACATGACTCACAAATAGCTCTCCTAACATGCTAGTAAAAATAAGAAAACATGTCACATCAGTGGACTACCACCCTACACATGCTAGGAAACACATTTATAACAATAAAATTATAATACAACAATTAATAATGGCCTAATAAAAATAGGCAGAAAAAGCCTAAACCTTATAATTAGCACCACAGTCAATCAGTGACTCCTAAATTCAAATAAAGCTAGGGATATGTTCTCCTACACATATAGAAGACAAGGCAATTGGATTTACTCCAAAATTCATCTCACAAAAATCTACAAAAATCACCAAAGAGCCACTGGTGTGTTTACAAGAATGGATAGAACTTTTGTTTTAGGTTTCATTTGCATACAAGACCAACAGAGCTGGAAAGGTATCACTTCAAGCTATCCAGGGAATTTTAGTTTGCAATATTTGGAGTTATAAAACTCTAGATATTAAATATTTAGTGAAAAAGATACTTTTTACAAGTTTTAATCTAGACAACAATTAAAAATATATTTTAGCAAGCAACCAGTTCTGCATGTTTAAGAAAACACATATGAGCTGTACAAAATTTAAATCAAAATAATTGCACACTTAGATCCACCACAAAAGAATTAAATCTACACTGCAAATTTAACAGGAAATAAAATCTTATATTAGAACTACTGGAAAAAAAACAACACTGGGCTCGATCTGGCCCAGATCCATCCGAGCAACACAGAAGGCGGCCCAGCTGCGGCCCACTCGCAAGGCGAAATGGTACGGGCCCTCTTCTCCTTCCTCGACACGCACCGCGGCGCAAGGAGACGAGCTGGAGCTTCGGGCGGGAATGGCGTCGTCGACTCCGAGGTTCCTAGAAGAAATGGCGATGTCTACGAGTTAGCTCGTGAGGAGGGGATTTCAGGGAGGCAAGAATGGCGGGAAATGGTGGACGCAATCGCTCACGAGCTTGCTCGACGTTCGGCGGCCGGAGATGAAGAAGACGTCGATGCACCGCTCGATGCGCAGCTTCCCACGACGATTCCTTGGACGGGAATGGAGAGGACGATGAGGCGGAGAGGATGGTGGTCTTGGATTTGCTCGGGGCGTCCTAGAACGGCGGCGATGTGGCGGCGGAGCTCCGGCTAGGTTTTTGGGCTCGGGAAGAACGGAGAGAGAGAGAGCGGGTGAGGGGACAAGTGAGGGGCGAGAGAGAGCAGAGGAGCGTCGAGGCGCTCTTATCCCACTCGCAGGGCAGCAGAGAGGGGGGGGTCCGGGCGGCGAGCGCGTCGTGCGGGCGACACGGCGCCGTGGCTACTGGTGCTACAGGGAAAGAGACGACCAAATTACAGAAAACCCCCTGGACTTCTGTTTCTATTTACAACTAAGTCCTTTTCTGTTTCTTTTATTTCTTTTTTTAATATCCAGTAGCTTTTAGGGATTTATTTGGGGTACTAAAACATTTTATAAAAATTTGAAAATATTCATGTGGCCTCCCCAATACTTGTAGAAGCTCCACAAAAATTGAGTTGTCAAAATAAAATGTTTTGAACAACTTTTGTTCACAGGTGTTAAATAAGGCATTTTCTTAAATACAATTTTATAATCCTTTTGAAACTTTAAAGCAAATTAAAAATATTATTTTTGAACTCTTGGAACTTCCTTGACAAATATATTAACTTCAAATAGTTTTTATTTTCATAAGATAGTATTTGTTTGAAGGAAATAGATAGTTAGGTAGAGAAAATTATTTATTAAGATCATTGTTTTAACTCATGATCTTAATTTCCATTTTTGAACAATTTGACGAGTTTGTTTTAAATTAGGTCACACACCAAATTTGATACCAAATGGGTTTTAGTTTAGTGTTAAGCACAATTGAGGAAGTATCCACACAAGCAACAAACACAACAAGATCAACATCACAACAATCGCAACAAGATCTACATCACAACCAAGTCCACACAATTCAAACCACAAGAATTAATCATACCACCATTTTCGCAATGCTATCTTGGAGAAAAGTGACCACTCCTAATTAGGACAAGATGATGTTTAGGAAATATCTCCACTCATAACTTAATAGTTTTGAAAAAGGTTTGAGAATGGAAATATATGGGGTAACATATTTCCCACTAGGGTTATTTTCAACTGGAGTGAAATTCAGAGTTTATAAAAATGGGAGTTGTATACACCTGCAAAATATCAGGGTTGAGAAATAGGTAGGAGATAGCATATAGATCCCCATAATTTTGGAAACACACAATTTTGGGAATGCTTTTACTTTCTCAAATGCTGGTATTAGTTTTGGTTGCTGATAAACCAAGTATCATTGAAATGGAGTTGGCCAAAATAAGAATGGAAAAGATATATGGAATATTTTCTTGTCATAACATGATCACCAAAGTTAAATATATTTTTATATTGGTTGGGTCTTATATTTACTAGTCAAACAACTTAAACAACAAGTCACACAAGTTCAAACATAGCAATGGGAAGGAAAACACAATCATCAATGAAACATTTCAAAAAGTTTTTGTTGGTTCTGAATTTTGGGTCTGGTAAAAGTAAGTTTTTCTTGGTTTCAAAATTTGGGATGTTACAGATCCTTCCCCCCTTAAAAATAAATCTCGTCCTCGAGATTTGCCCGGTGGTAACAGGGGAGTACGAGGGCACGGGTTTTGGGCTGGCTATACTTCTGAGATCGTTGCTTCTTTAGTAAGGTCACCATGTGAGATCTTGTCAAATTGGTGTTGCGAGACTTTCTTTGTCGATGATCTTCTGTGCTGAGTTCAGATCCTTGATGATAGGGTTGACTTGGCGATCGGCACTGATGGATAATCGTGGTTGGCTGTTTCCAGATACTACAAGGCTGAGGCGCAAGGAACTAATTATTACCACGTTCTTGTATAACTATTGCAGGTCTTCCCCCCTTAAAAGGGGTTTTGAAGGTTCATCCTGAAGGTCGCAGCTGGAGTTGAATTGGGGGCATTATTCTTCCGAGGTAGCTTGACGATCTTTGTCTTGGGTGTCATTCCTCGAGGTTTGGGTCGGTGCAGATATCACTTCCTGGTATTGTCTCCTTACGAGGGTCGCAGGTGAGGACGCGTTGTTCTCCGGATGCGTCAAGTCTGAACACTTGACTCTCTCCGGTTTCTAGTTAGTAGAGGGATGTTATAAACTTCTAAGGGCGTCTGGACTTGCTTGGTGGTTGATGTTGCCAACAGCAGGTACTTTCGTTGTTTGATTCTTCTTAGTGACTTCCGATAGATCTTCTTCACGCTTTTCTTCCTTCGGCTTGGCGGGAAAAAGGTTGTCCTGAAAGACTTCTTTGGTTCTGGGTCTTCACAAGTAAGTTAGAGTGCACCAGAATAGTTAGGGTTTCCGGGAAAACTTTCTGGTTGAGGGGCTTAAGTTAATTTTCAAGGGAGTTGGGTGCTATACTCTGAACATCAAACTTATTATACCTAAAATCCAAAACAACCAACTTTACCTAGGCCTCTAATTCTCGAGTCTTCAAAATACCATTCCAACATCTTTGGTAAGGCCACTACTATCAACTAGTTTATTGAATCATGGCTTTTGCCCAAGCTAAAGTTATTAATCCTCCATCATCTTCCTCGGGCAAAACTCTTTATCATAGCTAGTTCAATCTATCGGATACCCATCGAACCTTTCAGGCTCAGTCTTCCCATTACATCCTATCACAAAAATCATAGTGGTCCACCAATTATTTCTTGATTGATTTTTCCCCATAGATAGGCATATCTCATATTATCTTACTCCTTCAGGTGGTTATTTTCCCACGACCATATCATCAAAGCTAAATAAAGAATCCAGCAGTCATGTGATCATTCCATCAAGAATTGCCCCACTTTCTATCCAAATTCGGATTTTATCTCCACACTTTTGGGCCTTGATCTCTTAATCAACGATAAAAGATCTTTCTAAGAATAATCCAAACAGAGCGTGACAAGCTCTGAAAACTTCTACCACCTAGAATGTCTTGCTACTAGACCAAGTCATATTGATTCCTAGAATCCGATAAACATTCACTTATCCTCTACCAATTATTTCTTGCATACAACGATCTACTCATTTGCTAACTCATCTTTGACCACTTCCTATAATTCTATAAGAATTTAGTACAAGGTCACTTGCGCTAGGAATCACCCTAAACATTCCAACACCGGAGTATTCTTCTTAATTTACTTGCTTCTAACCAATCCAAACATCATTTTATCAGCAAGTGCTTCCTAAAAAATCCAATAACTTTCACCTTTATTTCTAAACCTTAAATCAAGGGTCACGTCTTCTAGCTCCAGATAACCACCAATGGTTGGGGACCGCAACTGGTTAGCCCCAGTGTATTAATCAAATATATCATCTGTCCAAACCCAATTAATTTATCGATCTACTCCAAGTTTTCACTTCTATTCTAAACCCCCAAATTTTGATATACCAACATCATCCACCAAAGTTTGATCTCATCAACTAGATTCTTAAGGGATCCTTTTGACTAATAATCTTATAGTCCAACACTCTTATATCCTCCTAAAGTCTCCTTTGTACCAACTAGTTTTGAGTCGTCCTATGGCACTTATTCCCTTGGTCTAGAAAAAAGCAGTTAGTATCTTTGCAAAATTTGGTTAGATGAGAGATTTAAAGTTAGATAAATTATGTTAGTTATGTTTGTTTTTTATTATTATTATTGTTTTGTTAGTCCGACGGGATACGACCAGTGTCATCTACCGTCGGGTCTTGAATCTTCATCTTTCTCAATGGCTTGATGGGGTTGCACAAAACGACGTATGAAGTCTTGGGTTAGAGAGTATTCCATACCTTGCTTCTCTTACGAAGAGAAAATTTTCTGATGGGTTTTCTAAGTCGGTCTTTTGAAAAGATACAAAAAGTATATCTATGGCCAACAAGGCGAAAAGGTTTTTGCAAACAGTCAAAATTAAAGCAACAGATAAAAGTGTGGTTATTTTGGGTTCCCGACAAGGCGTGTTTTGTGAAACACACAAGGAAAACAACACACATTAATGCAACACATAAGTAAGGATTAATCAAGGCACTCTTAGCACCAACAGACATTTAATACCGTGGAAGATGGGTTTGCTCAAGTAAAACGAGCTTATCCTATCGATCCTATGGGTCTGGGTCAACTATGATGGTTGAATTCTTCATACCATCATTCCTTGTGGATTGATGTGGTTGAGCTTGAAACTTGGTAGGGTCTTAGTGGAAACCTCTGGCGGTGAAATCACTGCAATCTCTGAAGGTTGCAACTTGAGTAGAAGGGTTAATGTTGAGCTGAGGTCTTCGCATATAAATCACCTTGATGTTGAAGTCTTCGGGTTGCTAATTACTAAGGTCTCTCCTGGTTCATCGTCAAATATCTCTAAATTTGAATGGGGTCAAGATAACAGAAGAAACTTTTGATAAACCTTTAGACAAGAGGTAAGGTTTAGAATAATTCGAGAAGGTGAAAAGAGTGGAAGTTATACTTAGGCTTCCTTAGATACAAATAATTTAGGTAGTATTATATTTCTTTCCACAATAATTTTCTCCTATGGGCCTCGGTGAAACAGGGCTGTTGAAGTCTTCATTTTATCGCCTTAGTCTCCAGCTGGAATACTTGAGATTGTCAAGGTAGTAACTGAGTGGAATTGTTGATATTGAGTGAGGTCTTCGAGGTCTCTCGCTTTGTTGATACTGACGATCTTGGTATTTGCACATCAATCGCCTTGATGTTAAATGTTGAGTATTTGAGATGGAAGCTTCTTCTTCTTCTGGGTACTAGCTAACTAGGTCTCACTGGGTTTCATCATCAAGTAGACTCTTGGTTTTGAACAGGGTAGAGGTAATAGAAGAATTCCTTGGAAATCTTAAAATAGAGGGGTACGGTTTAGATTTAGAAGTTCTTGAGAAGGTGAGAAGAGTGAAGCCTATTTTTGGACTTCTCTTGATAAGAAAATATATTTTTGGTAGTAATAGCTTTTTAACAAAATATTTCCTTTCCTAAATAACGTCCATGCTAACTAAGGTCTCCTACAGTCAGGATGGCTCTGATACCAAGTCTTGTGGGGACCCCGGACTAGCTGTCCGAAATACCCTTGTGCCTACAACATCAGCGATCCCATGATCAGTCTGTCGCTGAGCACAATCAAACCGGTATCAAAAGAACATCCATAAATACCGAAGGAAATTACTTACTTGATTGAAGCCATAAGCTTTAACAGGTACTTGCAGCGGAAATCACCAAACAACGTGGAGTCCAAGTCATATGCCACATCCCCACAGGCAACTGACTGGGAAGCGCCCTAGTTCGCATTGACGTCAGTTAAAACGTCTCCTTCGAACTGCTCCTCTTCAGAATCTGGCTAAGACAATAGCCAGGGACGAAACCAATATGAGTACATTTGATTGTACTCGCAAACTACCCCCGACATGAGCATGCACTACTCTTTTATTTGTTTACATAAAACTTTGTTTGCTTTGAAAACTCCATATCTTTATTGGAAAAAGGAAAGAAGGCTTTTAGAAGTTTTCCCATAATTCTATCTTTGTAAGAAATCTCTTTAAAACTTTTTCCCGAAATATATCTTGTCAAAAAAAATGATAAGAAGTCTCTTTTAAAACATTTTCCCGAAAAATCACCATTTTATCTGTTTCTCCAAAACTCCTCCTTTTTCTGACCATAGTCCGTCATGGCCCACTTTCCTCCATCAACATCATACCAACTCATTGGTATAGTAGTGGAACACTTTCTCCACTTCATTTCCCTTTTAAACTCAAATCTTTTCAAAACTTGCACATGGTCTTAGGAACAGCCTCCCAATTGTCCATATCCGAGGACTCGGCTATTCGAATAGTTTTAACCCTCTGCAGAGGTAGCACGCTTTTTGCCCACATCCATCCGGTAACTCATCGTGTCAGCCACGTCCCGCCATACAAGGTGTATGCGAAGTTGAGCCACCGACCATAGTCTGTCCTTTGCTCATGCTAGTATAGGACCCTGCCCATATGACACTTTCCATCAACACTCAGTCCAGTTTCCCGTCGGAAACCCTGTGTGAGGACTCATAGTTTTGCCTGGCGGTGTATAGGGGACATCCTTCTATCCTCCTCCTTATCTTTCCATAGAGTTTGAGCGAGGACCCAGGTCAGGGTAGGTCCTCAGACCATCCCCTCATGCATAACGGAGTCATCTCCGTCGATGAGGCATCCCATACTAATAAGAGCAAATTATATGACTAAGCCCTTTCCCATATGTGGGTAAATGTGGTCGCACAGGGTAAGATTGGTCGTCATAGTACTAGGACACTGTGCATTTTTCATAAACATCACCATTCTCCATTTCTCCACTTCAACACCGACACCTCGGCATTCCATAACCACACAAGTATTTTCAAAGGAGTTCTGAGTAAACAATATTTTTCCCATCCTATAGTTTGAAAAAGAATTTCCATCTAATATCTCCATATAGGGTGTTAAAATAATATACTTATAGTTTGGAAAAAGGGTGTTCAAAATCATATCTTTAGTGGTAAACACCACATAAATCACTGATGCTCTTTATAAGTAAAACATGTGAATCAAATAGAGGTATATAGATGCAAGCTCAGAGAATAGCTTGCCTGATTCCAGCATAATGTTCCTGGGCTTCTTCTCACTGATCAAAGAAATAACTCCCATCCTTCTTCGATAAATCCTCTCCAAATACCACTCCGGTAGCGTTTATATCTAGCGTCGCAAACATGAAAATAAAACAACACACAATAAGCAAACCAAACCACAAGTGGTACACAAACAAGTAATCAAACCACAAACATAGCACTAGTTTAATCAAGCAACAAACTAAAAGCTACTCTAAGAACACTTCAAGGAAGACAGCCTTAATAACAAGCCTAGCACCACTTATTTACTAAAGCTACAACACTCATAAATAAAGGATACGAGTTAACCTAAAAACAAACATTAAATAACAATCACCACACTTAGCTAGATGCTAACAAGGATTTAATCCAACAAGCAAAACATCACAAAGCCACATGTTTAACTCTAGGCTAACAAAACAATTTATTCAGACAAATTCACAAGGGCATTATACTAGCAGGAGTATAACACCATACACATGCCAAAACAAGAGGGCATAAAGACATCCTCAATTAGAGGTAATTAACAACCATTTTTCCTAATCAGGAAATACTTCAGACAAAAGTTAAGCCACCAATTAATCTTTGTAATTTAAAATATCTCACCAAGCTAAGGTAGAGACATTAACAGGACATTCAAGCTATTATTCAACTTAAACACAACCAAGTTTGGCAAACAAGGCAAGCATAACAATCACACAAAATAATCTAGCATCAAAATAAATAAGCATAGCAATTCCTAATTACTAGGTGAAAAGCTATATAGTGAATAAAACCTTAACAAACACATGACTCACAAATAGCTCTCCTAACATGCTAGTAAAAATAAGGAAACATGTCACATCAGTGGACTACCACCCTACACATGCTAGGAAACACATTTATAACAATAAAATTATAATATAACAATTAATAATGGCATAATAAAAATAGGCAGAAAAGGCCTAAACATTATAATTAGCACCACAGTCAATCAGTGACTCCTAAATTCAAACCAAGCTAGGGATATGTTCTCCTACACATATAGAAGACAAGCCAATTGGATTTACTCCAAAATTCATCTCACAAAAATCTACAAAAATCACCAAAGAGCCACTGGTGTGTTTACAAGAATGAATAGAACTTTTGTTTTAGGTTTCATTTGCATACAAGACCAATAGAGCTGGAAAGGTATCACTTCAAGCTATCCAGGGAATTTTAGTTTGCAATATTTGGAGTTATAAAACTCTAGATATTAAATATTTAGTGAAAAAGATACTTTTTACAAGTTTTAATCTAGACAACAATTAAAAATATATTTTAGCAAGCAACTAGTTCTGCATGTTTAAGAAAACACATATGAACTCTACAAAATTTAAATGAAAATAATTGCACACTTAGATCCACCACAAAAGAATTAAATCTACACTGCAAATTTAACAGGAAATAAAATCTTATATTAGATCTACTGGAAAAAAACAACACTGGGCTCGATCTGGCCCAGATCCATCCGAGCAACACAGAAGGCGGCCTAGCTGCGGCCCACTCACAAGGCGAAACGGTACGGGCCCTCTTCTCCTTCCTCGACACGCACCGCGGCGCAAGGAGACGAGCTGGAGCTTCGGGCGGGAATGGCGTCGTCGACTCCGAGGTTCCTAGAAGAAATGGCGATGTCTACGAGTTAGCTCGTGAGGAGGGGATTTCAGGGAGGCAAGAATGGCGGGAAATGGTGGACGCAATCGCTCATGAGCTTGCTCGACGTTCGGCGGCCGGAGATGAAGAAGACGTCGATGCCCCGCTCGATGCGCAGCTTCCCACGACGATTCCTTGGACGGGAATGGAGAGGACGATGAGGCGGAGAGGATGGTGGTCTTGGATTTGCTCGGGGCGTCCTAGAACGGCGGCGATGTGGCGGCGGAGCTCCGGCTAGGTTTTTGGGCTCGGGAAGAACGGAGAGAGAGAGAGCGGGTGAGGGGACAAGTGAGGGGTGAGAGAGAGCAGAGGAGCGTCGAGGCGCTCTTATCCCACTCGCAGGGCAGCAGAGAGGGGGGGTCCGGGCGGCGAGCGCGTCGTGCGGGCGACACGGCGCCGTGGCTACTGGAGCTACAGGAAAGAGACAACCAAATTACAGAAAACCCCCTGGACTTCTGTTTCTATTTACAACTAAGTCCTTTTCTGTTTCTTTTATTTCTTTTTTAATATCCAGTAGCATTTAGGGATTTATTTGGGGTACTAAAACATTTTATAAAAATTTGAAAATATTCATGTGGCCTCCCCAATACTTGTAGAAGCTCCACAAAAATTGGGTTGTCAAAATAAAATGTTTTGAACAACTTTTGTTAACAGGTGTTAAATAAGGCATTTTCTTAAATACAATTTTATAATCCTTTAGAAACTTTAAAGCAAATTAAAAATATTATTTTTGAACTCTTGGAACTTCCTTGACAAATATATTAACTTCAAATAGTTTTTATTTTCATAAGATAGTATTTGTTTGAAGGAAATAGATAGTTAAGTAGAGAAAATTATTTATTAAGATCATTGTTTTAACTCATGATCTTAATTTCCATTTTTGAACAATTTGAGGAGTTTGTTTTAAATTAGGTCACACACCAAATTTGATACCAAATGGGTTTTAGTTTAGTGTTAAGCACAATTGAGGAATTATCCACACAAGCAACAAACACAACAAGATCAACATCACAACAATCACAACAAGATCTACATCACAACCAAGTCCACACAATTCAAACCACAAGAATTAATCATACCACCATTTTCGCAATGCTATCTTGGAGAAAAGTGACCACTCCTAATTAGGACAAGATGATGTTTAGGAAATATCTCCACTCATAACTTAATAGTTTTCAAAAAGGTTTGAGAATGGAAATATATGGGGTAACATATTTCCCACTAGGGTTATTTTCAACTGGAGTGAAATTCAGAGTTTATAAAAATGGGAGTTGTATACACCTGCAAAATATCAGGGTTGAGAAATAGGTAGGAGATAGCATATAGATCCCCATAATTTTGGAAACACACAATTTTGGGAATGCTTTTACTTTCTCAAATGCTGGTATTAGTTTTGGTTGCTGATAAACCAAGTATCATTGAAATGGAGTTGGCCAAAATAAGAATGGAAAAGATATATGGAATATTTTCTTGTCATAACATGATCACCAATGTTAAATATATTTTTATATTGGTTGGGTCTTATATTTACTAGTCAAACAACTTAAACAACAAGTCACACAAGTTCAAACATAGCAATGGGAAGGAAAACACAATCATCAATGAAACATTTCAAAAAGTTTTTGTTGGTTCTGAATTTTGGGTCTGGTAAAACTAAGTTTTTCTTGGTTTCAAAATTTGGGATGTTACAGATAGGGAGGCTTGAATCGACGGCGGCAACGAAGGCCGTGGCGCTAGGGTGGGGAGCTCGTGGAAGAAGTGAGAGAGAGGGAGAGGCAGGGGAGTGAGGGGGAGCAGAGGAGCAAAGGGGGCGGCGCGGTGCCCTCTTATCCACCTCGCAGGAAACAAGGGAGGGGGGGGGGGTCCGGCGAGCTCGGGAGCAAGAAGCGGGGAGCACGGCGCCGTGCTGCCCGGCTATAGGAGGAAGAAGGTTTTGCAGGAAGCCCCCTGGAATTCTTTTTTCTATTTACATCTAGGTCCTTTTCTATTTCTTTTAAAACCAGTGAGTTTCAGTGATTTAATTGAGGCCTTTAAACATTTTTAATAATTATGAGAAAAATCAGGTAGCCTCCCATATACATGTAGAAGCTCCACAAAAATTGGTATTTGAAGATAAAATATTTTGAACCACATGGGTTCATAGGGTTTGAATATATTATTTTTGGTAAATGAAATTTGTTATTCCTTTAATATTTTTAAATCAAGTGAGAGATATTGTTTTGAGCTCTTGGAACTTTCTTGACAATTATGGTAACTTCAAAATAATTTATATTTTCATAGAGAAAATATTTGTTTGGAGGAATGTTAAGAATTAGGGAGGGAAAATAATTTATTTAGATCATTTCTTTAACTCATGATCTCAATTTCCATTTGTTGAGTAATTTGAGGAGTTTGCTTTTAAGTTTAAGTCACATCCCAAATTTGGGACCAGTGGGTTTCCAACTTAACACTCAAGTATAACAAGCAAACAATCACAACAAGATCAACATCACAACCAAGACCGCACAAGTCCTACCACAAGAATTAATCATACCACCATTTACATAATTAACAATACTATCTTATAAAAATGATCACACTTAATTATGACAAGATGATGTTTAAAACTATCTCAACTCCACCTTTGTATTTTTGAAAAGGGTTTTGAGCAAGACAAAATATGTGGGGTAATATATTTCCCACTTGTGTTCTCTTTTTAAAATGAAGTGATAATCAAAGTTTATAAAATGGGAGTTGCATACACATGCAAAAGATCAAGGTTGAAAAATAGATAGGAGATAGAATATAGATCTCCATAATTTTGGAAACATATAATTTTGGAAATACTTTTACTTTCCCAATAATGGGTATTGGTTTTGGTTGTTGCTGATCCAAGTATCATTGAAATGGACTTCAGCCAGAAATAAGAATGGAAATGACATATGGAATATTTTCTTGTCATAACATGATCACCAAAGTTAAATATATTTTTATCTTGGTTGAGTTCTTGGTTATTATTTACTAGTCAAACAACTTAAACAACAAGTCACACAAGGTCCAACATAGCAATGGGAAGGAATCCACAACCATTAGTGAAAACATTTCAAAAAGTTTTTGTTGGTTCTGAATTTTGGGTCTGGTAAAACTAAGTTTTTCTTAGTTCCAAAATTTGGGATGTTACATCTAGCCTTTCTTCTACGCCTTTGCATATGCCTGTTACATACAAGTACTGCCGGTTCTTGACCGACCCTTCAGATGCAATGTTGTTGAGTCTTCTTGACAGCATTGTGTATCTCAGGTGTTTGCTGCTTGATGTTAGGTCTATAGGTATGTTGTATTGTTTGTCTCTGATATCTTTTCTCTCCTTTGGTTTCCACCTGTCAATGTAGTACTTCTCCGGTAGTTCAGTCAGGTTAAGATGGGTCAGGACCCTTAGTATGTGACCACAGACTATCCCATCCTTTTCAAATTTGCAACAAATGCAACAAAACTCCTGAGCTTTCATGTTTATAGAAACAATGTATCTCCTAGACCTGAAATCTTGAAGCTGTAACATTGGAGTCTTGTAGACTGCATACGTCACATTCTTTTCTATCTCGTCAACAAGCAACTTAACTGAAAAGAGTATTTGTCTCTGAAATTTGTAGAATATTTTTCGGTTGTAGAGTCGGCCTGCTTGCATTTCCAGCTCAGTGTGGATGCGGTAGTAAGGTTCAGTTGTCCTTGTCTCGCTATCTTGTTTCTTCTCCATCTCTTCAATGTTTTCAGAAATTTTCTGATACTCACCAAGGAAACTTATGACACTAAAAGTTGGGCAAACATTGTCTTTGAATATTGCATTTGTTCCTTCACTACGAGCAGTCGAATTAATAAATGGGAAGAAGTCTTGCTTGAAGTAGACAGGAACAAACTTAGCCCTGTACTTCCACATGATCTTCAAATAGTGCAGGTTACCCACATTGTATCTTTCTATCATTTCTGGCCATAGCGTTTCAAACTCTTCAACGGTCAAAGAGAACTGGAGGATGTCACAGAAATCAGAGTGGAAGTTCGGTATCCTTCCGAAACTCCGCCCACACTTCTCCTGTGCTTTCTTTTTTATGTGGAAGAAACAGTTTCTGTGTCTGCTTTGTTTGAAAACTTTTTTGATTGCGTTCCCAATTGACACGCACTGGTCCGTAATAACTGTCTTTGGGTGCTTACCCCCCATGCAGTGTACAAAGGTCTCAAACAACCACTCAAATGTATCTGTTGTCTCATTGTGAATCATTGCGCACGCGAACAAGCAATTCTGACCATGCCCAGTAACTCCAACAAATGGTGCAAACGGAAGGTTATATTTGTTTGTTTTGTACGTCGTATCGAAGCTCAAGCAGTCTCCGTACAGGTTGTACATTTTCCTTGAAAACCCATCTGCCCAGAAGATGCATTGTGTCTTGTTGTTACTGCCAGGAGCGAATTTGAACGCATAGTAGAAATCTGCATCCTCGGACTGTCGCATCCTGAAATATGCCAACACCTGCATCAAGTCATTGTTGCTGTTCTCATTCCTTATCGCTGTCATTTGGTTGCTAACATCTTTCTTTGTGTAAGGTACATGCTTGGGTTTGCCTCCCTGAGGTATGTCAGTATTGCAATGATCTTTCTTGTCGGAAGCTTGACTGAAGTGAATGTCCGGATGAATAGCTTCTCTTGATCTGTCATGTGTTTGTGTGACCTGAGGAATTTTGTTTCATCATGCGAGCTTAGTTCATGATTGTGTTCGAGAACAAGACCGGTGACAACCCATTTCCGTCTTTAATGGAAACAATCATTTTTGCCTCACAACCGGTTATCTCAATGGAATTCCTTGTCCGCTGACGTTTTGGTTGAGGTTTGTCTGACCCTGCTTTCTTCCTGTCATTCTCTCATCTTTTCTCCTTCCTCTTGTCTTTAACTTCCTGTGAAACAACTTTGCCCGAGCGATTGCATGAATAAGTGCGCCTGCTGCCAACCTCATCGCCTGTGTTTTTTCCCTTGTAGTTGCCTGCTTTCTTGATTGAGAAGCCACAAAGATCAGCATATTGGTTGTAAAAACTGTAGGCAGCAAGCTCAGTGTTGAAAATCTTGTTCATATGCGGAGCATGCTGCTCAAGAACTTGCTGGCTGTAACTTTCTGCAGCGGCGACATTTTCATTCTCAAGGAAGTTGCGAATGTCTTCAGGGGTGAGTTGCTCTACCTCATCTTCATCTTGTGCATCAGTTTGTTCTTCCACTTGACTGTGCTGACTTGCTTCAGTTTGCTGTGGTTCTTTTCCTTGTGCTTCATGAGAGTTTCCTGTTGCAAAATCAGTTGGATCTGCCCCATCCGAAATATGATCTTCAGTTTCATCATGCTGGTTTGCATTATTGTCTCCCTGCCAATCATCAAAAAAGTCTGTGTTGTTGTCCTCTTCATCTTCTAGGCCAAATACTGGTGCTTCTTCTTTTTCTTCATCGTCACTTTCACCCATTGTCTCTGGATTTGAATTTCTCCCAGTGATCATAAATGTATGGTTCTGAAAATCATTAACACACATAGTTATAAGTACAATCAGTGAAAATAGTGACACTCAACAACACAAGCTTTGTATGTTCTATTCTGTACCTCAAGTCCCATAGGCTCCTCAAAACCAAGTGGTTCGTTTAAATAATAATTGTTTTGGTTCTCAAAAGCCTGCAAAATAATTGCAATAAAGTGACCACTATGAGTACAGCAACAAACATTAACCATAAATAATTAAATATTTTTTCTTGGTAAAACATTTCACCTGTGATGACGACGGCCCATCAACCGAAAGCAGCAGTTGTGTGTAGGACATGTTCATCAACTGCAATAATAACACAAATTGTGTTTTGGTTAGATTGTTGTTCCTAGCAAGTTTTTATATGTGGAATATAATCTTTTATTGTACATCTATGTCATCGTCATATATTGAATGGTTTGTTCCGCCACAATCAATCTGGTTGTTTAGCCCCTGCAAAAACAGAATATGCATTTTTTGTTAGCTTGAGTTATAAACCAAAAAAGGTAATATGCATTTCTGTGCTTTCTAAAAGACTTCTTATGCTATCTCCGCTCCCGCTGAACTACTGGATGAATGTAATAACAATCCGAACTATTTTGTTTGTGTTTTGATTGTGCTATTTTATATTCATGAACCATCAGGAGCATACAGTATGATTCATGGAGAAGATAATGCACAATGTGTACCCGGTTGTAATGTGTGTTGTTAGTTTGTAGACTGAAGAAGTTGCCTGGGTGTGCAACATTTTGCATAAAATGATCCTGATGGTTCATATCTCCTCTTGCAGATGCCTACAAGCAGTTTGTGTCCAATTGGTTATCATCATGCAATAAACTTTCCAGAATTTTCGCAATCATATTAATGATTTTGTTTGCTGATTGTTAGTGTATACCTGATTGCTGTCATTGTACCTTGACTGAATCACTGAAGGTTGTCTACTTTGGTCTGTCCAGATAGGCATTTCCACATGGTACCTCTGGTCTATGCAGTTGGGCATCTGCACCTCTGGTAAGTAACAACTTATTTTCTTGCAGCTTGGGTACCAATAAGCACATATGTCACATTTTTTTACTCACAAACCTGAGTTCCAATGATGCTGTCATCTTGCCAAGATTTTCCTGAAATTGTTTGCAAACTAGTTAATGGTGGTGTTGTATATTATTTTCAGATCATTGTAGCATAAACAAGCTGGAGGAGAGCATCGTCAGTTCCTTCTTGATTTTGTAGCGCAAATAAGCAATTGAGGAAGAAATCAAGGAGATTTTTGAAGAACTTCTGGAGGAGGCCATCGACAGATCAACTACAAGCTTGTAAGTTTCCATGCCTGGATTTTACCTTTTTCTTCTTGATTTGAAGTGCCGATTTTCTCCTTCCCCCTCTCCATTGGATTTGATTTGCCTTCTGATTTCGTCAGTTCTTCATCTTTTCATGATTTTGGAGCTTCTGTTCTTCGGTTCGGCATGAATCTGGGGAGTAGAAGAGAGGGGCAGCAACTGACGCCGCTCGATCCGGGGAGCAGGTAAAGGAGCTGTTCTGAGGGATTTCCTTTTTGTTGTCATATGTTTCGAGGGGTTGTTTGCAATTTTTTCAGCTTCCTTTCCTTGTTACTCAAGTTGGGCTTTTCTTCAACACAGACAACACAGACAGGCCAAACAGGACGAGCTCAGCACCGGACAAAAAAAAAAGAACTCAAAACAAGCCCAACAACGACTGGATGAACAAACGGGCCGAATTTGTCTAAATGGACAAGGTTTACGTCTCAGTCAGCTGATACATAGACACACCCAAAAACTAATGTCTCGACTTGTTCCAAATCCGCGTCGAGTGCCGCCATACCTCAATCTCATCGAGCAATCCGGGCGCGAATGGTGGAGATCCGATTCCAATCCACCATGGCGTCCAGGTCCGGCACCGAGGGGAAGGCGTCGGCGTCGCCTGCGGCAGCGGCGGTAGGCGCTTCTCGCGGTGGCCACTGCCGTGGTCGGCGGCGGCGGCGGCGGTGGCAGGAGGTATTCTATGCGTGGAAGAGGCGGCGGGACGTCCGCTGCGGCGCTGCCACGTCGTGAGACTCTAACCAGTCAACCACTATGCCACGACAAGCGGCGCGTCCCTACCACGAGGTTTCCCCAATCTGAATGCGTAGCACGTGCAGCGACGTTGGAGACTCTGGAGTCAGTCCTCCCCAGTTCATTTTGCTAATCATGCTTTGTCTAACTGACTAAGTCTATGCTGTCTCTATCCACTCTTCAATTATTGATGTCCGATGGTTGTCCAATTTCAGTTTTACCTTCATTCCCTGCAGACGAATTGTCTTTATCCACGGTGTATGTATCCACTCTTCCATTATTGATATGTCCAATTTCGACTTTACATTCACTCCCTGCAGACGGATTGTTCTGAAGATGAAGAAGAAGATGGTCTTACAAGGCAAGTCTTGCATTCTCATTTTCATCCTCCTGTTCTTGAGTTCATTCTGCAAATCCGACGACCAACTCACGCACGCAAAGCCACTCTTGTCCGGCGACACGCTCATCTCCAAGGGCGGGGACTTTGCGCTTGGATTCTTCTCCCCGAACAGCTCCAACGCGAGTTTATACCTTGGCATATGGTACCACAACATCCCCGGCCGCACCGTCGTATGGACTGCTACTCGCGACAACCCGATCGCCGCGACATCATCCCCCATGCTCGCCGTCACCAACAGTTCTGACCTGGTGTTGTCGGACTCCCGAGGTCGCACTCCTTGGGCAACGGAGAACAACATCACCGGCACGGAAGTTGCTGCAGTGCTACTTGACACGGGGAACTTGGTCCTCCAGTTTCCAAATGGCACAATCATATGGCAGAGTTTTCAGCACCCAACAGATACCATCCTCCCAGGTACGAGGATCTTCTTTAGTGAGAAGGCTCCTGTCGTTGGGCGCCTCATTGCTTGGAAGAGCCCCATTGACCCATCCGCTGGAGACTTTTCTTTGAGCCTTGACCCCAGCTCGAACCTAGTCATTTGGCATGGGTCTATGCCCTACACCCGCCTCAATGTGCTCAGTCGTGCGTCAGTGGATGGTGGGATATACCAGAACACAATCATCTATGAAGCGATTGTCGGCACAGGGGATGGGATCTATTATGAATTATCGGTGTCTCCTGGCTCACCATATGCACGTCTTACACTCGACTACATGGGCGTGCTTAGGACTCTTAGCTGGAACAACCGCTCATCATGGACAACCATCGCCAAGCAACCCACTAGTAGCTGCGACCTCTATGCTTCATGTGGCCCCTTCGGCTATTGCGACTACATGGGGGCTGCCGCAACATGTCGTTGTCTCGATGGGTTTGAGCCCATTGGTCTTAACTTTTCAAACGGATGTAGAAGAACCAAGGCGTTGGACTGCAGTAGGCAAAGTCATTTTGTGGCCTTGTCTAGGATGAAGGTTCCGGACAAATCTTTACTTGTCCTGAACAGAAGCTTCGATGAGTGCACAACCGAGTGCACCATCAATTGCTCATGTACGGCCTACGCTTACACTAACTTAAGCAGTTATGCTGCTATAGCCGACCAGTCAAGGTGCTTGGTTTGGACAAGGGAGCTTGTCGACACGGGGAAATATAGCAGCTATGGCGAGAACCTGTACCTCCGGCTTGCTGACTCTCCTGGTATGCACCACTCCATTAGTCCACTGTAACCTTATGATATAACTGTGCTAAATGTGTTACGTGATTTTATTTAAGGGAATTTTACACTTAGGGCATCTACTAAACTTGCAAACTAATCATTATCGTCAATACTTCTTTGCAGCCAATTTTGTTGGTGTATAAAAGAATCAGTCAACTTGTAACTGTTCTCTACGAGCATATTACAACATTAAACTTCAATTTACCATAAGCTTATCAGTAACTCTAGAGTGGATTACTTGTAGCACGGTTGTTTGGTCCACTGATCATTTATGATATTGTGTGCAAGTAATTTCATGCTCTTACGAGTAATGCTTGATTAATATATGCAGTAAATTATTTTTCTTAGTAAATTGTGATGCACTAAATTCTTACAGGACATATTTGCAGTTCAAAAGAATAGCAAATTGGTGAAGATTACACTCCCGATCATAGCATGCCTATTGATACTCACATGCATAGCCCTTGTTAGGATATGCAAATACAGAGGTAGAGTAAACAACAGCCCTTTTTATCAAATTTCAACTTTATTGCTAAGCGTTAGTAACAAAGTATTAATCTTTAGCAAGCAAACAGAGAAAGAATGAAATCCAGAAGAGAGTGATGCTAGGGTCCCTTAGTTCTTCCAATGGAACAGGAAGCGAAAATACAGAGTTACCATTTGTTAGCTTCGAAGATATTGCCGCTGCAACGCATAATTTCTCCGACTCGAAACAAATCGGAAGGGGAGGTTTTGGCAAAGTTTACAAGGTAACAAAAAGTTTTATGTCCAGAGTTTCAGTATCACATACTCCCTTTTTAAGGACAATTATGTTAGTGGAAAACAATTGCTTTCATCGTTTTACAATTCAGGATGATGCAATCTTGTAGGGAATGTTGGACGGTGTCAACGAAGTTGCTATCAAAAGGCTTAGTAAGGATTCCGAGCAAGGAATAAAGGAGTTCAAAAATGAAATAGTTCTGATTGCTAAATTGCAACATAGAAATCTAGTTCGACTTCTTGGTTGCTGCATTCATGGAGATGAGAGGTTACTTATCTATGAATACTTACCTAACAAAAGCTTGGACGGCTTCCTTTTTGGTATGTTCGGGCTTTTAATACAAATTGCAAGTTTCTTATTAACAAAAAGGATATCACTGATGACTAATGATATACTC
The DNA here is from genome assembly GCA_947311845.1 of Poa pratensis. Taxonomy (NCBI): domain Eukaryota; kingdom Viridiplantae; phylum Streptophyta; class Magnoliopsida; order Poales; family Poaceae; genus Poa; species Poa pratensis. The sequence continues at coordinate 57,936,091 of CAMZMU010000033.1, read as the reverse complement.
GCTTTACTGTTCATCTTTGTAGATGCTATAAAACAATATGTGCTAGATTGGCCCATGCGCTTCAGTATAATTAAAGGAGTGGCGAGAGGGCTTCTTTACCTCCACCAAGATTCAAGATTAACTATAATTCACAGAGATCTCAAAGCAAGCAACATCTTGCTGGATTCAGAAATGACTCCAAAAATATCCGATTTTGGTATGGCAAGGATCTTCGGTGGAAACCAACGGCAAGCAAACACTTCCCGAGTTGTTGGGACATAGTAAGTAATTAAATGCACCAGCCACCTATCGAGCTTCTAGTTTTCTATTGTTTAGTTTAACTCAAATTATGCATTTCTTGTTGTTGAATCATTTTAATAGTGGTTACATGCCGCCTGAATATGTGATGGGAGGTGCCTTTTCTGTAAAATCGGACACCTATAGCTTCGGTGTTCTTATTTTGGAGATCGTAAGTGGCTTGAAGATCAGTTCACCGCAACTTATAGTGAACTTTGCTAGCCTTACAACCTACGTAAGCATGGAAAAATGCACAAAATTTCAATAGCTCAAACAAAATGCAGTAACTTGATCATAAATTGATCTTATTGGTTCAGGCATGGAGATTGTGGCAAGATGGAAAAGCAACAGAACTAGTGCACTCTTCTATTATTGAGAGCTGTCCACTTCATGAAGTTCTACGGTGTATTCATGTTGGTCTCTTGTGTGTTCAAGATCATCCGGATGATAGGCCACTTATGTCATCAATTATTTTTACGTTAGAGAATGAAAGTGCATTGCTCCCTGCACCAAAGCAGCCTGCATATTTTGCTATGCAGAATTGGGAAACTCAAGAACCAAGGGAGAACATGGAAAATTCTGCGAATGCAGTGAGCATCACAACATTAGAGGGTCGTTAGATGTCGAAGGTCTAATTTTAGTATATTTGGAAATTTCAGTATAGGCAGACGTATGCTTTAGGATCTACAATATGTGGAATTTGAATCTTTAGAAGATTTTTGTGTTGTACGCGTAAAGGCTGTGAGTTGAGAACTAATTCGAGAATGTGCTGTTCTGAACAAAGATTGTCTTTCTCTGTACGCTCATGCTGTTATCTTTAGTTTCTAACATGCCCGAAATACGGATATTAGACCGTTTTGATGCAACACCTCATTATACTGGATGGGGAGCACAATGTCTTGCTCATTGATCTTGTTGGTTCGAGTTCCCTTTACTGATTTGCTTGGTTCGAGTTCCCTTTACTGGTAGACACTGTATCAGTCTGTTAACATTTCAAATGCAAAACATTACAGCTGGTACTTTTATCTCTTGTGTGTTTAATTCAGATTTTTTTGTGTGGATGTAGACTATTTGGTTGTCCCTCTTGTTATTATGTAATGCTGGCCTGAAAGTTCCGTAAATCAATCAAACTGGGAACACTTCTATTATGCTCAGCTCCGACCTGGGGTGTTAACTGAAGCACTTCTCTTCGGCTTGACAGATATGTCTTCAATATTTTATTATGAACTTGAAATTGTGTTTTTTTCTCGATAAAGAAATTATGTTTTACCAAAATGAGTGTTGGCGATAGCAGAAATAACCTGTTACATATCCTCCTTACCTTGGTTCATACTCCAGTATCACTGAAGGCACGTGGACTTTCGTACTGCCTGAGTGTTTCTGGGCAACGGCCTCCATGCTAACAGAGTCCCCCCTACTGCCCTCCAGTCCGGCCCCGCGAACACGTCGCCATTCCGGTGTCTTGATGCGGTCGGCTTCAGTGACCCTGGCTGTGCCGTGACTCGCCAAGTCGCGAGATGAAGGCTAACTCAGCCCCTGGCCCGGATGGCCTTCCGGTTATCTTCTTCCAGAAATTCTGGGAGAGTATTAAGGCCGTGGTCATGCCAATGTTCCAAGATTTCTACATTGGAACATTGGTTATGTCTCGCTTAATTTTGGTGTGATTACTCTGATCCCCAAGGTTGTGGGGGCCATGGACATCCGCCAATTCAGGCCGATCACGGTGCTCAATGTCATCTATAGGATCTTCGCAAAGGTGTGTGCTACACGGATTGCTCCAGTTCTGGAGCGCTTGACGCACCCCTACCAGTTCGCCTTTCTTAAAGGCCGGTATATCCACAGTGGGATTTTAGCGCTTCATGAGATTATCCATGAGGTAAAGGTTCGACGTCAAAAAGGCGTCTTCCTGAAGCTAGATTTCCAGAAGGCATACGACCGCCTGGACTGGGCTTTTCTCCGTATTGCCCTTGCTCGGAGAGGAGTAGATGATCGGATGATTGGGTGGATTATGCAGTTAGTCATGAGTGGTAACACCGCTATCAATATAAATGGGGAAGTGGGTCCCTATTTTAGGTAGTCATGTGGAGTAAGACAGGGGGACCCGATCTCTCCCTTGCTCTTTAACTCCGTTGTCGACGTCCTGGCGGAAATCTTAGAGAAGGCTAAGATTTTCGGCCATGTCTCTGGTGTGGTGGGTCACCTTATCCCAGGTGGAGGGGTGACCCACCTCCAGTATGCAGATGACACCATGATCATGGTGGAGGGCTCGGATCTTGCCATTATTAACCTCAAGTTCCTTCTCCTCTGTTTTGAGGCCATGTCGGGCCTCAAAATCAACTTCGATAAGAGCGAGGTTGTGATCATGGGATACTCTGCCGAGGACCAACTACGGATGGCTGACAACCTCAATTGTAGGTTGGCCACATTCCCAGTTAGTTATCTGGGAATGCCATTGCGCGACTCTCGGATCCTTCTCAAGGATCTGGACCCGCTCGTCGAGCGGGTCAAGTCGAAATTCGAGCCATGGCAGGGGATGTTTACGTCCAAGGGAAGCAAGACTATTCTCATCGATTCTTGCCTCTCTAGCCTCCCCATGTATATGATGGGGTTATATATCCTCCCGGAAGGAGTGCATGGCAACTTTGATAAGGAGCTGTCATCACATATTCGCCCCCAAGGTCAAATGGGCTGACATTTGCGCCCCTAAGGAGCTTGGGGGCATAGATATTTTGGCATCCCGCCACATGAATGTGGCTTTGATGCTGAAATGGGTTTGGCGTATCCTTAGGGATGATGGGGGCCTATGGTTGCGTCTGGTGAAAGCCAAGTACCTACGGGGCCGTCCGCTGATGGCTGCGATCGGAAGGAGGGATCTCAATTTTGGAGATCCCTCCAGGCTACAAGATGGTTATCGAGCGTGTCTTTCTAAGGCGTGCCTCTGACTCTGTGTTTAAATTCTTGACTTTTCTGCAGCAGTGGCACCCGCTCTGTAGGCAGCGGGACCGTGAGCGGCTGGACGACATGATCGAGAATCTCCTGGTGGCGGCACGCCACTTATCTGCGCCGCCTAGCCGTTGAGCTTTACTCCACTTAGAAGAGGAGGCGCCTCTTATGTGCGGAGTTGTATCATTTGCCTTTTTCGTTTCTTTTGGGCATGTTTGTGTTCTTGCCCCAGCGGACCTTTTTCGTTGTTCTTTTGAACGTGGTACTTGAACTTTGTATGGTTGTGGTTGCTTTATTTATAAAGCGGGGCGAAAGCCTGTTTCGAGGAGATTGACGCGATTTTACCGTCCCCAGAGCTGCTTGGAGAGAAGTCACCAACCTTCCTCCCGTTGTGTATGGCGCCCTTGCCTACTAAACTTGTCTCCTTCCCCATCAACCTCCTTGATGTGTACCCCTGCCGCGGCCTGAAGATGGGAGGAGGTCGAGGAGACATGATCCAACCCAGGCAAGACGTGGAGCAGAACCAAATAAGCCAAGTCACGTACAGAAAAAAGAAAAAGAAAAGTCGGTCACCATGGTTCTCCTCTAGCTTCCTCATTTCTCTTCTTTCCCGAATATGCAGTAATATCAAAATATAGGAATAAAGTTGATTGTGTTCACAAGAGAGAAAATATTACCTTGGCCTTCTTGTAATCTTTCTTCTCTTCTTTCTAGAACCTGCACACATCTGTTTAGAAAAAAACATCAATTAGCACTTAAAAATCAGAGTGCTGGACTCCCAAAATATCAGCCTGATGGAGGATGCAGGAGGTAGGGGTGGGCATAAAAAACTGAGCACCGAACCGAATTAACCGGAACCGAAACCGAATTCACCAAAACCGAATTTACTGGAGCTAATTTCGTTTGGAAAATCTGATAAACTGAATTTAAAAATGTTAATTCGGTTTTTACCCTTGGTTGACAGAAACAACCGAAGAAACCGAGATATAGTCGAGAGAGATCAAAAACACTTCGCTGGAGACCTCCGCTACCGGAAAAAAAATTAAATAATATATTTTTTAACTTTAATTCAGAAAGTAGCGCGCGTTTTCCAGAAATTTGGAAAATAGCGCGGCGTCGGCAACGGCCACGCCGAAAGCAGGATGTTTCGGCTCGGGTCAGGCCGAAAGAAACGTTTCGGCCTGGGCCACACCGAAAGAAGTGCTTCGTCGGGGCTGCAGCCGACAGTGCATGGCGCAGACCACGGTGGCAGGCCTGGCCCATGCCTTTCGGCCCGAGCGCTGCCGAAAGCTGGGTTTCGGCAAGGGCGACGCCGAAACCAGCTAGATAAGCAGGCCGCGCCCGGCTCCTCTCCTTCTTCCTCCCTCGACTCCTTCTCTCCCTCTGTTCTTCATGTTCTTTCACTGGTTCGAAAAAAAGCACCGAATCCTACCCACAAAAAAACCCCACAAGCTCACAGATTCAAGAACTAGAGTAGAGAAGGGTTGGGGCATCCCCGATCTGTTGATGGGATAGCTGTTTGTGGAGGCGTTTGGGGGTGTGGAGGTGGAGCAATGGTGGTCAACAATGGTGGATAGTGGTGCTGCATGCTGTTGTTGGGCAAGGAGAGGGTTGATGCAGTGGTGCAGGTGCTAGATTGAAGCCGGGCAGCATGAGGTACACACGCGTCAAGGGTAAACCCTAATCCCTAATTTTTTTAGGTTAAATGTGAATATAATTTGTGGGTAGACGTATAATATTTGTTTGCATTAGTGTAGATATATTTCGTCGGTTAGATATATCGTATAATTTTATTAGGATTAATATTAGCAGTGTAGATATATTTTGTCGGTTAGATATATTGTATATTTTGATTCGGATTAATATTAGTGGTGGTTGTAAGTTTTAGATATATCCGGTGTGTAGTATTTGATGATGGAAAAAATTTGTCTAGGTAATGGAAGTGGTACATATTGTAGTGCACTACGGTGCCGGTACAGTCCGTGCAACTGAGTCAGGGGTTGATCTTGGTGAATTTGATAATTTGGAGATTCAGTTGACAGAGCCAGAGAAAGTGGAAATTAGCGTTGTCCAGGGCTATTTGACGGTGAATTTTGGTTACGATCCTAATTTCTGGACGGTTAGGATTCAGTCGCTATGGGCCAAATCCCGGATAAATATTTACTGGGAGTTGTTGCCGCTTGACCGGACAAAGCAGTGGGTTTCTTGGCTAGCGTCATGCAAACGCCGTGGCATAAAACCAGAAGTCCTACTGTCGTTTGTTTTGAAGGGGGAGAGTAGTGAAAGCAACTAGTTCGCATACTGCCCAAATTCCTGTGCATTATGAACCATCACCGACAGCAGGGAATGCTCAAACTCATGTTGAGTACCATCAACCATCGCTGTCAGAAATTCCAGTTCATTACAAACTAGCATTGTCAGCAGGACCTACCCAAATTGGGGAGGCTGATGCGGATGAGCACACAGGAACAGTGCAGGACGCGATGTTGGATGAAGACGAGGATCGCGTCGCCGAAGATCTTAATTCTGATGAAGGAGATTCTGATGATTCAGATGAAAATGATGGGGAAGATGTACCTATTCCTGGTTTTTGGAACCACGACAAGTCAAATGTCACGACTGTGCATGATGGTCATGAATCGTCCTGGGAGTACCACATGAATAACATTGAAATTGGGGCTCAGTACATCACGAAGCAGCAGTTAAGGGAAGTCGTGATTCAGTGGGCATTGTCCACACAGAGGGTTTTCCGCACTGATGTATCAAATAAGCAATATTTGACAATGAGCTGTACTGACATTGGTTGTCCTGCACGGGTGCATGGTCACTTACCGAAGTATTAGGTTGTGTGGGTGGTGACATACGTCGTGGCACACACTTGTGAAATTGATTGTCAACTCGAAGATCGCCCAAACCTAACGTCAACTCTCATTGCACGTCTGTTGTTCAGTGAGATAGTGGACAAGAAAGAAATGGTAGCGAAGCACATCATAAGAACAGTGAAGGCAAGATGGAAAACCAACATTAAATACGGGAAGGCCTGGAGAGCTAAGCAGAGGGCTCTAGAGGAGAGGTTTGGGAGTTTTTATGACTCTTATGATAATGTTATCTGTCTTGTTAGCACATTGAAGGAGAGGAATCCTGGCACATATGCTATAGTCCAATTACAAAAAAAGGAGGATGAGATTCCTGAATATGATGTGTTTGGCCGACTGTTCTTCTCATTCGCCATATGCATCGAAGCTTTTAATTATTGCCGTCCAGTGTTGTGCGTGGATGGCACGTTTCTCACAGGCAAGTACAAGGGGCAGATCCTGACTGCAATAGGTGTGGACGGCAACAACCAGATCGTGCCAATTGCATTTGCCTTCGTCGAGGGTGAGAATTATGACAGCTGGTTATGGTTCTTCAGGAATTTGAAAATGGCAGTTGTGAAGACTCGGCCAAATATCTGCATCCTCCATGACAGACATGCTGGTATGCTAAAGGCTATAAAGAGACTGCTGCAACCCGGCGTGGATGAAGAAGCACCATGGACTGACATGCAGAGTCGCTGGTGTATGCGCCATCTCGCCGCTAACTTTTACTCATGCTTTAAAAGTAAGCGGCTGATGAATTTGTTTAAAAGACTCTGCAATCAGAATCAGGAGAGGAAGTATCAGTTTTTGTGGGAAAGGTTGACTGAATTCACAAGGAAACAAGTGCAGGAAAGAAGAGCTGCACAGGCTCAAGGAGTAGCTGCGCAGCTCCAGGCGGCACAGGTCGCTGCAGCGCAGACGGATGATTCAGATTCTGTTGGTTTGTGTGACTTGCCTGGTATTGACCCACCTGGTACGAAGAGAAAGGAGGGAAAACGAATCAGGAATTTTGAAGAGTTGATAGAGAAAGAGCCTCCCGTGAAATGGTCTTTGTTGCACGACGCACATGGAGCTAGGTACGGCACCATGACTACTGATGACCCACAAGTATAGGGGATCGAAACAGTCTTCGAGGGAAGTAAAACCCAAATTTATTGATTCGACACAAGGGAGCCAAAGAATATTTATAAGCCTTAACAGATGAATTGTCAGTTCAGCTGCAACTGGAAATAGACTTGCTCGACACAGATTATCAGTAGCAACTGTTTTATAGCAGTAGCAGTAGTGAAATAGTAGCAGCAGTGTAATAAAGACAGCAGTAGTGATTGCAGTAAACAGCAGGATTAAAATACTGTAGGCATAGGGATGGATGAACGGGCGCTGCATGGATAGGATAACTCATGTAATAATCAAGACAAGGCATTTGCAGGTAAATAATAATAAAGCATCCAAGTACTAAGTAACCATAGGCATGTGTTCCATATATAGTCGTACGTGCTCGCAATGAGAAACTTGCACAACATGTTCTGTCCTACCAGCCCGTTTGCAGCGGGGCCTCAAGGGAATCTACTGGTAATTAAGGTAATCCTTTTAATAAAGTACCGGAGCAAAGCATTAACACTCCGTGAACACATGTGATCCTCACATCACAGCCATCCCCTCCGGTTGTCCCAATTGCTGTCACTTTGGGGCCTCGGGTTCCGGACAATAATATGTGTATACAACTTGCAGATATGATCTAAAAAAATGATTATCCTCATGATACAATAACATGTTCAGATCTGAAATCATGGCACTCGGTCCCTAAGTGACAAGCATTAAGCATAACAAGTTGCAACAATGACATAAAAGTACTAACAACGGATACTAGGCACCATGCCCTAACAATCTTATAGCTATTACATGAACGATCTCATCCAATCCCTTCCATCCCCTTCAGCCTACAGCGGGAATTACTCACACATGGATGGGGGAGTCATGGATGGTTGATGGAGAGGCGTCGGTGATGATGATGGCGATGATCTCCTCCAATTCCCCGTCCCGGCGGAGTGCCAGAACGGAGTTTCTGGTCCCCGAAATAGGGTTTTCGATGGCGGCGGAGCTCTGGAGTGTTTCTGGAAATATGGTCGAACCCCCTCGTGTTTTTTGGTCAAGGGGATTATGTAGTCCATAGGGGGAGCCGAGGGCGTGGCCGAGTCGGCCTCACCAGGTGGTGGCGCGGCCCAGGGCCCACCACGTGGCTCGCTGCCCCCCTCCGTCTCGTCTTCTGGCTCCGTGGGTCCGCGCCGCCACGTGGTGAGGGCGGCTCGCTGCCCCCCTCCGTCTCGTCTTCTGGCTCCGTGGGTCTTTTGGTGAAATAGGGGCTTCACGATAATTTCCACGGATTTTCCTGAAAGTTGACTTTCTACACAAAAACAAGACACCAGGGCAATTCTGCTGTAAACAGCGTTAGTCCGCGTTAGTTGTATTCAAATCACACAAATTAGAGGTAAAACAACAGCAAAAGTGTTCGGGAAAGTAGATACGTTTTGGACGTATCAACTCCCCCCAAGCTTAGCTTATTGCTTGTCCTCAAGCAATTCAGTTAACAACTGAGTGCGATAAAAGAACTTTCACGAACACATTTGCTTCATATGGTGTATATATTCTCACTATGTGGACAAGTACTTAGGCAATTCATAATAAGATACATGCAAATAATGTGACCTAATAGTAATGTCAATCATGAAAAAGATACCAACATACTAATAATAGACAACATGAAACATATCTGTCAGCAGGATTGCAATGCTCATAATAAGATATGATAAGGTGGTATCTCGCTTGCCCGTATTTGTACAACAAAACATAAATGCCCAGGCACCTCTGAATTTCAAGGGAAGACTAGAAGTAAAGATTATCAAAGATAAAAGCATCAGAGTTATACCGCAGTTAACCGCATTCTGGGACAAGCACATTACACTAAGAATGACAATTATGCTCTCGAGAAGGTGCTCATAGAAAGGATGGTGACTCAACATAAAAGTAAAAGATTGGCCTTTCACAGAGGGAAGCAGGGATTAACATGTGCTAGAGCTTTTTATTTTTAAAACAGAAGTAAAAATGTTTTGGGAGGTGGTTGTTCCTGTCAACGAATGGCAATAGAGTTTCTGTTATCTTCCATACTAAACAAGTTGAGAGCGGTTCCGAATTGTTGATATTAAGCATTTATAGCATGCACTTATATAGTATGACACTCCTCCCAACCTTTGCTTTTTACAAACCATGGCTAACCGAATCCTCGGGTGCCTGCCAACAATCACATACCATGGAGGAGTGCCTATTTTTATTTGTTTAGCTTTTTGATGTTATAATGGTCTAACCAGCTCTTTGCAAAATTAGTGACAAGCAGATGAAGCATGCAAGTTGGGGTACTTAATTTAGTATGGAAGATAACAAACCCAACTACTACTTCCTCATGAGCTAAAAACAGTGTCACAAAATGAGAAGTAATTTCAAGGTTTTAAAGGTAGCACATGAAAATTTACTTGAATGGTTTGAAATGCCATGCATAGGTATTTATGGTGGACTCTTTGGAATAACTTGGTTTACAGGGATTTGGAAGCACGAGCAGCATTCCCGCTCAGTACAAGTGGAGGCTAGCAATAGACTGGGAAGCGACAATCAAGAGAGCAATAACCGTCATAATCATGCTTGCGACAAAATAAAATTAATAGAGGCATAAAAATGATACATGTAATCTGAGGCAAAGTAAATCATCGAGGCTTATTGACTTTTTGTTTTCAGTCATATGCATGCATGAGCATGTGCCAAGTCAATTCAAATGAATTATTCAGAGGAGGATACCACAATGTCATACCCTTTTATGAACAGAACAATGCAAGCAACATCTATATAACATGCCACCCACTATTAATAAATTGGAACTGATCATAAGAGATCATAAACTACTAAGCATCCATTAAATGACATATACCTCACATGAACCAACTAAGCATGTTCACATGGATGAGTATATGTACAAAAATGAAAACAAATAGAGTTCATACTAGCCTCTCACCCCAACTCGAATCGTCGTAGATCGTCATAATTGCTTTTCACTTGTGTGGCTCGAATAATACGAAATGATAACCAAGCTCCATGGAGTCATCGAAGACCGCTAAACTCTGCAGCAAACTTTACAAAACCGAAGAAGAACGACAAATATTTTTGGTGTTTTCGAATTTAAAACAAGAACATAAGGAAACAAGCAAACAAAGCAAAATCTTTTTGGATTTTCGAATATCAAACCGAAATTAAAAGTCAAGCAAACTAATAATAGGAACTAAAGAAATAAATAGAGAGAAACAACAGAAATATTTTTGGTCTTTTTGTGTTTTGGAAAGCGAATAAAAGAAGACACAACAAAAAGAAAGAAAGAAAATCGAAACATGGATATACAAAGTACCGACAGGATATGATATGTAAATGAGTGAGATGTCGGTATACCTCCCCCAAGCTTAGGCTTTTGGCCTAAGTGGAGATCAATCCCAACGTGGCCACGAAGTGGCGCCTCCGTAGTATGACGAAGAAGGGTCTTCGTCCTGATATGAACTCAACGACGCACCGGTGTAGTGCACGGTTGATGGCCCTTCACGTAGTTACCCCACAACGGCGCCAGAAAACGGTCTTGACGACCCTTCGTGTGGTTACCTGCGTGAAAAGTAAATGGGTTAGGTTGAGACTCCAAGTGCAGAGTGTATGTAGTAGTGGAAGACAGTTTTCCCCACGAGGGGTGACTCGAGGGTTTAATATCGAACTCTCGGGGAACCAGTATTTCAGGTGTTATCTCCTTATCCTTCTCTTGAGAACCTGCAACAAAATAAATTGTTTTGTGCCCTCAACCTCACCAAGTGGTTGTCAAGCACAAGGTGTGAGAATGATAATAAAATAAATATGCAAACAGTAGTAAATATGCAATGATGGTAAAATAAATATGCAAGGATGATGGTAGTAATGATAAATGATATTTTTGGGTTTTTTATGATGAATGCAAGATGTAAAAGTGTTTTTGTATTTTCGGATTTAATAATGGCAGCAAACAAAAGTGGTGATAAAAGTGTTGGAAAGGTGTTTCTTATGATTAAAAATGGACCGGGGTTCATGGTTTCACAAATGCACTCTCTCTTGATAACGTGGTAGACAATGGAACACTAAAATTAACATGTAAGATGGCAAGACATGGTTTGACAAGTTATTAATAATATGGGCATCACGTCCTAACATAGAGATCTCAAGTATAAGTTGTTCTCTCTCTTATGCTCCACCAAGATGCGAACTAAATCATAACACCTTAGTAATTAAGATAAATCAGAGCATAGCAATAAGTTCAATGACATGAAGTTAAAATAAGAACATGCTAGATCTAGTCATGGAGATAGTGGCCAAGGTCACATCCACTCTCCGGTAGCATGGTATTTTTGTTTATCCCTAGTGAGGCAACAAAGTAAGGTAGAAAACCCAAGTGGATCGCAGAACTTTCTCTCACGTTCACTGCACTAGCCACCCCCCGTTACTCCAACTAATGCACACGTTCCCCCTCACATGCTCTCATAAACATGCTTGATCATGACAAGTAAATAAGAACGGGGTACATAATATGCATCTACTTTCATAACTGAAACAAAACCATTGCAATCTCAAACATGTATTAACTCATAATAAAGATCCACCACAAAGGAATTACATAGATGACCGTAATCATGTTCAGCAGCTCATACGGTACTAATTAGTGAAGCTCATAGAGAGGAGAGATACATAAGTTACTTCCACAAACCCATAGTCCAGGGGTGGACTACTCCCTCTTCATCATGGTGTCGGTGGAGATGTTGTTGGAGGGGAAGGAGACCACACCGGCAGCGCCCCGCCGGAGTTTTCCCCCTCCAATCTTCAGCTCCAGGTCTCTGTTTCGTGGTTTCTGTGTTTCGGCGGCGCTCTCTTTCGCGAAAGCCCTGGGGGGTCTATATATAGTCGTTTTTAGGTCAAGACGAAGCTTCGGGAAGAAAGATCGACGGCAGCGGAGGCCCGAGGGCCATTTGGTGGGTCCCACGCGGTCAGGGAATCTGGCCGCGTGGGCCCACCCCTTTCGGCCTTCTGGTCTCCGTTTCTTCGATTCCTTTGCGCCTACGTTTCGTTCCTTCCAAAAAAGTGATCCCCGTAAAATTCAGGTCATTTGGACGTCGTTTGGGTCCCTGAAACATCAAAATATAGAAAAAGGGGTTTTCTGACAGCGCAGGGTTAATTCCAGAAAAATGGGGAAGTTGTTAATTATCCCCAAAACTCAATATAAATCATGAATATAACCCTTATATGATGCAAATAACATGGAATAACATGTAATAAAATGTAAAGTTCATGTATGCATTTTACATGCATCAACATCCCCAAGCTTAACCCATGCTCGTCCCGAGTATGAAGGTGATAAAACTAACATGGACTTTGCATTTTAATACTATCAATGGATATCAAAGGTGATTACTATTGCTACATAGAGTCAAATGATTCATTCTTCAAAGGAATAACAATATGCAAGATAAATTATGAAGTGATATCAAATACTCAATGTAAAGATGTTCAATGATAAATTCACAAAGTGTAATATAGAAGAAAGTACTATGGACCAAATGTATGCATAATGAAAAGTAAAAACATCCTATGGTGGTCATAGAGTACTTCTTATGAAAACTGAATATAAAAGGTGGACACTTTGGATAGATAAATAAGTAGAGGTAAAGCATGAATAAGTTTCATCTAACTTCCAAACACTTCTACTTAAGTTAATGCTTGCAATGTGGTAGTCATTGGTGTGGAGCTCTCATTACCCCTATCATAGCATCTTGAATGATTAATGTTTAAAGTGAAAGCAAATATGAGTGGTGTGCTTGACAATGTATTGGTTGAATGTCTCATGTCCCTTGAATACAAGTACCTACACCATGTGTTACTCACTTTGGTCCACAAAGTAAATTCAAATAAAGGTCATTGCAAGTAATAATAGTATCATCAAGAACTGCACTGGGGTACCTCTTGCCCCTTGACATGAACAAGCCCATGTCAAAACAACAAGACAAACAGACAATGAACAATCTCAGCACTCTTTTATTTACTATGGGTATAGCTTTTTATTATGAGGTGCATCACTGAATGAACATTATGGTTATGCTGTAAATTTCCACCATGAATGATGCATGGCTTAGATTAGCGGCCCAGGCATTTCTCTAACCATTTATACAAACTCTTTGAACTTACTAAGTATCCACATTCATTTCACCCATGATAGGCATCCATAAACAAAAGTACATGACATCAACTAAATATAAATAAGTGCAATGTTGAAAGCTTGCCATGTGACAGCACATATGGGCTAACTCCCAACCAAAAATTGTCAAGCCCACAACTTCATAATTTTAATCACAATGGTTCATGCTTATTAAATGCAATAAAAGTAAATTGTGCATCAAGTTCGTGAGAGCTTTTAACCAATTTTTCCCATGACAATCAATAACATAAGCATTTAAATTCAGAAATGTAGATAACACAATATAACATGATAAACATACTTGGAATAGCATAAAGCTAATAGGTAGATATGGTGGACTCACTGGAAAAACTTTGGTTGAAGGTGTTGGGAAACAAGCTTTTTACTTGTTGTAATTTTTGGGCTAGCAATAGGGAGAAAGTTGACCATCTAAATGCATGCATAAGTGTCCATAGAACTAATCAATCCATGTTAAACCAAGTAAAGTTAAAATTCAACATCTAAACATGGTAAAAGATAGCTCTTGACAACACACTTGCAAATTAACATTCATTCAAAGCACATGAATTATGCAACTATATGTATCTTTTAAAATCAACTCAAACATCCCTATCCCAATATATTTAATAGCATCCAACATAATTCAACCCAAACTTCCAGTAGCTCTCTCATATATAAATGATAGTGGTGGTCTTATTAACAAACCGAAATAACAAAAGCAAAAAAAACAGACGCTCCAAGTTTATACGATAAAGTGCTTTGATCGAAAAACAGAAGTTAGACGTGTGCAAACCGAGAGTGTGTTGGTCTAGTGGGGTTGTCTTGACATCCCCAAGCTTATGGTCTTCACCATCCTTGGATAGCTCTTGGTGCAGCTCCTCTAATCCCTGTGAAAAAACTTCAAAACACCGTTTCTCCCATTTCTTTTCTGTGGGGTGATATTAGTAGTGATAAACAAATAGGTTCCTTGCTGCATAAAATCCTTAGGCAAAAATTCATATGAATGTCCAGAGAGTATATAATGTTGTATGCCTACTCATAAACTCAATTGAATCAAAAAGATTCAAGCAAAAAGCTCAAAGAATGCATCAAACAATATCAAGACAGAATCTGTCCAGAAAAACAGCAGCAGCAAAACGCATTTTTCTACCCTACTTAAACTCGTCAGAAAAATCTGAAAAAATCACGTATACAGAGGATGAAAAGTTGAAGCTACAGTTCAAATTACAGCTCAATCGGAGTTACAGATAAAAAATGAAAAATCAAACCGTGCACAGACTTCGTGCAGGCAGAAAACTCTCCGAAAATGAATAGCAACTTTTCAAACCCAAAATAGGTAAAACTTGGTTCTTTATTAAAAATCCCAGAAACAAAACTAACAAACTACTCTCTTGTTACAGCAAGAGGACTCAAAGAAAATCTCAAACAAAAACAACCGGGTTGCCTCCCGTAAAGCGCTTTCTTTATAGCCATATAGCTAGGCTTACTTACTTGATAATCAAAGGGGACGTAGCTCATGAGGGAGCTTGAACCTTGGTGTGTCCCTCTTCCTTGGGAAGTGTTCCATGCTCTTCTTGTGTGGAAACTGAAACTTCACATTCCCTTCCTTTGAATCAATAATGGCACCTGTAGTACGAAGAAAAGGTCTTCCCAAAATAATAGGACTAGAGGTTTTATTCCCCATGTCCATGATTAGAAAATCAACAGGCACAAAAGTCATGTGTAACTCTACCATAACATCACTTACTTTTCCTAGAGCATGTCTAATGGAATCATCAGCAAGTGCAAGTTCAATAGAGCATTTCTCAATATTTTTAAGTTCAAGGACTTCATATAGTTCTTTAGATAATATAGAGACACTAGATCCTAGATCAAGTATAGCATGGTGTGTCTCTTTTCCAATGGTTACTAGTACTTTGGGATCCATATCCCCAAGCTTAGGTGGTATCATAGCTTCTTGATTGTACCTAGCAATCTTTTCTTTTAAGACATGATTAGCAATATAGGAACCAAAACCAGCCTGGTTAATATTAACAGAAGGATCACTTGCAAATTTTTGTAAGATAGAAATTAATTCATGCAAGCTACACTTCTCTAAATCAACAAATGGTTCCTTAACTTCACTAAGCATTTTAACTTCCTCAACTTTTTTATCTCTATTATATAGATTAAATAATTCATAACGGTCATCAAACACATCTTCAGGTACTTGAGCTTTTTCTAAACTTTCTTTAATTTTTACTTCCAATATCAAGCCATCAAGTAGAATGTAAGCATCAGCAATAGTAGTATTTATGAAAGAACCCTTACATTCATTGTCTAAAAAGAGTTTAGAAGTTTCAGACAATCCTTTATAAAATATGTGCATGAGCATCCAATCTCTAATACCATGTTCCATTCCATAAGCTATACCTCTAAACCTTTCCCAAGTTTTAACCAAGGTTTCTTCCTTATTTTGTTTAAAGGTGATAACTATTTCTCTCATATTATAAACCATGGCTGAAAAACAAAACCTCTCAATGAAAGCAGCTTTCAAATTAAACCAATTGCTAAAATTCCCAGGTGGCCATTTTAATATCCAATCTAGAGCTTTTCCAGCCAAGGAATAAGGAAAAAGCTTTACTTTGATCACATTAGCATTGGCATGAATCAGGTTTAATTCTTTGCATCTTTCATTAAATTTACTAAGATGTTGAAGAGCATCTTCTTTCGGTTTCCCAGAAAAACGATTTTCAAAAATCAATTTAGTGACATTAGGATCTATCTCAAATTCTTTAACAGGGAAATTCCTATCTTGAGGAAAATTCTTAACACTAAATGGCCAAAAAGTTCTTTTCTCCATTGAGCAAGTTTTTATGTGTTTTTAATTTTTTATGCAAAACTGAAAGTAAAATGACACTAATGCAACTGAAATAACAAATGCAACACAAAAATGCAAAACTGAATATAAATATGCAAACCGAAATATAAAGATGATATGCAAGACAAGAACAAAACAAAATAAAATGATTGTAGGTAAAGATGGATAAGATGATGCTCACGTAGGTGCAACCTCCCCAAGCTTAGGTTGTTACACAAGTTGGTGATGAAGTTGACTTGATGTGAGTGATCCTTGGATAAACCTTTCAGCTATGGTTCCCCGGCAACGGCGCCAGAAAACGTCTTGATGGCCCTTCACGTAGTTACCCCACAACGGCGCCAGAAAACGTCTTGAGCCCTTCGTGTGGTTACCTGCGTGAAAAGTAAATGGGTTAGGTTGAGACTCCAAGTGCAGAGTGTATGTAGTAGTGGAAGACAGTTTTCCCCACGAGGGGTGACTCGAGGGTTTAATATCGAACTCTCGGGGAACCAGTATTTCAGGTGTTATCTCCTTATCCTTCTCTTGAGAACCTGCAACAAAATAAATTGTTTTGTGCCCTCAACCTCACCAAGTGGTTGTCAAGCACAAGGTGTGAGAATGATAATAAAATAAATATGCAAACAGTAGTAAATATGCAATGATGGTAAAATAAATATGCAAGGATGATGGTAGTAATGATAAATGATATTTTTGGTTTTTTTATGATGAATGCAAGATGTAAAAGTGTTTTTGTATTTTCGGATTTAATAATGGCAGCAAACAAAAGTGGTGATAAAAGTGTTGGAAAGGTGTTTCTTATGATTAAAAATGGACCGGGGTTCATGGTTTCACAAATGCACTCTCTCTTGATAACGTGGTAGACAATGGAACACTAAAATTAACATGTAAGATGGCAAGACATGGTTTGACAAGTTATTAATAATATGGGCATCACGTCCTAACATAGAGATCTCAAGTATAAGTTGTTCTCTCTCTTATGCTCCACCAAGATGCGAACTAAATCATAACACCTTAGTAATTAAGATAAATCAGAGCATAGCAATAAGTTCAATGACATGAAGTTAAAATAAGAACATGCTAGATCTAGTCATGGAGATAGTGGCCAAGGTCACATCCACTCTCCGGTAGCATGGTATTTTTGTTTATCCCTAGTGAGGCAACAAAGTAAGGTAGAAAACCCAAGTGGATCGCAGAACTTTCTCTCACGTTCACTGCACTAGCCACCCCCGTTACTCCAACTAATGCACACGTTCCCCCTCACATGCTCTCATAAACATGCTTGATCATGACAAGTAAATAAGAACGGGGTACATAATATGCATCTACTTTCATAACTGAAACAAAACCATTGCAATCTCAAACATGTATTAACTCATAATAAAGATCCACCACAAAGGAATTACATAGATGACCGTAATCATGTTCAGCAGCTCATACGGTACTAATTAGTGAAGCTCATAGAGAGGAGAGATACATAAGTTACTTCCACAAACCCATAGTCCAGGGTGGACTACTCCCTCTTCATCATGGTGTCGGTGGAGATGTTGTTGGAGGGGAAGGAGACCACACCGGCAGCGCCCCGCCGGAGTTTTCCCCCTCCAATCTTCAGCTCCAGGTCTCTGTTTCGTGGTTTCTGTGTTTCGCGGCGCTCTCTTTCGCGAAAGCCCTGGGGGGGTCTATATATAGTCTTTTTAGGTCAAGACGAAGCTTCGGGAAGAAAGATCGACGGCAGCGGAGGCCCGAGGGCCAGTTTGGTGGGTCCCACGCGGTCAGGGAATCTGGCCGCGTGGGCCCACCCCTTTCGGCCTTCTGGTCTCCGTTTCTTCGATTCCTTTGCGCCTACGTTTCGTTCCTTCCAAAAAATGATCCCCGTAAAATCTCAGGTCATTTGGACGTCGTTTGGGTCCCTGAAACATCAAAATATAGAAAAAGGGGTTTTCTGACAGCGCATGGTTAATTCCAGAAAAATGGGGAAGTTGTTAATTATCCCCAAAACTCAATATAAATCATGAATATAACCCTTATATGTGCAAATAACATGTAATAAAATGTAAAGTTCATGTATGCATTTTACATGCATCAATGGTGTAGTGGTCGGCGGCCGACCCATCCTCCTGGTGCTCAGAGTCGTGCTAGTCATGGAAACCAAGCAACCTCAGCTGCTCATCCAACTCCTCCTTTGAGCGTGACCACAATCTCCTGCTAAGACCAAACAAAATGGGCTGTGGCAAAGGAACCGTCCTTTCGTCCCCATCAGTAAATAAAACCCTATAGACTAGGTTTCTTTCACAAGAATCTTTAGTAACAAATTGATGATCTTTCATGGCAGCAAGGTTGAGTCTAAATGGGGGTAACAACTCATCATTAGGATCAACAGGAAGGCCTAGATATGCAATAACTCGTGAAGCAACAATCCCTCCATAGATGTGGTTATGCATATTCCTTTTCTGAAATTTTTGACAATCATTATAAAAATTGATTTTGAGACAACTAAATAAGGGGAACTACTATAGGAACTTGCTAGAGGACTAAACATGCATCAAAACTAATTATTCCAACATAGAACAAGCATGGGAACTCACTTAACATGTCACCTACAGCAGCAAAATACTCAAGATATACTTCACTAAACAAAATTCTACTTGAATATTCGGAGGAGTCACATACCGGAGAACAAGTGCCCCAAATCCCAGCAGCAAAGATGGGCTGAGCAAGGAGATCAAAAATCGCGAGGAAGAACAGCAAGAACTCGGGTTTGAGCAATGGTGAAGTGTTTTGTCGTGAGAGTGAGTGAGGTGGTAGGTGGCTGTGTGAGTGGAGGGCCAGGTGGGGCCCTCACCATGTCATGGCGCGGCCCCAAGGCTGGCCGCGCCACCATGTGGTGAGCAGGCATGGTGGGGGCCCCTGGTCAGCCCCAGGCACTCCCACAACGCTCTTTCAAAAATAGGACCAGTGGTATAATTTTTATGATTTTTGAAAACTTTTAAAAAGCACATTTTCTGGGTGTTAAAAGTAATGATTTCAGGACAGAAAAATGATTTTCAAAAATTAAACAAAACTAAAATTTTGCAAACTAAACAATACTACAATAGGTAAAACAAGGATGAAGAAAGAAATGTTGTTTAGTTTCTCTATGCATTTAAAATGTATTTGTTAACAAGGTTGATCAAGTCTTGCCACCAAATAAATTTTATATGACATAAAAGAAATCAAACCTCATGAACCAATTATGTTACCTTGAATTGTATTGATATGGATCCAATCATAATATTTTGATATCCTTCTTGATGTTCATATATGGGGCAATCAATACTTCCCACTTTGATAGTTCTAAAATTAGAAATAGTATTAACTCCAAATATTTTGTCCACCTTTTTGGGAAAATAAACAGTGTGCTCTTTGTCATTCACATTGAAAGTCACTTTCCTTTGTTGCAATCAATAACAGCACCTGCAGTATTAAGAAAAGGTCTCCCAAGAATAATAGACATATTATCATCTTTAGGCATCTCAAGCACAACAAAATCAGTCAAGATTAAACAGTTATTAGTCACTTGAACAGGGACATCCTCACAAATCCCAACTGGAACAGCAGTAGATTTATCAGCCATTTGCAAAGATATATCAGTTGGAATCAATTTATCTAAATAAAGTCTCTTATAAAGAGAGAAAGGCATAACACTAACTCCTGCTCCCAAATCACATAGAGCAGTTCTAACATAATTATTTTTGATGGAACAAGGAATGGTTGGTATACCTGGATCTCCAAGCTTCTTTGGAACCTTACCATTGAAAGAATAATTAGCAAGCATAGTAGAAATTTCCTCATTGGGAATTTTCCTTCATATACTTTGAATAAGGACTTTGCAAGAACAAAGGTTTCATCCAATCACAAAATTTATTATAGTGTTCTTCTTCCTTTGATTTCAATTTCTTAACAGGAAAAGGCATTTGCTTTTGAACCCAAGGTTCTCTTTCATTACCATGTTTCTTAGTAGTGAAGTCTTCCTTAGTGTACTTTTTATTTTTAGCATGCTTTTCAGGTTCCTCTTCAATTTCTTCTTTATCAGAAGCATCATTCTTATCATTATCATTGTTATGTTCATTACCACTTTCAATTTCAGCATCAGAAATAGATATACTATTAGGATCATTAACAGGTTCAGAGGATTCTACAACAGTTTTATGTTTCTTCTTCTTTTTCTTAGAAGGAGCACTAGTTTCTTTAATTCGTTGAGAATCTTGTTCAACTCTTTTGGGATGCCCCTCCGGATATAAAGGATCCTGAGTGGAAACACCACCTCTAGTTGTCACTTCATAAGCATGCTTCTCTTTTTCTTTAGAAGAGTTAATTAGCATGTCTTTTTGCACTTTAGTGAGTTGATCAATTTGAGTTTGAACCATATGAAAATGTTTAATAAGCATTTTAACATCATTAGAAGTTCTTTCAACAATATCATGCAAACTATCAATAGCACGAGAATTCTCCATTAGATGATTTTCCACTCTCATATTAAAGTTACTTTGCTTTTCAATATAATTATCAAACTCATCTAAGCAATGATCAGGAGGTTTAGAATAGGGAATATCTCCTTCATTAAAGCGTTGGAGAGAGTGTACCTCAATTGTAGAAGAATGGGGAATTGGCTTACATAGTTCTTCTATGGGTGGTAGATTCTTCACATCTTCAGATTTAATACCCTTCTCTATAAGAGATTTCTTGGCTTCCCTCATTGTTTCATCATTCAATTCAATCATACCCCTCTTCTTTGATATTGGTGTTGGGGTCGGCTCAGGTGTAGTCCAATCATCATGATTTTGGCTTATTTTAGCCATTAATTCCTCAGCTTCATCTGGGGTTCTTTTCCTGAAAACACAACCAGCACTACTATCCAAATATTCCCTAGATTCAGGGTTAGTCCACTATAAAATATATCAAGAAGTTCATTTTTTCCAATTCATGCCCAGGCCGAGCCCTAATTAAAGAACAAAGCCTTGCCCAGGCTTCAGGCAGTTTCTCTCCCTCATCTTGATCAAAGTTATATATTCTAAGTAAAGCAGCATGTTGAGCACTAGCAGGGAAATATTTCTGAAAGAAGACATTAAGCAAACCAGTAGGACTATCAATAGAATCAGGAGGCAGATTATTATACCAAGTTTTAGCTTCATCCTTTAATGAGAAAGGAAAAAATTTAGCAACAAAGTAGCCACGTTTCTTGATATCATCAGAAAATAAACTACTCAAAGTAGAGAGCTCATTCATGTGTTCTACAGCACTTTCATTTTCAGTACCACGAAAAGGTTCTTTCTCAACAATGGATATATGTGATAAATCAAGAGAGAAATCATAATCCTTATCTTTAATGTTTATAGGAGATGTGGCAAACTTAGGATCAGGAGACAGTTTATATCTAACAGCATGTTTTGCAAGAAGACTTTTAATGCCACTTGCACTAGTAGTAGCATGACATGCATCAATAAAATCATCATCAAGTTCCACATAAGTTTCATCAAGATCATCACTAGAATGCTCTATAGACTCAGGTGAACCAACAGGTGTAAAAGGATTTTCAATTTGTTTAGACTTAGCAATAGCAGCATCTAAAAGAGGACCTAATTGAACACTCTCATCAAGCACAGTAGAAGCATCATCAAAATTATCAGAAGTATTTTCAGATTCAGCAGAAGTACCCACACGTGAAGCTTGTGGTGGTGTAATAAGTTGACTCATAACATTAGGTGAGTCAAGAGCAGCAGAGGTACTCAGAGTCGTACCTTTTCTTGTAGTGGAAGGCAATATACGGACCTTCTCATCACGAGCTTTACCCATGATGAATAAATTGCAGCGAACAATATCACTTTCAGGTGAGCTTATAAATAAATCTATGCTCCCCGGCAACGGCGACAGAAAATAGTCTTGATGACCCACAAGTATAAGGGATCGCAACAGTCTTCGAGGGAAGTAAAACCCAAATTTATTGATTCGACACAAGGGGAGCCAAAGAATATTTATAAGCCTTAACAGATGAATTGTCAGTTCAGCTGCACCTGGAAATAGACTTGCTCGACACAGATTATCAGCAGCAACAGTTTTATAGCAGTAGCAGTAGTGAAATAGTAGCAGCAGTGTAATAAAGATAGCAGTAGTGATTGCAGTAAACAGCAGGATTAAAATACTGTAGGCATAGGGATGGATGAACGGGCGCTGCATGGATAGGATAACTCATGTAATAATCAAGACAAGGCATTTGCAGGTAAATAATAATAAAGCATCCAAGTACTAAGTAACCATAGGCATGTGTTCCGTATATAGTCGTACGTGCTCGCAATGAGAAACTTGCACAACATCTTCTGTCCTACCAGCCCGTTTGCAGCGGGGCCTCAAGGGAATCTACTGGTAATTAAGGTACTCCTTTTAATAAAGTACCGGAGCAAAGCATTAACACTCCGTGAACACATGTGATCCTCACATCACAGCCATCCCCTCCGGTTGTCCCAATTGCTGTCACTTTGGGGCCTCGGGTTCCGGACAATAATATGTGTATACAACTTGCAGATATGATCTAAAACAATGATTATCCTCATGATACAATAACACGTTCAGATCTGAAATCATGGCACTCGGGCCCTAAGTGACAAGCATTAAGCATAACAAGTTGCAACAATGACATAAAAGTACTAACAACGGATACTAGGCACCATGCCCTAACAATCTTATAGCTATTACATGAACGATCCCATCCAATCCCTTCCATCCCCTTCAGCCTACAGCGGGAATTACTCACACATGGATAGGGGAGTCATGGATGGTTGATGGAGAGGCGTCGGTGATGATGATGGCGATGATCTCCTCCAATTCCCCGTCCCGGCGGAGTGCCAGAACGGAGTTTCTGGTCCCCGAAATAGGGTTTTCGATGGCGGCGGAGCTCTGGAGTGTTTCTGGAAATATGGTCGAACCCCCTCGCGTTTTTAGGTCAAGGGGATTATGTAGTCTATAGGGGGAGCCGAGGGCGTGACCTAGTCGGCCTCACCAGGTGGTGGCGCGGCCCAGGCCCCACCGCGCCGCCACATGGTGAGGGCGGCTCGCTGCCCCCCTCCGTCTCGTCTTCTGGCTCCGTGGGTCTTTTGGTGAAATAGGGGCTTCGCGATAATTTCCACGGATTTTCCCGAAAGTTGACTTTCTGCACAAAAACAAAACACCAGGGCAATTCTGCTGAAAACAGCGTTAGTCCGCGTTAGTTGTATTCAAATCACACAAATTAGAGGTAAAACAACAACAAAAGTGTTCGGGAAAGTAGATACGTTTTGGACGTATCAACTACCAACCTTGCAGAGTTGTATAATTTTGTACTCAGAGGGAATAGCAGTTTGCCACTAACAGCACTGGTGGAGGGAATTTTGGTAGGGACAATAACGTATTTCAAAGATAGACGTCGTGAAGCTGTCGAGCATATTGAGTATTACCCCAACACACCTTACTGCCAAAAAATAAGACTGTACATGGACAAGAAGATAAAGAAGGCACGGTTGCACACAGTCGTTCGTATGGGTAATCAAGAACCGAGGTACGAGGTATGCTTACCGACTGAAAGATTTGGTGCGGGTAATGAGCTTAAGACCCATGAGGTGAGCATTGGACTTGGTGCACCCCCAACGTGCTGATGACTCCCAAGTGCAGGAGATCAATTGTAGTACCTTTCAATTAGAAAAGGTTGTCGAACCCACGAGGAGCTGAAGGTATTGGTTAGCAAGATTGGTAAATAAAACAATAAAAGATGCAAGTGTTTTTGGTATTTTTGGTTGTATAGTTGCAAAGCAGATAACAGATAGTAGCAAGTGAAAGCTCTCAAAGAGAGAAAGCCCAATCCTCTTATGTGGCAAGAGGACAAGCTCAAGTGATGTGTAGCTTATATGTGGCAAATGTTCCCGAGGGCGGCATGGATATTGCTAGGCATAGAGATTTATTAAACAACACGTTGAATATCTTGTCAAGTTTTAATCTTCTTTGGACGGAGCCATAATTAGGTATAGCTAAATAAATAAACTACAACCCCTTATGATGGATCATGTGGCCAAGTAAATGACTGCACAAGAATTATTAAGACATAAAGTCCCACCATAGCATTACACTCTAAGGTCCCCGATACTAATACCCTCATAATATAACTTTATGACTCGGTCTCAGGTTTACATGTCCTCCCAAGTCTCCCTCAATTCATTATACTACGGTGTTCTCCTATGAGCCCATATAGGTGAAGTGTTGTGCAGTCGACGTTCGCACAACACCATCATAGAATCACATAAAAAGATAAACTCTTGACAAAATACCAACACATGTCATATATAAATCAATGCCAATTCATCCTATGCCCTCAGGAACATACGGGAACTACTCACAAGGTATGTGTTCCGGAGGTTAGAAGTGACTTTCCCTGGTTCACGTGCCATTGCTGAAAGATGTCGCCGTGGATCTGAGTAAATCGTCTGGTTCCCTCGGAATCATCTCAACTCAATCATACATGTGCAGAAGATTCGTAGAATGGTATGTTGTTACCTCCATTCCTTGAGGATTTCAACTGTGCATTCAAGCCACTGATTGAATTGTTCCGGAAAGAGAGGAAGTCTGAGAATTTCTTCGTCCTCTTTGGTGTGTCCCCATCAAGAACTCAATCGTGTCTCGCTACAAGGTATTCAATTGGGGCAGCTGTCTCCTGACAAGTTGCTAATCCGCGGGTTCCGCAATTTCATTCCTCCTTTGGAGCTTGACATCGTAGTCCAACTCTTGGGGTCCTAGCAATTGTAACCCGTTGGTATGCTTTGCAAGGATTCCCTATTCATACCTGTGGAGTAGGAAGTATCTCTACACCTGACCAGATCTAAATCTCCATCAGAAACGATAGTTGGTGATCCCCAAGAAGCTTGTCCCCGACGTCTAGAAAATCAAGAAGTTTTTCCCAATACTAACGTTTGCGGAGTTTCTAAAGTTCTCTCGATCTAGCTTTCCGATCCTTCTCCAGTGAGCTGAAATGCTCCTCCGTGAGGAAAGATCTACTCAAGCCGACTAGTACAAGTTATCTCCTCATTTGTTGGAAGCTGGTTTCGACACTCTCCCTCAGAAATTTTGGGCCTTGTGCAAAGTTCATATTCTGAATCCTTGGGAAACAGTTGTCCACCAACTGGAAACTCTTACCAATCTCCCGTCTAACGCTTGTGTCTCCTAACTCTCAAATCAAGGGATGCTCGAAGTCTCATCCTAACATTCTATTAGGAGGTACTCCGTTGTGGTATATTCACCAAGATCCATCCTTCCAGTGAAGTTTCCTTCTTTCCTATGGGGTAAGTTGATAGTGACCCCGGAGCGAAGCCGATGAAGATCTTCGTGACGCCCTCGATCAACCTCTTCCAGGAAGAAGCCACTTGAAGCAAGAAAGTCGTGTAGTACCGTCGTAACCTGCTTCCCTCTTTCCTACTCTTAGAATCTCGGGACGAGATTCCTGTAAGGAGGGTAGAGTTGTAACAGCCCAAAGTTCAGAACCTAAACACCCGAATAAAATTTTCCACTTTTCTTTTCATTGCATCATGGCATACATGTTTAAAATTGCTTAAGTTAAATAAAGCAACACTTGAGATTTAAAACAAAGGAAGCCAAACCCTTCCGAATTCTTCCAAATCAATTACATTGTCACTTTGGCAAAACAAATTATTCTTGAATTTCCAAATTGTCCAGGAAGTTCCAAGAATACATCCTGTAAAGATTTGTCAAAAACAAATTCTTGCCAAGCAAGGAAATAAAATTGAGAATTCAAATTTGGTTCAATTCAATTCTATTTCTGAAACCAAGTAAGCTTTCCAAAAATTCTAACTAAAATGGTGGGGAGCTTCATTAATATATTATGAGCCTCCATGAATAATTTCATAATTTATAAAAATGTTTAAGTTCCTCGTTTAAACGATTTAAACCTGCTGTTTTAAAAGGGTTTTCAAAGAGAAATAGTAGAAGGACCCAGCTGTAAGCTTGGAAAAGTGTGCAGGGCGTTTTTGCGAACTCCCCTTCTTCTTCCCTGTAGCCATGCTGCCGCCGTGCTCCTCTCGCTTTACATCGAGTCGGGCCCCCTCCTCTGCTCCCTCCACTGCAAGAAGAAGAGCGCATGAGCCCACCTGCTCCCTCACTCGACCTTTCCCCGATTTTCTCCTCCCCCGTTCCTCTCTCCTATTTCCTCCACGGAGACGGAACCGCGCCGCCGTTGCCGCACACATCTGTAACGTCCCGGGGTTTTTCCCCAATTAAAAATTGCTTGTTTTTCTTTTTTGGCATCATCATGACATCATCATGCATCAATCACCTTGCATGTTTTGCTAAATAAATAAAAATATTATTTTTGCAAGCCCTATTTTGTTTTTGCAAATAATAAATCCTTCTCCCTCTTTTTTTCTATTTTAAATTACCCAAAATAATATATTGGGAATAATTGCAAAACTATTTCAAATCAAAATTAAAGTTTGAAAATTATTTTGTAAAAACCTTGCCTCTCTTTTTCCTCTCTTCCCTATTTTCTTTTCCCTCTTTTCTATCTCTCTCTTTTATCTTTTAATTGCCAAATTCCTGGTAATTGTTAAAGGGCCGGAAGAGCAATCTGGCCCATCTCTTTTCTCTCCTTTCCAGCCCAGCCGGCCCAACTCCAGCCCAACTCTTCCCTCCTGTCGCTTTCTTCTTTCCAGTACAGGAGGAGCACACGCACATGGCGTGCGTGGCCGTGGCCACCACCAGCGCCTCCTCCACCCTTTTCCCCTCCTTAAATCCTCCACCCCAGCGCCTCCTTGCAAACCCTAGCCTCCCTCCTCTATCCCCTCCGCGCCGCCACCTTCCTCCCTTCCTTTCTCCTTCTCCACCTTGATCCCGAGAGCACCTCCATGGCCGGCGCATGAAGCTCATCCAAGCCATCGATGTGGGCAGCGCCAAGCACGTACGGGTCCGGGAATCGAACCAGGGCTTCGTCCGCTTCAAGATCGCTGAAGAACCGGAGCCGGAGCAGTCCCGTTGCGTCTACAAGGTCGCCGTCCTCCACGCCGGAGTTGCTGCGCACATCTTCTTCTCCGTCGGTCGCCGTCGCCTTCCTCTCTTCCCGGAGCCCGTCCTCCTCGTCTACGACCCCCTCGAGGTGAGCCACACCTCTGGGACACCTTCCCCGTCCTCTCCCCTTGCTCTGGGTGCTCGCCGTCGCGCGGCACCGCGGTGGTCGTCGCCGGCCTTCGTCCGTCGCCTGACTTCTGAAAGTCTGAAACTTTGGTGTCAAAGTTCAGTTACCGCTGCCGTTTCTGCCTCTTCATCTGTTCGATCTACTTCATATCACAACTAGCGAACCAGCCCAGTGGCTAGCGCCTTCCTCCTGCCGCAGCACATCTCGTGTTCGAATCCCACCGGCGCAAATCCCCCTTTCTTTCTTCTTTTTTTCTCAGATCTGACGCCACAGTTGGGCCTCAGCCCAAGTTCCTTCCATCTCCAGCGCCCATGAGCGGCAGATAGCCATCCTCCACCCACCTTCGGCCAGATCCGGCCCATCTCCCTCTCTGCTTCTATTTCTGTCAATTCTATTTTTGTAAATCTTGTATAATCTTTATCTTTTGTTGTATAGCTCCAAATAATACAAGTTATATATCTATTTTTATCAGAAAAATGCAAGGAATATTAATATGTCATCCATACTCTTGTTTGCATCATCTAGCTTGTTGCTTAGTGGTCTTTTGCATTATCACCTAAATAACTAATATGGAATGTGTTGGGGTAATTAATTAATTGTTGCCCCATTCCATTTAATTTGTGTAGCTCACCCATGCCATGCCTCACATGTTAATCAACATTTAACTTTGTGGTTAGATAAATAACTTGAACCCTAATATTAATTGTCGGAATCTCGGTTCCGCTTAATTTGACTTAAGTTGCATCTTGCCATGTCATGCATCATATCATGAACATGTTGGATCTTTTGCCGTAGTTGTAAGATGCATCTTTTGCGCTTTCCAGTGTTTGTTGCTTCTTCGCGGATAAGACGTTGAGATGATGTGAGCAACGACAAGTTCTGCTACCCCTACCGTGTTTCCAGGCAAGCTTTGCTCACTTGCTACCATTACATTGTCTTCCATTCCTGCCGTTGATCTATTGCTATCCTTATGTTACGATGCTTGTGTCTCGATCCTATATACATGTTTACCATGCAGCCTCATACAGCCTTATCCCCACCTCCTATTACCTTGTTGATTGTTTACCTGTTGGCCTTGCGAGTCGTAGCTGCATGCTTAGGTTTGTTGTTGCGAGTCGGTCTTTCTTTTGTATCACCTGCTTAGTATAATAGGTTGGTTCACTTTACTTAAAATGATGATAATGTTTGTGGGTTATAACTAAATGATAAGGCACCCGGTGGAAGGCCAATGCGTTGGTGTTTTGTTCTGCTAAGTGCCGCCCTAGGACCTCAGTTCTTGTCCTCTTATCCAAGTACGAGCGCACTATCCACATGTGGGGCCAACGGGAACCCCCTCGACTTAGTACCGGATCTACCAACTTGTCCAGGAGCTGCAACTAGTTCGGGCTTTCCATTTGCTCATATGCATGTGCATGAGACTTGACTGATGATGAGAGGTTCGATGATATGGGGGGACATATAGGTGCGGTACGACGCGAAGCGGACTTTCCTACTGTGGTCTGTTCCGCCTAGTGCGTAGTCGCAAACGATTGAGTCCGCTATGGAGGTATCGGCCGGACTCTGGACGCGGGTAACAACTCAGATGGGTGGCTCCCTGGACTTGTTGGTAGTGAAGGGAAAACGTCTTGTCGCGACATCCTGCCGACACACCGACGGAAGTGTGTTACTCATGGGCATTAAGGGTTGAACGTGCGTGTGGCTTAACAGTAGTGCACCCCTGCAGGGTTCAAATCTTTTCGAGAAGCCGAGTCCGCAGTTATGGACAACTTGGATCGGATGCTGGCTAACAAGATCATAAACAACTTACACCTAATGATTCTAATTAACTTGACTAGGAAGTTAGACTTACTTTCATAATAAGATGTAACTAAAATTTGACAACTGTGTGAGTTTCCCTCGATTGCTTCCTCATACTTGGTTGAGGGGGTGAATCTGGGAAGTGTTATGCTTGGTGTTAGAATCTAGTTGGTTGGTCGCGCTCTCTTATCTCTCTCTAGTAGACGAAAGTTGTAGAGTGTCTCTATAGGTTGTTTAGTGCTGCTGCTGCCGCCTCAGTCCACCTTCCTTCATACTTTGGTAGTCTTTGTGTTGGTATCTTGTGAGCATTGCTTGCCAGGCGGTTGTGCCTGACCCATCTTTGGGTTGTACTCTTTTGTGCAGTCAACAGGTTTGAAGTCTGACGACGTTAGCTTGGGTATCCCTCCGGCTCGGCCTGGGCAGGGATATGGACGCCATGGTTATCTTCAGGACTCTTAGTCCAATTTGTATCTTGTCCGTAGCCGGACGCTATTTTGCTTTCGCTGTGCTTTGTATCTTTGTAATGTATCAGTTGTTTCGTGACTCGTTTGAGTCGTTCTTGTATATATATCTCCTTCTGTTCTTGTTGCGGATTCTTTCGTGAACTGTTGTAATGTTATCACAATTCCACCCACATAACGCGCATGTTTCGGCGTGCACGTTATGTCTGGTGGGCGACCTAAAATCGTTATTATGCGGATTTTGGCGGAATCGCTTAAATCTGCATAGTACCGATTTTGGGGCGTCACAAAGTGGTATCAGAGCTTAGGTTCCGAAACCCAAGGTTGTTTCGATACGATTGGTTATCGAAGCAGCGGGTCCGCAAAGCCTGTAGGATAACCTCGCTAACGGTCGTTGTCTTTAGAGTGTCGAAACTATTTTGGCTAAAACTATTTTGGAAATATCTCAATAGGATTCTTGTTTATTCCTTACCTCTATTCTACTCCTCCTCTTATCTTATTTGTTTTAGAGTCTTCTCTCTTACCGATCTTTCAAAGGTATAGGATCCAACGTGGGTGGACGATCTCTTACCTTTTAACCTATTAGGTTCGATCTTTGAAAATCGCCTTCGAGATGAGCAATAATCTCTTGTTAGTGGTGTCGACAAGTTGAAGATGGAGTTACAATCTCTTGTTAGTGGTGTCGAGAAGATCAGCGTGGAGCACGAAGACCCGATAGTTACCCCT
This sequence comes from Poa pratensis, assembly GCA_947311845.1. Classification (NCBI taxonomy): domain Eukaryota; kingdom Viridiplantae; phylum Streptophyta; class Magnoliopsida; order Poales; family Poaceae; genus Poa; species Poa pratensis. The sequence continues at coordinate 57,905,676 of CAMZMU010000033.1, read as the reverse complement.
CTCTTCCTGTTGTCTTGGGGTGGATCGCGGGGGCGCGATCCCTTGTTAGTGGTGTCGTCTGTAACGTCCCGGGGTTTTTCCCCAATTAAAAATTGCTTGTTTTTCTTTTTTGGCATCATCATGACATCATCATGCATCAATCACCTTGCATGTTTTGCTAAATAAATAAAAATATTATTTTTGCAAGCCCTATTTTGTTTTTGCAAATAATAAATCCTTCTCCCTCTTTTTTCTATTTTAAATTACCCAAAATAATATATTGGGAATAATTGCAAAACTATTTCAAATCAAAATTAAAGTTTGAAAATTATTTTGTAAAAACCTTGCCTCTCTTTTTCCTCTCTTCCCTATTTTCTTTTCCCTCTTTTCTATCTCTCTCTTTTATCTTTTAATTGCCAAATTCCTGGTAATTGTTAAAGGGCCGGAAGAGCAATCTGGCCCATCTCTTTTCTCTCCTTTCCAGCCCAGCCGGCCCAACTCCAGCCCAACTCTTCCCTCCTGTCGCTTTCTTCTTTCCAGTACAGGAGGAGCACACGCACATGGCGTGCGTGGCCGTGGCCACCACCAGCGCCTCCTCCACCCTTTTCCCCTCCTTAAATCCTCCACCCCAGCGCCTCCTTGCAAACCCTAGCCTCCCTCCTCTATCCCCTCCGCGCCGCCACCTTCCTCCCTTCCTTTCTCCTTCTCCACCTTGATCCCGAGAGCACCTCCATGGCCGGCGCATGAAGCTCATCCAAGCCATCGATGTGGGCAGCGCCAAGCACGTACGGGTCCGGGAATCGAACCAGGGCTTCGTCCGCTTCAAGATCGCTGAAGAACCGGAGCCGGAGCAGTCCCGTTGCGTCTACAAGGTCGCCGTCCTCCACGCCGGAGTTGCTGCGCACATCTTCTTCTCCGTCGGTCGCCGTCGCCTTCCTCTCTTCCCGGAGCCCGTCCTCCTCGTCTACGACCCCCTCGAGGTGAGCCACACCTCTGGGACACCTTCCCCGTCCTCTCCCCTTGCTCTGGGTGCTCGCCGTCGCGCGGCACCGCGGTGGTCGTCGCCGGCCTTCGTCCGTCGCCTGACTTCTGAAAGTCTGAAACTTTGGTGTCAAAGTTCAGTTACCGCTGCCGTTTCTGCCTCTTCATCTGTTCGATCTACTTCATATCACAACTAGCGAACCAGCCCAGTGGCTAGCGCCTTCCTCCTGCCGCAGCACATCTCGTGTTCGAATCCCACCGGCGCAAATCCCCCTTTCTTTCTTCTTTTTTTCTCAGATCTGACGCCACAGTTGGGCCTCAGCCCAAGTTCCTTCCATCTCCAGCGCCCATGAGCGGCAGATAGCCATCCTCCACCCACCTTCGGCCAGATCCGGCCCATCTCCCTCTCTGCTTCTATTTCTGTCAATTCTATTTTTGTAAATCTTGTATAATCTTTATCTTTTGTTGTATAGCTCCAAATAATACAAGTTATATATCTATTTTTATCAGAAAAATGCAAGGAATATTAATATGTCATCCATACTCTTGTTTGCATCATCTAGCTTGTTGCTTAGTGGTCTTTTGCATTATCACCTAAATAACTAATATGGAATGTGTTGGGTAATTAATTAATTGTTGCCCCATTCCATTTAATTTGTGTAGCTCACCCATGCCATGCCTCACATGTTAATCAACATTTAACTTTGTGGTTAGATAAATAACTTGAACCCTAATATTAATTGTCGGAATCTCGGTTCCGCTTAATTTGACTTAAGTTGCATCTTGCCATGTCATGCATCATATCATGAACATGTTGGATCTTTTGCCGTAGTTGTAAGATGCATCTTTTGCGCTTTCCAGTGTTTGTTGCTTCTTCGCGGATAAGACGTTGAGATGATGTGAGCAACGACAAGTTCTGCTACCCCTACCGTGTTTCCAGGCAAGCTTTGCTCACTTGCTACCATTACATTGTCTTCCATTCCTGCCGTTGATCTATTGCTATCCTTATGTTACGATGCTTGTGTCTCGATCCTATATACATGTTTACCATGCAGCCTCATACAGCCTTATCCCCACCTCCTATTACCTTGTTGATTGTTTACCTGTTGGCCTTGCGAGTCGTAGCTGCATGCTTAGGTTTGTTGTTGCGAGTCGGTCTTTCTTTTGTATCACCTGCTTAGTATAATAGGTTGGTTCACTTTACTTAAAATGATGATAATGTTTGTGGGTTATAACTAAATGATAAGGCACCCGGTGGAAGGCCAATGCGTTGGTGTTTTGTTCTGCTAAGTGCCGCCCTAGGACCTCAGTTCTTGTCCTCTTATCCAAGTACGAGCGCACTATCCACATGTGGGGCCAACGGGAACCCCCTCGACTTAGTACCGGATCTACCAACTTGTCCAGGAGCTGCAACTAGTTCGGGCTTTCCATTTGCTCATATGCATGTGCATGAGACTTGACTGATGATGAGAGGTTCGATGATATGGGGGGACATATAGGTGCGGTACGACGCGAAGCGGACTTTCCTACTGTGGTCTGTTCCGCCTAGTGCGTAGTCGCAAACGATTGAGTCCGCTATGGAGGTATCGGCCGGACTCTGGACGCGGGTAACAACTCAGATGGGTGGCTCCCTGGACTTGTTGGTAGTGAAGGGAAAACGTCTTGTCGCGACATCCTGCCGACACACCGACGGAAGTGTGTTACTCATGGGCATTAAGGGTTGAACGTGCGTGTGGCTTAACAGTAGTGCACCCCTGCAGGGTTCAAATCTTTTCGAGAAGCCGAGTCCGCAGTTATGGACAACTTGGATCGGATGCTGGCTAACAAGATCATAAACAACTTACACCTAATGATTCTAATTAACTTGACTAGGAAGTTAGACTTACTTTCATAATAAGATGTAACTAAAATTTGACAACTGTGTGAGTTTCCCTCGATTGCTTCCTCATACTTGGTTGAGGGGGTGAATCTGGGAAGTGTTATGCTTGGTGTTAGAATCTAGTTGGTTGGTCGCGCTCTCTTATCTCTCTCTAGTAGACGAAAGTTGTAGAGTGTCTCTATAGGTTGTTTAGTGCTGCTGCTGCCGCCTCAGTCCACCTTCCTTCATACTTTGGTAGTCTTTGTGTTGGTATCTTGTGAGCATTGCTTGCCAGGCGGTTGTGCCTGACCCATCTTTGGGTTGTACTCTTTTGTGCAGTCAACAGGTTTGAAGTCTGACGACGTTAGCTTGGGTATCCCTCCGGCTCGGCCTGGGCAGGGATATGGACGCCATGGTTATCTTCAGGACTCTTAGTCCAATTTGTATCTTGTCCGTAGCCGGACGCTATTTTGCTTTCGCTGTGCTTTGTATCTTTGTAATGTATCAGTTGTTTCGTGACTCGTTTGAGTCGTTCTTGTATATATATCTCCTTCTGTTCTTGTTGCGGATTCTTTCGTGAACTGTTGTAATGTTATCACAATTCCACCCACATAACGCGCATGTTTCGGCGTGCACGTTATGTCTGGTGGGCGACCTAAAATCGTTATTATGCGGATTTTGGCGGAATCGCTTAAATCTGCATAGTACCGATTTTGGGGCGTCACAAAGTGGTATCAGAGCTTAGGTTCCGAAACCCAAGGTTGTTTCGATACGATTGGTTATCGAAGCAGCGGGTCCGCAAAGCCTGTAGGATAACCTCGCTAACGGTCGTTGTCTTTAGAGTGTCGAAACTATTTTGGCTAAAACTATTTTGGAAATATCTCAATAGGATTCTTGTTTATTCCTTACCTCTATTCTACTCCTCTTATCTTATTTGTTTTAGAGTCTTCTCTCTTACCGATCTTTCAAAGGTATAGGATCCAACGTGGGTGGACGATCTCTTACCTTTTAACCTATTAGGTTCGATCTTTGAAAGTCGCCTTCGAGATGAGCAATAATCTCTTGTTAGTGGTGTCGACAAGTTGAAGATGGAGTTACAATCTCTTGTTAGTGGTGTCGAGAAGATCAGCGTGGAGCACGAAGACCCGATAGTTACCCCTCTCTTCCTGTTGTCTTGGGGTGGATCGCGGGGGCGCGATCCCTTGTTAGTGGTGTCGTCTGTAACGTCCCGGGGTTTTTCCCCAATTAAAAATTGCTTGTTTTTCTTTTTTGGCATCATCATGACATCATCATGCATCAATCACCTTGCATGTTTTGCTAAATAAATAAAAATATTATTTTTGCAAGCCCTATTTTGTTTTTGCAAATAATAAATCCTTCTCCCTCTTTTTTTCTATTTTAAATTACCCAAAATAATATATTGGGAATAATTGCAAAACTATTTCAAATCAAAATTAAAGTTTGAAAATTATTTTGTAAAAACCTTGCCTCTCTTTTTCCTCTCTTCCCTATTTTCTTTTCCCTCTTTTCTATCTCTCTCTTTTATCTTTTAATTGCCAAATTCCTGGTAATTGTTAAAGGGCCGGAAGAGCAATCTGGCCCATCTCTTTTCTCTCCTTTCCAGCCCAGCCGGCCCAACTCCAGCCCAACTCTTCCCTCCTGTCGCTTTCTTCTTTCCAGTACAGGAGGAGCACACGCACATGGCGTGCGTGGCCGTGGCCACCACCAGCGCCTCCTCCACCCTTTTCCCCTCCTTAAATCCTCCACCCCAGCGCCTCCTTGCAAACCCTAGCCTCCCTCCTCTATCCCCTCCGCGCCGCCACCTTCCTCCCTTCCTTTCTCCTTCTCCACCTTGATCCCGAGAGCACCTCCATGGCCGGCGCATGAAGCTCATCCAAGCCATCGATGTGGGCAGCGCCAAGCACGTACGGGTCCGGGAATCGAACCAGGGCTTCGTCCGCTTCAAGATCGCTGAAGAACCGGAGCCGGAGCAGTCCCGTTGCGTCTACAAGGTCGCCGTCCTCCACGCCGGAGTTGCTGCGCACATCTTCTTCTCCGTCGGTCGCCGTCGCCTTCCTCTCTTCCCGGAGCCCGTCCTCCTCGTCTACGACCCCCTCGAGGTGAGCCACACCTCTGGGACACCTTCCCCGTCCTCTCCCCTTGCTCTGGGTGCTCGCCGTCGCGCGGCACCGCGGTGGTCGTCGCCGGCCTTCGTCCGTCGCCTGACTTCTGAAAGTCTGAAACTTTGGTGTCAAAGTTCAGTTACCGCTGCCGTTTCTGCCTCTTCATCTGTTCGATCTACTTCATATCACAACTAGCGAACCAGCCCAGTGGCTAGCGCCTTCCTCCTGCCGCAGCACATCTCGTGTTCGAATCCCACCGGCGCAAATCCCCCTTTCTTTCTTCTTTTTTTCTCAGATCTGACGCCACAGTTGGGCCTCAGCCCAAGTTCCTTCCATCTCCAGCGCCCATGAGCGGCAGATAGCCATCCTCCACCCACCTTCGGCCAGATCCGGCCCATCTCCCTCTCTGCTTCTATTTCTGTCAATTCTATTTTTGTAAATCTTGTATAATCTTTATCTTTTGTTGTATAGCTCCAAATAATACAAGTTATATATCTATTTTTATCAGAAAAATGCAAGGAATATTAATATGTCATCCATACTCTTGTTTGCATCATCTAGCTTGTTGCTTAGTGGTCTTTTGCATTATCACCTAAATAACTAATATGGAATGTGTTGGGGTAATTAATTAATTGTTGCCCCATTCCATTTAATTTGTGTAGCTCACCCATGCCATGCCTCACATGTTAATCAACATTTAACTTTGTGGTTAGATAAATAACTTGAACCCTAATATTAATTGTCGGAATCTCGGTTCCGCTTAATTTGACTTAAGTTGCATCTTGCCATGTCATGCATCATATCATGAACATGTTGGATCTTTTGCCGTAGTTGTAAGATGCATCTTTTGCGCTTTCCAGTGTTTGTTGCTTCTTCGCGGATAAGACGTTGAGATGATGTGAGCAACGACAAGTTCTGCTACCCCTACCGTGTTTCCAGGCAAGCTTTGCTCACTTGCTACCATTACATTGTCTTCCATTCCTGCCGTTGATCTATTGCTATCCTTATGTTACGATGCTTGTGTCTCGATTCTATATACATGTTTACCATGCAGCCTCATACAGCCTTATCCCCACCTCCTATTACCTTGTTGATTGTTTACCTGTTGGCCTTGCGAGTCGTAGCTGCATGCTTAGGTTTGTTGTTGCGAGTCGGTCTTTCTTTTGTATCACCTGCTTAGTATAATAGGTTGGTTCACTTTACTTAAAATGATGATAATGTTTGTGGGTTATAACTAAATGATAAGGCACCCGGTGGAAGGCCAATGCGTTGGTGTTTTGTTCTGCTAAGTGCCGCCCTAGGACCTCAGTTCTTGTCCTCTTATCCAAGTACGAGCACACTATCCACATGTGGGGCCAACGGGAACCCCCTCGACTTAGTACCGGATCTACCAACTTGTCCAGGAGCTGCAACTAGTTCGGGCTTTCCATTTGCTCATATGCATGTGCATGAGACTTGACTGATGATGAGAGGTTCGATGATATGGGGGGACATATAGGTGCGGTACGACGCGAAGCGGACTTTCCTACTGTGGTCTGTTCCGCCTAGTGCGTAGTCGCAAACGATTGAGTCCGCTATGGAGGTATCGGCCGGACTCTGGACGCGGGTAACAACTCAGATGGGTGGCTCCCTGGACTTGTTGGTAGTGAAGGGAAAACGTCTTGTCGCGACATCCTGCCGACACACCGACGGAAGTGTGTTACTCATGGGCATTAAGGGTTGAACGTGCGTGTGGCTTAACAGTAGTGCACCCCTGCAGGGTTCAAATCTTTTCGAGAAGCCGAGTCCGCGGTTATGGACAACTTGGATCGGATGCTGGCTAACAAGATCATAAACAACTTACACCTAATGATTCTAATTAACTTGACTAGGAAGTTAGACTTACTTTCATAATAAGATGTAACTAAAATTTGACAACTGTGTGAGTTTCCCTCGATTGCTTCCTCATACTTGGTTGAGGGGGTGAATCTGGGAAGTGTTATGCTTGGTGTTAGAATCTAGTTGGTTGGTCGCGCTCTCTTATCTCTCTCCAGTAGACGAAAGTTGTAGAGTGTCTCTATAGGTTGTTTAGTGCTGCTGCTGCCGCCTCAGTCCACCTTCCTTCATACTTTGGTAGTCTTTGTGTTGGTATCTTGTGAGCATTGCTTGCCAGGCGGTTGTGCCTGACCCATCTTTGGGTTGTACTCTTTTGTGCAGTCAACAGGTTTGAAGTCTGACGACGTTAGCTTGGGTATCCCTCCGGCTCGGCCTGGGCAGGGATATGGACGCCATGGTTATCTTCAGGACTCTTAGTCCAATTTGTATCTTGTCCGTAGCCGGACGCTATTTTGCTTTCGCTGTGCTTTGTATCTTTGTAATGTATCAGTTGTTTCGTGACTCGTTTGAGTCGTTCTTGTATATATCTCCTTCTGTTCTTGTTGCGGATTCTTTCGTGAACTGTTGTAATGTTATCACAATTCCACCCACATAACGCGCATGTTTCGGCGTGCACGTTATGTCTGGTGGGCGACCTAAAATCGTTATTATGCGGATTTTGGCGGAATCGCTTAAATCTGCATAGTACCGATTTTGGGGCGTCACAACATCGCCGGCGAGTGAGAGCTTCCCGAGCAAATCGAAGGTTACCCGCAGCTCCGCCGCGCCTCCTGCTTCCTCCCCGAGCAAGAAATTGTTCGGAGAGGCGGTGAATCGCCGTCGCCGCCCCGTTTTCTCCAACCACAGCCGCCGTGGCCATCGAGCTCGCCGCCGGCGAGTGCAGCGTCTCCGAGCAAAGCGACGAACACCAAGAGCTCCGCCTCTCCGCCGTCTTCCTGCTCGCCCAAGGAATCGCGCTGGGAGGGCCGCACTCGACCGCGCCGTCCTCGTTTTCCTCGCGGCCGCCCGAGCGCCGCCGCGGACGAATTCGTCGTCAACGACCGTCCTCCGGCCACCCCCAGTGCATACACGCGACGAGGGTGAGATTCCCGTGCCGTGAGCACCCTTTCCCTTCCCCCTCTCGCACTAGCTCGTGCTCCACGCCGTAGCTCGCCGTCGGTGCCTTCCCGGCCGAACGACGCACGGAGCCTCGTATTCATTTTCAGTTTTCCTTGTCGTCAGTGACTAGCCCGGAGACTCCGGCCCAACTCCGGTGTAACTCCGGCCCGCGTCCAGAGACTGCCGTTGTTGGGCTGAAAATTGCTGGACCGGAAACTCCGGCCCAAGAGCACTTGTGGACCGGAAATTCCGGCCTGTGCAGAAAATTGTGCAGTTTTCCTTTTTCCTTTCCCTTTCGATAGTACATGTCCCCGCTCCCCTCCCGCGTGTAGAGTATCGAACTCCGATGATTCCAGTATACCATCCCCTCCCTCGAGTCGGGTACTTAAATTTATTTCATCGTTGGAATTAATTAATTAAAAGAATAATTTAAAAAGGAGGAAATTATAAAAGTAATAACTTTTCACCGGGACATCCGAAAAATGTGTTTGATATATCAAAATGCTCCGAAAATTGTGAACTATCCCAAAATCATCATCATGCATACTTGCTCACAACTACAATGATGTACCTCTAATAGTATTAGAATCACTAAGTTAAATGTGGGGTACCTCTCTTCCCGAGTTAAAGTAGATATCGCCGTACCCCATTTAAATTGCTAGATCGCCTATGTTAAGTGCAGTGCATTAAAATGTCATGTCATCATGTGATTGTGCATTGCATTGTTACCAATGTGTGGTGATTGATTGTTCCTCCGTTGTTATGTTTCGATAGATCAATCAGCCGGGGTTACTCCACAATACCCGAGGATCCGTACTACCTGTATCCCGAACAAGGCAAGCGTAATCCCCCCTCTGAGCATGTCTTATCCTATTTTCCGCAAATATTTTCTCCACTATAATATTGCATGCGGTTCTAAATGTCTTTTGCTTGGATTAGAGTATCCTATAGAATGCATTAAGATTCCGATGCCAATGCCTGTTTTCCCCTCCTATTACCATAGGTTTGCATTGTTGGCCTGATATAATTACTATGCTATGCAAATGCTTAGCCATGCTTAGTTAAATGCCTAGTGGTACTATGGTGGTACATGCTGGAAACAGGTGTTGACTTGTGGCAGCGATGTTGATGGTGGAGAATGGTCGTGATGGATAAGAAAATGCTAAAAAGTGGGATGAGAGGCCACATGGGATGTGGTGGGTTGTCTCGTTCTCACCGCCTAGGTGCGAGTTCTGGACCTCTTGAACCAAGTTGAGCGTGCAACCATGCGTGGGCTATATGGACCCCCATCGACCGACTAACTTGTGGCGGACTAGCCGAGGGTCCTCTAGTTTGGCTTTCCATTTGCGCGTGCGTTGAAGATGGTGGCCAAGACTGGGATGAGGATGTGGTGTTTAGGAAAATGAGTGGCCACGGGACAGGGGATTGGAGGAGTCACCAAACCTGTTCCGTCCCCACTGATGATCCTTGGATAGTCTTAAGCAAGGTAAAGGTTGTAGCCGTTTCACACTCAGCCGGCTTTCCCCGGAAGAGAGCTAATGTCTGGCAATGAGTCTGGCGGTACGCGTGGTGAAGGAACTGGGGCCCCTCGGGACTCCGGGGACTTCTACTTTGTACACCCTGCAGGGTAAATCTTTTCGAAAAGCCGTGTCCGCGGTTATGGACGACTTGGGAATGGACGCTGATCATAGAATAACTTTAACGGAATGATTAAAAACTGAGTACTAGAGGTACTACTTCACGAATGCAAGGTTGACTTCCTCGAGGGTGATTCGGGGAGGTGCCTTTGATGAACAGGTACAATGGGTGATGGTGGTTGATGTGAGGAATGTGATTCAAAAGAAAAAGAGTTACTTCTTACCCCTCTTTTAAAAGTATTCTGATTAGACGATGCCATGGAGTTATGTCTTTTAAAAATAAAATCAGCTTTATGCAAAACAGCCATAAAACCTTGAAAGCCAATCATCGAGCATATATTAGCTCTTAATCTTGCGAGTTCGTCGAACTCAACGTCGTTTGCTTATTTTCAGGGAGTACTTCACCGACCTCGAAGGTGGGTTCTTTGTGGACATCGACGAGTAGTCTGGGGTTCCCAGGTGGCAGCTTGGGACATCCCGGAACAGCTGGCGCTGGATGTTTATCTGCAGGCCTCCTAGGCCATAATTTGGTTCTTGTTGTTTAGAACAACATAATTTGCTTCCGCTTGTTGAAATGTTGGGTCTGTGACCTCTGGTTGTCATTTGCTATCTTTCTCTATTATAAGAGTTGAACTATATGATTTGTGTCGTAGAGTCTGTGATGTGCCAGTTGTTCCACAAGTCTTGATCTCTCTATTATGCTTTGATAGTGTGTCCGGTGGTATCGGATAACCGGGGACACAGTATCACTGTATAACAGTCGGGTCGGGGCGCCACTGCCGCACGCACGCACACTGCAGCGCACGCCGACCGAAAATATGAGCCCCGAGGCCGCCCGGCGACCTGCATCGGATGGGTCTGTCAGTCCGCTGGAAAACTTACCAAGGCTTTTGACCCAACGGCAGCCCAGAACTAGTAGCGCTGGCTTAGCTGGAGCGCGATGAATAGACGTGAGACAGTGCACGACGCAGGTCCGGCGGCATGTACCGTCCGTCTCCAATGGCAGAGGAGGAATATGCAGAGTAGCTGTGAGCCTGTGGCACGGCAGAGGAAAGGACGTGCCGGCCAGTCTGCGTCCGACCAGGGATTGCTTGCGTGTTGCGCTGAGACCTGTGCCATTTTGCCCGGCGGAGACCGGTCACGCCGGTCGGTCGGCCTGCACCACCTCGCCGCTTGCAGGAAGCTTGCTTGCTTGCACGCGGACGCGTAGTTCTGCGGAGCTACTAGCTAGCTACTCTAGCTAGGTTAGCTTGATCGCATGTTCATACGGGACGACGAGCACACTGTTTGGCCGGGGTCCCCGGGGATCACCACGGAGTCGCGTATGTACGTACAGTACTGTATGTACTCTAGCCTCTTGTCTGATCACCCGCTGCATATGCCGTGTCTGCCACGACGACGTACGTTGAGTTGAGACCACCAACCGACATGTACGTGCGTCTCTTGTTCCGGACCGTCTGACAGTTTGACTCATTTTCAGGTCCTCTTCTACATGCATGCATAAATCATCGATGCATGTTATTTCGCCGATCATAGGGGTAGGGGTAGGGGTAGGGGTGTGTCGTGCGTTCTTAGAGCATCTCCACTCACACGCCCCAAACGGCCGCCCAAAGGCTTTTGGGTCGTGCTGGACAGTTTTTTTACTCTCACTCGCGGCGCCCAAACGTGAATTGGGTCCGGCGCGGTCAAGTTTTCTGTCCGGCACGTCCAGCCCACGCCCTCATCTTGGGGAGACCTCGGGCGGCCCCGTACGGAACGAAGCGCGCCGCCACGTATGCCTCCGACGCGCAGGCCACGCCTGTCATTGAGTAGGCAATACCAATATATGCCGGCTTTCCCCCAATTTCTCCCCCAAATCTCATTTCTCCCGCCGCTCCTCCCGCCAAACAAAAACCCTGGCGCCACGCCGCCTCGGGTTCCATGGCGCCGCCGTCTGTGCCCAAGGTACCCAAGGCGAAGGGGAAGACAGCGGCGAGGTCAAAGGCGGCGGGGACGATGCTGGGCATTCGCAAGCCGCGCAAGTCTCCCCCGCCCAAGGAGAAGCCGGAGGGGATGTCGCAGCATGATTGGGACCTGGACGTTCTCCGGCGCCGATTGGAGACGCAGAGCCGTGGGTGTCGTGTGAAGCAGAAGCAAAGGAATCTGCTCGAGGCCCCGCCGCCGCCATTGACGGCGAAGAGCATCGCCGCCATGAACAAGACCGTCGCCGCGTTGAACCAAGCCTTCGCCTTGGGAGCAAGCCAAGAGAGCAACGCCCCTCTGCGATGCAAGATCGGCAGCTCGCCGTCGAGTTCGTCCTTCTTCGCCAACAGCGCCACCGGCACGCCTCGCTCCAGGTTCTCCCCCGAATACGACGAAAGCCAGCACCAGTACGGCGGCTTCGACCCCAACACCATCTTCCCTTCGTGTGGCCTCGATCTAAACGAGCCCGTCGATCTGAATTCGCCAGCGCTGTGGAGACAACCCGTTGTCCAGATGCACGCCCAGACCGGCCGTAGCCTTTCGTTCGACGCAGGCGCCTCCCATGTGATCGACGGAACGACCCCCGATCTGTCGGATCTCAGCCAGGTATGATGCCGTGTTCTGTATTCATTGTGTTAGGACAAACGTGTGCATAGGCGAGTCGTGACCACCGGCGTTGATTTTGTGTGCATAGGAGAACGCCCACATCATGACCGTCTTGATCAATGACGGCGCCCGGGCGGCGGAGGGCGGCGAAGACGACGACGAGTTCGACGAGGATGAGGTGTACTACGAGGAGGATGAGGACGACGATGAGGACGAGGAGGGGGCGGCGACCGATGCTGTGGCCGGCGAGGGTGCACCGGCGAAGAAGAAGAAAAGGGGCAGCCGTGGCATAATTTGGACGACCAAGGAGGACGAGTGCATGGTCGAATCATGGAAAGCCATTACTATCGGCTGCTCGATCACCGGCGCAAACCAAACAAGCACCGCCTACTGGTCGAGGATCAAGACAGACTTCGACGGGCGCAGGTTCACCAAGGACTACTACAAGGTGAACATGGTGCGCGGCCAAGGCGCCATCGAGCATAGGTGGCGCATCGTTCAACGCATCGTCAACAAGTTCCACGGCTGCCATGAGAACATCCTCGCTCAGGAAGAGAGCGGTAAGGGCCCGTCGGATCAGGTGACCGCCGGCTTGCGACGTGTTGCTTGTGTAGTCTTTATTTTGATCATCGTCGGCTTGCGATCAACCTCGTCTTCCTTTGTTGTAGCTCATGGACGCCCTTGTGTTGTACCGGACCCTCAACAAGGAGAAAGACTTCGGCTTGATGCATTGCTACAAGATTCTCCAAAATTGTGAGAAGTGGAAGGCGCACCGGAGGACTCTGAAGAAGAACGGCCGTGCCAATCTCAACGCCGAGCCGAAAAACTCTGCGGGGCGGCCAATCGGGAACAAGAAGGCGAAGGCGGCCTTGGCGGCGGCGGCAAAGACGGACCGAGTGCATTCGTCCATCGACAAGGTCCTCGCCGATGTCTCCTCCAACTCGAGCTTGAGGCACGACGAGAACAACGCAAGGTGGGCGACCTTGATGCAAAAGGCCGACGTCAAGATCGACCTCGAGCAGAAGAAAGCCGCCGTCAAGAAGCGGAGCCAGGATTTCATGATCTCGACGGCCGACATCTCCAACATGGACCCGCTGGTGAGGGCGGCGCACAACATGTACTGCGCCGCGATCCTGCGAGAACTTGGGCTCATTCTGCCCGAGACCGGCGGCAAACAGGGCAACGGTAACGGCCTTGCCCACAATGTCGGTGCCCAGGTCGACGAGGACCCCGACATGACCCAGCCAGGCGACGACTACGTGCCCCAGCCCAGCGACAACATCTAGACCGGTGGCGACAAGCAGTGGTCGGGCTTCGTGCTCTCCGGCGTATTTTGGCGTATTTTGATGGCCCAACATTCGTGTTTGTGGCCGAGTGTGGCCGAAACTCTGAATTTGTGACCGATCGTGGCCGACGGCGGTTGAAACTCCGAATTCCCGCCATAATTTAATGTTCCTCTCTCATTTGAATTTGTCAAAAAACTGGGTTGGGCCTACTTTGGGCGCCGCGAGTGGGGAGCGCGAGGACGACCAAAGCCAGCGACTAGTTCGGACGGAACCTAAACGGCCTGTCCGGAAGGCGTTTGGACGGTCATTTGGACGCCGCGAGTGGAGATGCTGTTAGAGGATGTGTTCATAGGGCGAGTATATGCGGCCTTCTTGTACTGTGTTTCGTTGTTTCGAGATTTCTAAAAAAACAGTGAAACACGAAATTACCACGTCCGTCTGGTCTTTGCCTGCATTGCGCAACCAAGTAAACCTTGCCCGCTGCTGCAAGCCTGCAACTTCGTTCATAGGAGCACGTATGGTGGTACGTTGTAGGAACGGTAGGGGCAGGGCATCTTTACAGTTGAGAGCCCGAGAAGTTGCGTCCAGTTTTGACACGAATCTGGTCTACATGCACAACGGCACCAGCCTTTCTCCAGATCGGCACTGTGCAGCTGCAGAGCAGCAGCCTTTCCCTTTGTCCCCTCGCCGATCTCGGCCCTCGGAGCACAAGGAAAGCCACGGAATTCTTGGGAGAAAAGGCAAGCGACCCAAAGGACGGGCCGGTCTCGCAGCGTTATCATTAGCCTAATCTGCATTCATGGCTGGATGGACGACTTGGAGAAATTTTCAGAGCCGATGGATCGAGTGCGTCTTCCTATCTTCATAATTACTAGCCGATTCGAAATGTTCTCCATTGAACCATGAACATCGATTTGATGCCTCCGGATGATCAATGCAAGTTTATGATGAGTAGTGACACCGCGGCTGCCGAATGCAACATTGCCTCATGGATGACTTGGATATTTTTCAGAGCCAATCAACTGCTATTCGTCTTCCTATCTTAACAGTTAGGAGAACCGAAATAAATATCAGCTTCATGCTTCCAAATGGGCAATGGAAGTCTATGATCAGTTAAACACGAGGGTTGCCTATGATGGCACTGCAACCGGTGAATGCAACATTGTGTTGTCACTGCTGAATAGTAGCTTGACCTGATACAGACGACGATACTTACTACTAACTAAAAGTCTGAAACAGGTTCATAAGGAGTCGTATTAGGCGATCTACTTAGAGCAAAGTACAAAAATAAACACATGCAGCAGGAATGTAAAAGGAACCAAAGGACTCGTATTTACAGAGAGCGGTTGTTACCACAGCAATTCTTCACTGATTAAACTTCCGAAAGAACAAAGGACGATCGAGATCGACAGGTACAGAAGCACACTCCTAGACACTAGCTAATCTCCGATTAATAATCAAGAAACACTCCAGCTCCTAACTCCTCGAACAGATCACGAACACCAACGCAAGCTCGATCGATCTCGAGTCACCGGGTCTCCTCCTCGGCACGCTTGTAGGCGCCGGAGAGCGCGGAGAAGAGGTTCAGGTTGAGGTGGTGGTGGTGGTCCTGCGCCATCGGCATGTACGCCGCCGCCTGCGCCTCCAGCGGCAAGAAGCCCCACGTGTCGTGCCGCGGCGGCGCCGCCGCCGCCTCCCAGAACGCGCCCACCGCTTCGTGCTCCTGCTCGCGCGGGCGCTTGCCGAGGAGGGCGTGCTGGTACTGGTAGTAGGAGGAGGAGGGGGACGAGGTGGACGGCGCGGTGGAGGAAACGAAGGCGGCGGGGGCGGTGCCGGTGCCCGTGGCGGCCAGGATGGAGGGCTCCGCCTGCCGGAGCAGCCACTCGATGGTCTGGCCGTCGGACTTGAGCCCCAGCTCGCGCGTCAGCTGGAACACGCGCGCCGCGCACACGATCGGCATGCGCACGCGCCGCCCGCGCCCGTTCACCTTGCTGTGCCGGTCCTTCACGACGCCGCCGGCCGCCTTTTTTTGCTCGGCGCGGGAGCCACGATGGCGTCGGCTTCCGCGGTAGTGGGCGTCACCACCGCGGAAGTCGTCATCGGTAGTGCTGGTAGATGTGGAAAGGGTTGGCGGCAATGGCGATGTCGTCGCGGGATGTCATGGCGCCTATTTCGCTGTAGGTCGGGGAGGACGGGGGGAGGTGGAGGTGATCCGGTGGGGTTTGTGTGAGGCTTTGAGGTGACCGGAGAGAGGGACACACGGCGGAGAGATTTTATAAGGGGCTTGATGTAGCATCCGTTTGCTATTTTGGAGAGTTGCTCGTTTTCAGACATGCAACTATAGTAAAAAAAAGTCATCACTAAAGTTTAATTAGTAAATTTTGCCTGATTGATTTTTTAAAAATTAGGCTTTTTATTCAATGATGTTTCACTCACATTTTGTGTTTGTGTTTTTGTTTTGTTCTATATTTGCTTTTTATACTTTTACTTTGGAGTTGTTACAAATGTGCTATTGTACTGGATGGGCTGGCTCAGAAGTGAACAAAGATTGTGATTTTTATCGAAAAACAATGGAAGACCTTAAGTACAACGGATAACACCTATGTTACACGCTCCCTAACAATACTTGCAAAACAAAAGTTGTGCGAAGCGGCGAGATAAAGCTACTCCTAAAAAGAGAATTCAAACGGTTGACATGTGCGACAAATTTGTTAAAATTTGTCTAAAATGGAGATTAACATTTCACGAAATTAGAAACCCATCGCAGAAACGAATCGCACCGTTGATTAGAAGTGACTAGTTAGTGTGTACGTGCAATGCACGTCTTTATAAAAACTTCGCAATATTTTCCTTGTTGTTAGAATTATGCTCCTATATTCGAAGATAGAATTTTCCAGATTTTCTCGGTTGTTTTCATGATATTCAAGCTTCTCACCGAAAGTGTTCATAACTTGGCCGATTATCTCAGTGCAATTATCTAAGTTACACTTTCAGACCGATCCTTCCGCGAAATTAAATATGCATGATCAACCGAGCATCCACTTGAAATAAATATTGCCAGTATCACAAATAGCTAATCCAATATACCATGCTCTATTCAATTGATCTGTTGCTTTTACGGAAGGGGTATTTGCATGAAAAGTTACAGTATTTATCCACTACATGCGGAAGGCCTTCTAATTTGGTTATGTTTCTACGAAATCTCTACATAAGTAAGGGATTTATGGCTACAAGCTGAGGAGAGAATCCATAATTGTCATCTTCAATTTCTGAAAATGGATGACATTTCAACATGAATCTGCATGGTATAGGAGTTCGCCAATCTGACCTTGTTTACGAAAACATGGAGATCAATCACTAAAATGAAATTCAAAAGGAAAATCGAGAGAGATTCCTGATGATTATTATCATCATTCTGCAAAAGAAAGATGGGTCAAGAAATTAGCTTCACGACAAACCAGTTCGCATGTACTATCCTTGGCCTCATTTTGTCGGGAATCTGCATCATGTTTTCTTTCTTTGCAGAAACACGTTGAAGATAATTATTTAATGAGCAAAGATCCAACAAATAATACTGACTCCATATTCAGGGCTAAGAGCAGAACAATCTGTTTTGCCACCAGTTAGAGAACCAAAAATAATAAGAGTGTGGCTAATTTTATACTCATATAACACTTGAAACCAGGGCGCTGTTTGGGGCAAAACAGATAGTATCCAATAATAATGAATATCTATTTCGTCATGACAATTACTAACTAAAAATGAACTCATACTTCCTATAAATTCACAAAAAGTATCTACCGGCTGCAAGTATAATGATATTTGCATATGACCAGACGTGTAAAGGGAGTCATTGTCATATTTGTACTCTCTGTTCTAGGGCAGCATGGTTACAATGTACAGCAGAGTGTGGCATAGCTCAAACTATCATTGTAAGAATCGATGTTAAAACCATGTAGGTTGAAGGGAAATTTACTGCAAAATATTCAGTTGTGCTACACTGTTCCTTGTTTCTTTCAAGAATGTAGATTGTGCCTTCTAAAGACAATGATTTTTTTTTAACTTCAAAACCATGTAATTAATATCAAGCAATAACTCATGCATCCGTCTTGAATGGGAAAAATAAACTGGGGCTCCTGAAAAGCATGGAGCGGATAATTAGTGTATGTAACACCAAAACAGAAATTCAAATAAAGAATGCATGGAAAATATGTTGTCAGGTAGCCTACTACGACTGCTTGTATGTTGTAACCAAACCTATGTCAGTACATGATGATTAATACCTGATGCAACATTCTCATGGTTCTACATTGTCACTGTAGGATTTATATCTGATCCAAGAATACCATCTTGTACTAATTGTGGTGGTATGTATTCGGTCCACTTCCCTATCACGGTTTGTGCACATAATTGCAGAGTTACAGGTTGGCGGCTTCTTACATGTTAACCATTATGTAGTTCCAATAGCCAACAAATATAACTTTTTCTCTAGTCCGTTGTGGGAGATGGATAAATGATAAATCCAGAGAAGTTGTAAAACATATAATTTGATCAAAACATACTTGAGTAATCATGCCAGTTGCAAGAAGTAAATCCAATCATCCAAACAAAAAAGTTATCCGACCTTCAATCATGCCAGTTACATGCATGGTTCACATCGTTTTTCTGTTCTTCAGCCTCAAGCCCTCGTCAACCTCTCTTTCACACCCCTAAGAACAAATAACCACGATCATGCAATAATCACAATCAGATCTATAAGTTCCAATAGCTTATGTAACATAACAAAAACGAACAATTTGTAAACATGGAAGAGGGACAGAAAGCAAATAGTTAACAGTTGTAACCACCGATAATAGATGAACATCAACCACTTACAGTTCATGTTTGAGAACAATCCATGAACATCGAGATGCAGGGGAAGAGAAGGGAAGGGTAGAGAAGACGTGCTGGCTGTAACATCAGGCGATGACGTGGTGTGGTACACGGCATATGCCACGGGGTGGCTAAGATCGGGATGGGGGCAGCGTTCTGCAACAGCGGCACCCGCAGGGATTGCGCCGGAGCGCGGACACGGGAAGTACCCAGGTAGGCGGCGCCTGGGATCTTGTCGGGCGCGAGGCAGCGGTCCGTGCCCCCCGCCTGTCGGGGCTGCTGAGCACTGTGGGAGACGTCAGGCCATGCTTCGCTTTAGCCCACGCCTGGGCGACGTGGAGGGCGCGCCGGGCACGGCCCCGGCACCCGCCCAACACGGGTCCTTGTCTTCCGCTCGTCGTGGGAGCGCGGCAGCCGGTCGTCCGGCTGGCGAGCAACCGAATCCGGCTGCTACCGTTGACCTCGGTCGCACAAGGCGGGCGATGCTTGTCGTTATCTGTTTGTCTGGGAACTGTGCTGATGACGAGTCTGCAGTTCCTCTTGCCCGCGCCGCTCGGCTGCGCTTCGACTGCTAGGCGGAGTCCGGCTGCGCTCGGGGCAGACGGGCTCGGCTTAGCCGGGCAGCTGGAGGCGGCCGGGCACTTGGATTTGCGTTTCACTCGGGATCTTCTGTGGGTCTTTGGGTACCCGGGTTTTATCCCCATGTCACTAGCCCCCGAACACGTTGGAGCGATGCAGCCGGTTACGGCGAGGAGGGCTTCTGCGTGTTCAACAAACCGAAGAAGTTTATCCGGTCGAGGAGGCGAAACGTCGAGCGCTCCGCCGGCCGGGTGCTGGTGATGACGTCACGGATGATGCTGGCACGTCCCATCCGCCTGCCAGTGGTCGCCGGCAGTCGAGACGACGCCTCGGTTCCTGCTGCGGGATCTTCTGCGGCGAAACTGTAGTAGTGGGATCTTCTGCGGCGAAACCGCCGCCCACGATCTCGCCGTTGATCGCGCGGTTGCGCGCCACGTGGCGCGATCTCCGGAGGCGGTTACCGGTTGCGCGCGCTATAAAAGGGGGGCGACGGCCGCGGTGGAGGAGTTCGCCCACTTCGCCTCCTCGCCTCCACGCGCCCGAGCCCTCCGCCACAACTTCCGCGCTTCTCCTCTCCTTCTCCTTCTCCGGCGAAGCAGTTCTCCACCGGCGCGGCACCTCTTCCTCCGGCGCGCGGCAGCAGCGAACGCGGCGACCACGGGCCATCACCACTCGACGCCGGCGACGACTCCCACTCCTCCCAACATGCTGGAGCCCGAGATGGCCGAGGGAATGACGGCGGCGGCGACTGGCGCGGCTCGCACATCACCGCGGAGGACATCGAGGGCCTCCGCGCGCGCGGTCTTCTGTCGACGGAGGAGCGCGTGGGGGTGCGCCTCGCCACCGAGGACGAGGTAATCCCCGTCGCGCACGCCGGTGAATCGGTGGTCTTCATGGACCACGGCAACCGCGGGCTCGCATTGCCGGCGAGCCCGTTCCTCCAGAGCTTCCTCCAACTCTTCGGCTTGCAACCGCACCACCTCGTTGCAAACTCCGCGGCGACATTGACCTACTTCGCCACCGTCTGCGAAGGGTGGCTCGGCGTCTGGCCGTCTCTTCCTCTCTTCTGCCGGCTGTTCTACCTCCGCGGCCGATACCTCGGCGACAAGGAGGAGCTCGGCTTCGTCGACTGCGTAGCTGCGATCGTCTACCGCCGGTCGCGGACGGAGCTGCCCGGCTACAAGAAGCCGGATACGGTGAAGGACTGGCAGCGGACGTACTTCTACGTCCGCAACCTGAAGGTGGGTGAAGATCACATCCGCCTGCCGGCCTTCCAGCCGGTCGCCCCAGTCAGGGACAACTGGGGCGTGAAGAAGTACGGCGACCAGACGGACGTCGACAAGATGCTTGAGCGCCTCGAGGAGCTCTTCACGAAGGAGGGGCTGACCACCCGGGACGTCACCCTCTGCTGGCTGTACAACCGGATCGCGCCGCTGCAGGCCCGGCTGCACAAGATCTGCTTCCTGAGCGGGCGCCTCGACCCCACCCGGCTGACCTGGAAGAGGTGGAAGCTGGAGTCGCTGAACGGCTGGCTCCGGCACGTCACCAAGGAGCAGAGGGTGGCGGAGAACTGGAAGTACAGCAACGCGCCGTATACCCGCAGGAAGCGGGCGCCCCAGGTACGCTTTCCTTGCTCGTGCTTTTTCTTTTATGTCTTGGCCGGCTGCTCACCCGGCCGGCTGCGCAGCTGTTCAAGATCCAGCTCATGGAGGATGGGCCCAACGGCCCCCAGTTCCGGCCGAACATCTGGCTGGAGATGGATGCGCCTGGGAGACCCAGCCGGAGGGTGAGGAGGAGGCGCCGAGGGCGGCGTCGATGGCGAGGGCGACGACGATGAGGCCGCCCAGGGAGACGGTGGTCGCGCCGGAGACGACCAGGCGGATGACGCGCCGGTTGACCAGGCACCGCTTGGTGGTGGCGGGGCGGACGACGCTCCGCCGGCTGCTTGGGGTAAGCCGGCTGCCTCTAGCTCTGATGTTGACGAGGTCTCGAAACCTGTGGAAGTCATTGATCTCTCGACACTGAGAGCGTTGAGAGTGCAGAGACCGCGGGGTCAACCTCGCCCCCCGCCCGAAGAGACTGAAGCCGGCTACTCCAACCGGCGTGGAGGGAGACGACGACGACGAGTTCCTGCTGAGGAAGCGGCCGAAAAGGGTCCCGGTCAACGTGCACGGATAAGTGCTTCTCATTGCTTGATAGCTCTGCTTGTTTTGCCAGATGAATCATCATGCTTTCTTCAGGGCACCGAGGCCCTTGGCTATTGGTGGGGCCGCGGAGACGGCTTCTGCGCCGGCTGCGGCAGCGAACGTGGCCGCCCGGGCAGCAGGAGGGCGGGCCAGGGGAGCAGCGCGAGCAGCCCCTTGTGCCGGGTGCGGGAGGCCAGCCGGTGGCCCCCCAGGTCGAGGTGGTTCCGCCTTCCGGCGGAGGCGATGTCGAGAAGGCCGGTGAGGCCCCGGGGGCAGCCAGGGTCGGAGCGGTGGGTGCCCCGAAGACGAGGGCCGGCGCGGCACCCTCTACGAAGAGGGCCGAGACGGCGGCGAAGAATAAGGCGGGGAAGCAGGCGACGCCGGCAGTCGGGGAGAAAGCCAAGGGCGCCGCTGCTTCTGCGCAGCGGCAGCTAGTGCCGGCTGACCCCTCCATCGCCGCCAACGCCGGGGGGGACGCGGAGGCCGACCAACCCGCTGGACTTCGCCTTGGAGATCCGGAAGGAGCTGGTGGTCCAGCCCCAGGACTTCGACCGCTTCCTGGAGCTGCTGAAGGTATGTTCTCGTGCTTGGTTTCTTTGCTTTATCTTTGGCCGGCTGCGGCAGCCGGCTCGAGTTTTGAGCCTCATCTTTTCTTAACTTCAGGAGGAGTCCAACCAGAAGGTCCTGCAGCTGGAGAAAGACCTCGAGGCGATTTTTCCATACGGAGTTGGGTGCGGGATCTGATGCTTTTCTTTGCAGAGAGCGACGAGGATCTGCGTGCCAAACTGGCTAGCTACCAGTTCAGCGACCTGGCGCAGGAGGTGCAGCGTCTCAAGAAGCGCGACGAGGAGCGGCAGGCAGAGCTGGACAAACTGGCCAAGGCCAAGGAGGCGGTGGAGAAAGCGGCAGTGGAGGCGCGGGAGCAGTTCGAGAAGCTGGAGCAAGGCTACAACCAGCAGCGCAAGGATGACCAGACGGAGATCACGAGGCTGAAGGACGAGGTCACACGCATGACGGCGGAGGAGGGGTCGGCGCGCAAAGAGCTGGCTCGGATCGACCTCGCCGTTCGAGGTAATCTTCGCAAAGATGTCCTTGTCTTGCTGAAGATTTTCTTGTCCTGACGCTTTTTGTCCGGCTGCAGGCTACTATCCGTCTGCGGGCATGGAAGCGGCCAGGGCCCAGCTAGAAGCCCTTGAGGTGGAGCTGACTGATGCCGCCATTGTCGGCTGCTTGACCTCCGTGGCGGACCGGGTGGACCGGCTTGGGGTCGATGCCTGCGCGCTGGCCTTCGTGGCCGGGAGGCTCTGCAGGTACGTCTGGCCTGGCCAGGGAATCCCTATCGTCCTGGCCGAGCTGGCACGTCGTCTTGCTCTCGCGCCGGCTGCGGTGCAGGAGCTGCAGGAGTCGGCCGCGCGTGGCGGAGCCTTGTGGGCCGTGTCGCTGCTCAAGTCCTGGTTCCCGGCTGCCGACCTG
Source organism: Poa pratensis (assembly GCA_947311845.1). Lineage (NCBI taxonomy): Eukaryota > Viridiplantae > Streptophyta > Magnoliopsida > Poales > Poaceae > Poa > Poa pratensis. The sequence continues at coordinate 57,883,161 of CAMZMU010000033.1, read as the reverse complement.
GAGCTGCTCACGGTGGGCTTCCGGGATGACGATACGTACACGAAGCTCAAGCAGCGCCCGGACATTCGTGATGTCGCCTGCACCATTGCTGACTTCGTCGACTTTGCGGACTTCATCCCCGACAGGCAGCCGGCCAAGGACTCGGAGGCTGAGTACGCCCAGGAAGACGATGGCGACGAAGTCGAGGAGCCGGCGAAGGGTTCCAAGGGGAAGGCCGTCGAAGAAACCGGCTGCTCCAAGACTAGCGACATGGCCAGCTCCTCCAAGGCCGCCGAATGAAGACCTCGGGATGCCGGTTGCCGCTTGTACTCTCGTACTCTTTTGTGAACTTGTCTTATTTGCCCCCGGGATGCCGGGCGCACTTGTTTAGAACTTCTGGTACTCGTGTCGTGACTTCTGTGGAGCTTCGTCTCCTTTACTTTGTTTCTTCTCGAAGTTTCTCGCAATTGCTTTTTTGCCTCTTTACCCTCACTAGCCCTCGAGATTCGGCTCGGCTGGCACAGCGAGCTGAGTTGAATCTGAAGTGTCTTTGAATAGTTAGCCCAGCTGCTCTCGGGGCAACCGGGTTTCCGCGCACTAGTCCCCGAGATTCGGCCCGACTGGCGTAGCCAGTTGAGTCGAATCTGGGCTAGGAACCTTTGATAGCTTGCCCGGCTGGTCGTGGCAGCCGGGTTTTCGCGCACTAGCCCCCGAGATTCGGCCCGACTGGCGTAGCCAGTTGAGTCGAATCTGGTCTAGGAAACTTCGACAGCTTGCCCGGCTGGTCGTGACAGCCGGGTTTTCGCGCACTAGCCCCCGAGATTCGGCCCGACTGGCGTAGCTAGTTGAGTCGAATTTGGACTAGGAATCTTCGATAGCTTGCCCGGCTGGTCGTGACAGCCGGGTTTTCGCGCACTAGACCCCCGAGATTCGGCCCGACTGGCATAGCCAGTTGAGTCGAATCTGGACTAGGAATCTTTGATAGCTTGTGAGGCCGACAAAAATCGACACTTGGAAACTTCGTTAGATCGTTAGTCCTCAAAATCAAAAAGGTTGCATTTTTTAGCTTCGGTTTTTATTCGATTAGGGGCCGACTCGCCCTTGTTTTGCCCCGTGCCCCTTCCCGTGTCTCGGCTCTGCGACCCCTGTTCTTGCCGGCTGAACTCTGCAGCCGGATCCGAAGAGAGGGCCGGCTGGCTGAGCGCACGGTACTGAGATCTTTGAGAGGCTGAACGCAGGCGAACGAGAGCGCGGTTTTTTCTGTCGCGAGCCGGAGACTTTTTCTTTCTTACGAGCTTTTCGCGTGTGCCCCCTAGCCGGTTTCTGCCCAACGTGTCAGCCGGGTTGCGGTCTACAGCCGGATGCGAGAGTAGGCGTCGAGGTCGAGCATGGCACTAAGCTAGCGCAAGCGAGAATCGGCAGTCGGCTAGCCACAGTTTTTCTGTCGCGAGCCGGAGATGTTTCTTTCTTACGGGCCTTTCGCGTGTGTCGCCTAGCCGGTTTCTGGCCAGCGTGTCAGCCGGGTTGCGGTCTGCAGCCGGATCCGAGAGTAGGCGTCGGGGTCGAGCACGCTACTATGCTAGCGCAAGCGAGAATCAATAGCCGGCTAGCCGCAGTGGAGAACGAAGAAGCAACACTGAAACAACGGCAGCCCCCGAGTGTGCGCTCGGGAGTGCTGACTTTTACTCGAAAGAAACAAAAGGGTGTTACACTTCTTCTAGGAGTAGAACGGCCTGAGGAGGCTGGCGTTCCACGGGCGTTCCCCCTCCTCGTAAGGGGTAAACGGCTTGTTCTTTTTCTCCTCGCGTACGTCTGTGAGTAGTACGCGTTGTTGCGCAGCCCTGCTGATGATGAACGGGCCCTCCCAAGGGGAGGACAGCTTGTGGAGTCCCTTGGTGTCTTGGATCCATCGAGCACCAGGTCTCCTTCGCGGAACGTGACCGGGTGCACTTTCCGGCTGTGGTACCGGCCAGATTCTGCTGGTATATGGCCGATCTGGACAAGGCCAGTTCTCGCGCCTCCTCGAGGAGGTCACGCCGTCTTCGTTTGCTCGCTTGGCTTCTTTCTCGGTGTAGAGGATGGATCGAGGGGAGTCGAACTCGATGTCAGCCGGCAGGACTGCTTCCGCGCCGTAGACGAGGAAGAAAGGCGTGTAGTTCGTCGAGTGGTTGGGGGTGGTCCTGAGGCTCCAGAGTACATGCGGGAGCTCTTCGATCCAGCATCCGGGTGCTCGCTCGAGTGGGTCGACCAGCCGGGGCCGGATTCCGGCTAGGACTAGGCCGTTTGCTTTCTCCACTTGGCCGTTTGACTGGGGATGAGACACCGAGGCGAGGTCCAGCCGGATTCGCTTCTGCGGCAGAAATGCTTGAAGACGCCCTTGGCGAAGTTCGTGCCGTTGTCGGTGATGATGCTGTGCGGGTAGCCGTAGCGGTAGATGATGTCTTGGAAAAAGGTGATGACCGTCTGGCCGTCCCATTCTTGACTGGCTTGGCCTCGATCCACTTGGTGAACTTGTCCACCGCTACGAGGAGGTGAGTCATGCCGCTTCGCGCCGTTTGAAGGGACCGACCATGTCGAGCCCCCAGACGGCGAATGGCCAGGTGATGGGGATGGTTTGCAGAGCGCAGCCGGCGTGTGCTTCTGCTTGCTGAAGCGCTGGCAGCCGGTGCATGCACGGACCATCTGCTCGGTGTCAGCTAGAGCAGACGGCCAGTAGAACCGTAGCGCAAAGCTTTTGCTGCGATTGACCTGGACGCGGCGTGGTGCCCGCATTCGCCCTTGTGGATGTCCTCCAGCAGGCTGAAAAACGCCTGTCGCGCTGCGCTTGTAGAGCTCGCTGTTGATGATGGTGTATGCCTTGGAGCGTCGCAGAACTTGTCGTGCTTGCACCTCCTCCTCTGGGAGTTGCCGTGTGCGAGGAAGTCGAGGAATGGTTGCGCCCATGAGGGAACTTCGTGGATGGTGAAGACGCCGGCTAGCGCCAGCTGGGCGGCTTTTGGATCCGGCTGCGCAGCCCCCGGGTGTGTCGGAGCAGCCCCCGGGTTTGCGCTGGTCTTGTCGATGAGCTCGGGGACGGGTGCGGCTGGCGCCTCGTAGCCGGGTGGGTCCAAATGACGTGGTGGGGGGACAGCCCCCGAGTTTGCTTGTCCGGCTGGTGGGCTGCAGCCCCCGGGTTTGCTTGTCCGGCTGGTGGGCTGCAGCCCCCGGGATGACGATGGATTCCGAGTCGGGTGACGGTGTGATGGATGGCTTGTAGACGTGCTCGAGGGAGACGCCGGGTGGAATGGCTCGCCGGGTGCTGCCAGCTTGGCGAGCATGTCAGCCGTCTCGTTGTTGGCTCTGGGCACGTGGTGGAATTCGCACCCCTCGAAAATGCGCAGAGCTGCTGCACGAAGAACCGGTAGGAGGCCATGTTGGCGTCCTTGGCGTCCCAATTTCCTGAAGTTTGCTGGATCACTAGGTCCGAATCGCCGAAGCACAGGATGCGCTGGATGCTCATTGCCTTGGCGATCTTGAGGCCGTGGACGAGGGCCTCGTACTCGGCGACGTTGTTGGAGGCTTTGAAGTGGAGCTGCACGGCGTACTCCAGCCGGTTGCCCTTGGGCGCGGTGAGGACGATTCCGGCTCCCAGGCCTTCGTACATCTTGGAGCCGTCGAAGTGCATCCGCCAGTGCGCGGAGTCGGGCACAGGCGGCAGGTACTGTGTTTCCGCCCAGTCGACGATGAAATCGGCGAGGAGCTGGGACTTGATGGATACTCTTGGCTGGTACAGGACCGTGTGCGGGGCCAGGTCGACTGCCCACTTGGCGACTCGGCCGGTTGCGTCTTTGTTGCCGATGATGTCTCCGAGTGGAGCCGTGCTCACCACGGTGATGACGTGCTCTTGGAAGTAGTGGCGCAGCTTCTTCTCCGCCATGTGCACGCCGTACACGAGCTTCTGGTAGTGGGGGTAGTTCTGCTTCGACTGCGAGAGGACCTCGCTCACGTAGTAGACCGGCCGCTGGACCGGGTGCTCCTTGCCTTCCTCTTGGCGCTCCACCACTAGGACGATGCTGACGCACCGGTTGGTGGCGGCGATGTACATGAGCATGGGCTCCTTTGGAGCAGGCGGCGCCAGGACCGGTGCCTCGGACAGTGCCTTCTTGAGCTCGGCGAAGGCCGCGTCTGCTTCGTCCGTCCAGACGAACTTGCCGGTTTTCTTCAACAGGTGGTACAGGGGCAGGGCCTTTTCGCCCAGCCGGCTGACGAACCGGCTCAGCGAGGCCAGGCAGCCGGCGAACTTCTGGATGTCTTTTAGGCCGGTTGGCCGCTCCATGCCCTCGATGGCGGCGATCTTGTCTGGGTTGGCCTCGATCCCTCGCGCGGAGACGAGGAAACCGAGTAGCTGGCCAGCCGGTACTCCGAAGACGCACTTGGTTGGGTTCAGCTTCATCTGGAACCGGCGCAAGTTGGCGAAGGTTTCTCTCAGGTCGTCGATGAGGGTGCGGCGCTCTTTGGTCTTGATGACGATGTCGTCGACGTAGGCGTGGGCGTTGCGCCCGATCTGGTCGCCCAGACACTTCTGCATGCACCTCTGGTAAGTGGCGCCGGCGTTTTTCAGGCCAAACGACATGACCGTGTAGCAGAATGCTCCGAAGGGCGTGATGAATGCGGTCTTCAGGTGGTCATCCGGGTGGAGCTTGATCTGGTTGTAGCCGGAATACGCGTCCAGGAAGGACAGGTAGTCGCAGCCGGCGGTGGAGTCTATGACTTGGTCGATGCGTGGCAAGGCGAAGGGATCCTTGGGGCACACTTTGTTGAGGCTGGTGTAGTCGATGCACATGCGCCAGGTGTTGTTTTTCTTCATCACCAGGACTGGGTTGGCCAGCCAGTCCGGGTGGTACACTTCCATGATGAAGCCCGCGTCGAGTAGCCGGGCGATTTCTTCTCCGATTGCTCTTCTCTTCTCCTCTCCGAAGCGGCGGAGAGGTTGCTTCACCGGTCTAGCATCCGGCTTGACGTGTAAAGAGTGCTCAGCGAACTCCGTCGGTACACCCGGCATGTCTTTTGGAGACCATGCGAAGATGTCCCGATTCTCACGGAGGAATTCGATGAGCTCGCCTTCCTATTTGTCGCTGAGGGTGTTGCCGATGGTGAGGAACTTCCCGTCCGGCTTGCTTGCGTCAAGCGGAACCTGCTTGCTGTCTTTCTTGGCTTGAAACTGCGTCTCGCCCGACTGCTTCTTTGCAGCCGGTACTCCGGGTGCTCGGCCGCTACGGCGCGCCTGATCTCTTGAACTCTTCAGCCGCTACCAGCGACTCGGCGAGCTTCGAGCCGGCCGAGGCGCATGCCATGGAGCGCTTGAAGTCGCCGGCTACGGTGATGATGCCGCTCGGGCCCGGCAGCTTCATCTTCAGGTAGCCGTAGTGGGGTACGGCCATGAATTGAGCGAGAGCCGGGCGGCCCAGGATGGCGTGGTAGGGGCTGCGGTGGTTCACCACCTCGAAACAGATGCTTTCACGGCGAAATTTTTCTTGTCTCCGAAGACGACGTCCAGCCGGACGGTGCCGATTGGTGTGCAGGACTGCCCCGGCACGATGCCGTGGAAGATCGTCCGGCTGCGGTTCATCCGGGCCTCGGTTATCCCCAGCTTGTCGGCGGTGTCCTTGTACAGGATGTTGATGCTGCTTCCTCCGTCGATGAGCACTCGGGAGAAGGTGACGGCGAACTCTTGCTCGGTGACGAAGGTGGGGTCCAGGAGCAGCTGTAGCCCCCGGGATTTGGCATGATGTCCGGGTGGTCGCCGGGTCCGAAGGAGATGGGCTGGTTTGCCCAGTCCATCAGCTGCTGGACGGCGGGGACGACTGCGTTCACCTCTGCGACGCGCAGCCGCTGGCTGCGCTTGTCGTTGCGCTCGATGATGGAGATGACGTACGCGGCGTCCTTGTTGGGGTACATGTCGCGAGATGTGCCGGCTGCGGCAGCCGGCTGTCTTGGGCGCTCATTGCGCTGGTTGTTGCCTATGTTGATGCCGCCTTGGGGAGGGGGTGGGCCGGGTGCTGGAGGCGGCGGACCCTCTCCGCGCTGCAGACGGAGAGTCCAGCTGCAGCGCGCCGTCGTGTGGCTGGCTTCCCGGTCACGCTGTGGTACGGCATGGGCCGTTCATCATGTCCTCGAACAGGTATGCTGGCTTCGCCCACTGGCGGTCCTCGTATCGCCCTTCTGGCTTGTTCCACTGGCGGGGATTCCGGTTCCCACCGTCGTCGCCAGCCGGTTGGCCGGCTTCGGTTGCGTTGACGGCACGGTTCTCGTACCGCCCGTCTGGCGCGCCGCTTCTCTTCCGGCTGTCTCGATCTCGATCGTCGCGGCGGTCGCGGTTGTCGCGGTTGCCTCCATTGTCCCGGATGTCGCGGTTGCCTCGGTTGTCGTTGCTGGGGCCGCCTGGCTCTCTCGCAGCCGGCTTTTCTTGTGGCCTGCCGGCTCCATCTACTGCATTGGGATTCTCATGGCGGAGTCGGCCGTGGCGTACTTGTCTGCTATGGTCATGAGCTCCGCCATGGACTTTGGCTCGTCTAGGAGCAGCGCGTGCTTGAGCATCGTGCCCTCCCGGCAGCCGTTGATGAAGAAGCCGACCGCCTGGATGTCGTGGACTCCCTCGCAGGTGTTGCGCAGGGTTGACCATTTCGTCAGGTAGTCGCGGTCGGACTCGGTTTTGCCCTGGGTGCAGCTGGCTAGCTGGCGAGGGCGAGCGGGCGCTTGTAGGTGCTGGAGAAGTTCCTGACGAAGACCTGCTGGAAGTCCAGCCAGGAGTTGATCGATCCATCCGGCAGGCTGTTGAGCCATGTGCGAGCTGAGTCCTTCAGCATGAGTGACACGTAGCGCACCGCTACGCGCTTGTTGCCGCCTGCGATGGAGACGGCGGTGACGTAGTCGGATAGCCAGTCCTCTGGCTTCGTGCTTCCGTTGTACTTGGGCGTGTCGCGCGCGAGGGAGAAGTTCCGCGGGAAAGGCTCTCTTGCGATGCGAGGTCCGAAGCACCGGTGGACCTCGCCCTCCTCTTCTTCGAGCCGGCGGGATCTCTCCAGGGCGTCGAGGCGGTCGCGGGCGTCGGGGCCGAACGTCGGGCCTAGATCTCCCAGCCGGTCGTGGACGCTTCCCCTGCGGGCAGCCGGCGGGTCGGGGTAGTTGTACTGGCCTTCGCCGGCAGCCGGCGCGTTGTTGTAGTTCTGGCCGCCACCGGCAGCCGGCGCGTTGAAGCGGCTTGGTCTGGAGTTGATGCTGCGCGCGCGATTTCCACCCGGCTGGGGGGCTTGTGGCGATGACGCCTGGCGGTCACCTCGAGTTGCGCCGGGTGGAGGGGCTCCAGGCGGGGGGGTGGGAGGGACGGCGAGTTCATCGCGGACGCGGCTGGTTCTGGCGAAACTGGTGGTCGGCGGTGTCGAGGAGGTCCTGGACGCGCTGTGCTGCGCGCGTAGCTCGTCCCCCTCCAGGTTGGGCAGTTCTGCGGCGGCGGCGCGTGCTGCCTTCATGTTCTTCGCGGGGGAGCTGTAGACGGGTCGACGAGTAGGCGGTGCTCCGGCTGGTCCAGCCGGCTCGGCGTCGGGAGCCGGTCCTCCTGCCATCTCGTTGGCGAGGTTGCGCCTGACGTTTCCCCCGGGTTGGGCTCGACGGCGATGGGGGTGAAGCCGTGGGCGAAGTTGTACTCGCGGACCTGCGCTTCCATGCGGCGATGCGTGGCTGCGACGCCGTGCGCGCTGCTGAGGAGGCGCTGGCGTGCTTGCTCGAGGATGATGGCGGCCTGCGCGGGATCCGCGTCGGCGGCGATGGGTGTGGCCAGGCCCTGGAGCATAGCCTGGACGGAGTCGACGGGGGCGTGCTGCTGGGTGCTCGCGACGTCGGACACCATGACTTCCGCGTAAACGCGGGTCTCGGTGCTGCTCTCGCAGCCGGCCGCCTCCTCGGGGAAACGGTCGACGCAGCGCTGGATGTTGGCGGGGTAGGCGGCGCGAGGGCGATGTAGACGCGGTGCTCGCCGAAGTGCAGGACAGTGCCATCCTCGGGGAAGGCGGAGCCGGCGAAGCAGTTCGCGTTGTCGTTGACGAAGTCGATGGAGCCGAACGTCGAGACGAGGCCGGAGGCGACTCGCTCGCCGAGACGGCTGCGGGATCCCTGGCGGAATGTGACTCCGGCTGCTGCCATCTGCCCCACGGTGGGCGCCAAATGACGTGGTGTGGAACACGGCATATGCCACGGGGTGGCTAAGATCGGGATGGGGGCAGCGTTCTGCAACAGCGGCACCCGCAGGGATTGCGCCGGAGCGCGGACACGGGAAGTACCCAGGTTCGGAGCCCTCCCGGAGGAGGTAACACTCCTACTCCTGCTCGATCTCTCTATCAATGGTGGCATAGTACAGAGGTGCTCCTTGAGCTGTTCGAGTGTTCCATGGTTCGGGTGTGGGGAGGAAGAAGAAATGAGGCGACTGACCCCTTCTACTTGGGCACCAGGCAGCCTTATATAGGCCTGGCTGTCTGGCTTACAGGCGGGGCCGGCTGGTCCGCACCAGCCGGCCGGTGTTGGCTACAGAGGGGTTTCTTCGTGATGCTACATGTCCGCAGCACAGTGCGCTACGCTTCGCACAGTCGAGCTTCGTAGCCGCGTAGGAGATGTCGGGGTAGGTCTGTCGTCGTGGAGGGCTGACCGGCTGCGGTGCCGGACCCCTCCGACCGGGTAGGCATCGCCTGGGATCTTGTCGGGCGCGAGGCAGCGGTCCGTGCCCCCCGCCTGTCGGGGCTGCTGAGCACTGTGGGAGACGTCAGGCCATGCTTCGCTTTAGCCCACGCCTAGGCGACGTGGAGGGCGCGCCGGGCACGGCCCCGGCACCCGCCCAACACGGGTCCTTGTCTTCCGCTCGTCGTGGGAGCGCGGCAGCTGGTCGTCCGGCTGGCGAGCAATCGAATCCGGCTGCTACCGTTGACCTCGGTCGCACAAGGCGGGCGATGCTTGTCGTTATCTGTTTGTCTGGGAACTGTGCTGATGACGAGTCTGCAGTTCCTCTTGCCCGCGCCGCTCGGCTGCGCTTCGACTGGCTAGGTGGAGTCCGGCTGCGCTCGGGGCAGACGGGCTCGGCTTAGCCGGGCAGCTGGAGGCGGCCGGGCACTTGGATTTGCGTTTCACTCGGGATCTTCTGTGGATCTTTGGGTACCCGGGTTTTATCCCCATGTCAGGCGAGGAGGGTGAGTGGCTTCACGGATGACGACTGGCGGTCGGGGGACGGGCGAGCGGTCTTTTGGATCGGCGTCCTCGATGTGGGATCGAGTGGGGCAGCAGGGCGTCTTCCTCCTCCTTCGAGCAGCATCGACGCCGAGCGAGGGTTGCAACCGTCGACGGAAGCCTGCGTCGGATTTGCCGGTTCAGGCCACAGCTGCAATGGGGGCTCACATGGGGATAAAGCGGTGGTACCAGAACTGGGCTGCGGCTCTGACCAGATTCCGGCGACGGCTCGCGTGAGAAGAGGTTCGATCTTCATTGGCGGCAGCAAGGGAGGATGAGGATTGCACACTAGTACAGAACGACACATCGGAAACGGGCCAAAAACCCCTTCGGCAACGGAGAAAGGGTCCGTGTCCCCGCCTCTGTCACTGATGTGAAGGCCTTCATCGGTAACGGAGGCCAAAAACCGTTTTCGATGAGGTCTCCATTTGGCAACGGTTGTGCGCAGACCTCCGTTTCCTTAGTTTTCCTTCATCAGATACGGAGTTTGCCATCCACCCGTTTGCACTGAGCATTTCTCATATTTCGGTTACAGGATGCCACGTTTACAAATGCCACTAGTATAGATACTTAAAATCTCACATCACAAGCTCAAATACTAAAACGGTAACAGGTTTCATTCATATCACTATGTAACTTTACATTTCCATCAGAATTTCACCTTTACAATTGCATCACAAGATGTGACAAACATAAGAGGTAAAACGATAACAGATTTCATCTATACTAAGCCTATCATGTCAAAGGACGGAAAGAATATATGATTTCTTCCCTACATCCTTTTCCACAATCCTCGCAGGTGTCACTCTAGCTATCTCTTCTTATCTCAACTTCTTGAGAGAAGGATGTTGAAGCTTTGGACCCTATACATTAGTAAATAGAGTTACAATTGTTAAATACATATGCTAAAACAAATGCACTATGAATTTAAGCAAACTGAAACGATATCTTACCAATATCTTGAGGTGGCTCTTATTGATGAACCGGAGCAGCCAACACACGACTTGTCAACAAGATATTGCGATGTCAGCAGCTTCATAGGATGCCTGACAACGATCATCCTTTCCATGGAGGCCACCACCGGCTCTGGATTTTTTATGCAGTGTCACCGAAATCTAATCTAATACGTCACCGATGTGACATTTCGGCGACACTGTATAAAACACTCTTACTTAAAAAAATATTTTATGCAGTGTACCAAAACGTCACAATAGCGACGGTGGATATGTATGGTGGAGTTTGAAAGGGAACAGCTTGATATCCCTAAATGTAAATAAGGATTTATGTTAGTTCTGACACTACTAGATAGAACAAACAATTTAACACAATAATATGAAGTATACAGTAGTATATAGTGTGTACTGACCTGTGTATATAATTGGAGGCCATTATGGGAAAGTCAACAAACACTACTCTCTTGAGTAATGTTCGTTGTTTGTTCTGTGTCTCCGACTTTTTTATGCAGTGTCACCGAAATAGACTCCTGTTTTCACATGGACTAGTTAGCTAAACTACAACTAGTTGCAAGTGCACAATAGGCAAGTTAACTACATCAAGAAATGATCTAGATAGAACTACCGGATGTGAACTGAACTACTATCAACAAGTTAGCGAAACTACAACCGGTTGCAAGTGCACAATAGGCAAGTTAACTACATCAAGAGATGATCTAGATAGAACTACCGGATGTGAACTGAACTACTATCAACAAGTTAGCTAAACTACAACCGGTTGCAAGTGCACAATAGGCAAGTTAACTACATCAAGAGATGATCTAGATAGAACTACCGGATGTGAACTGAACTACTTTCAACAAGTTGCAAGTTAATTACATCAAGAAATGATCTAGATAGAACTACCGGATGTGGATCTGATACCTTATTCACGTCGCCGTTGGATCGATCTAGCAGATCCGGAAGTGGTGGAGGCAGAGGAAGCGGACAGAGCGACGACCTCGCCGTGTCGGGCGAGATGGCGAAGACCTCACCGTGTCGGGGGACATGGCGAACACCTCGCCGTGTCGGGGGACATGGCGAAGACCTCGCCGTATCGGGGGAGATGGCGAAGACCTCGCCGTGATAGCCGTCGTCTGGGCGGAGACGGCGCCGCCACGGCGCCGGCGATGGCCGGAACGCCAGGAGGCGCCGTCACGAACAGATCTAGCATACTGGGACAGAGTGAAGAAACGAGTGTTAGGTTTTGCTCTGTACGCCCATATATATAGGTAAAACATAGGAAACGGTTCTTTAGAAGGACCGTTTCCTTTGTGTTTCTTCCACTGAGGTGTGGGACCTACGCGCCCACTCTGTGGAATTTCTTCTACTCTCTGGAATAATATTTTCCTAATCTCAACAATATGGAGAAAACCACCTATAGGATACTTATATTAATATTACTGATTACTACATTACATACGCAGTACATATTAATAATAATAAAGTAAATTACAGTTGGAGAACTTATAGAACTACTACTAGCTACTTCTTGTTTTTCTTGCGCCTTGCTTCCGCGCAATCCTCGTCCTTCTCACGGCCTCGCTTATTGGGGGCCATTGGAGGTGGTGGCGGCGGCGGCAGCATATCGGAGGCGGTGGCGGCGGCTTTCTTCTCCATCGCCGGGGCTCCCTTCTTCGGGACCGGCGCCTCCGCCTCGTCCTCCTCGTCGTCGTCCTCCTCCTCCTCCTCCTTCTCCTCTTCGGTTGACTCGTCATCAGAATCAACCTTCGGCGGGCCCAGCATCAAGGTGGGATCATGGAAGTTGGCGTATTCGTCGTCGCTCGTCTCCGGCGTCGGTCCTTCAACGGACTCGCCGCTGACGGGGGGACTGTCCCGCGGCGACTCAGTGTGCTCCTGTGTGTCGTTGCTGCGAGACATCTTCACTAATCAGTAGGAGGGAGCGAGCGAGCGAGAGAGAGAGAGCAGATTCGGTGGCGTCTTGAGCTAGCAAGGATTGGGGTTTTCAAGGAGTAGTGGGCGGTGCCACTACGCCATGGCATTTACTCGCCTCGCTTCGAATTCCAAGAAGATGGAACGTGTCCACATTGGAAACGGACACCCAAAAGTCTCCGTTGCTATAGAGGCACATATCGGAAACGGAGCCAGAATTAAGACCGTTGCCAATACTATGGGTAACGGAGTTAATACTTTCTCCGTTACCTATGTTGACGGGCCAGCCGCGGCCCAGGTCAGGTTTGTGCGCACTGGCCGCGCGGAAAGCGCGATTCTCCGTCGCCTAACGCCTGCCGTTTCCATAGAGGGGTATCCGATGTGTCGTTCTGTACTAGTGGCAGGAGGAGGCAATGTAGAACAGTCACCAGCGGTAATTTTGGGAGGGACGAAGAAATTGCGGGATTTGTTTTCTTACGGCAGAGACATTACGGGATTAGCGGGAGATTAGGCGGGCTTGTTACCTTCGCGGAGGTTAGATGGGGACGGCGAAGATTTGGCAGAACATGTTCTGCCGGTTGACAGGATCAATCTGGTCCATCGGACTGTTTGACGACCCAGCAAATCAATATGTTTCGTTAGATTTTACTTCTGGAGAATGATCTGACGGTTCTTTTTATCCTGTGTACACTTTTCTAGGTGGACGCAAAGAAGTTTTAGTTTGCTCTTTTATTCGTAGTGGAGATTAGTTGAAAAGGACCAATTAAGGTGAGGAAATCGGATGTAACAGCATGGACCATGAGAGACAAACACAATGCCTTTTTACACTGCCTAGGGCATGGCTCCACGCAGGGGTGGAGCCAGGCCCCATGCCACTTGGGCCATGACCCGGGGCGTGGTGGCGGCCCGTAGGCTTCACTGTAGCACTCTCAATGCTACTGTTTTGCACTGTTACTCTGAAAGTGGCCCGGGTCATCGGGCATGGCTGGATCCACCGCTAGCTACACGAAAACCTTTGGTTGGGTCCTCTCTTGAGGGACATGCTCCAATCTACTTTACAACTGTAGCGTACCTGCACTTAGAAATTGGCAAGGTACCTGTGTATAGTGCAAACCCCTGGATCGATTCATTTGCACACACAGTCTAAGATGAAATATCACAACATTGTATCAATTATTACACGTGGATCCAGTACTTAGGAAAATATCCTTTACAAATTGCATAGCACGAAGCTAGCTTTGAAAGAGTAAAGCAGCGGAAAATTATTCTTCATGGAGTCTCCATCATCATCATGTGCCACATGCGAAAACATGTTGGTTGCAGACTCGAAACCTTAACGAAAACTCACTCGTCGTCAGAACAATCTGCAACAAATAAAATTTTGCAACAGAGTGGGTCAGATACCATTAAAAATGGATCTGGCAAGTGACACTATGTGGACACTTAGTGGAATAACTCTAATAACCTATATGCATATTTGGCTGGTGGAGTTCAAGGCTATTTTGCATAAAGCCAATTTTTGCCTAACACTTTGTAAAACATTTTCTTCAAATGTTTGAGACAATATGGCATGAAATCCATAGTCTCGTCTACCCTTGTTTACCCATCAAAATTTTACTTAAAGAAATTGAGATGTTGGGAGCCTCCGTTGACATCCTTGATCAGCTGCTTGAATTGTCCGTAACCGGGGACACGGCTAAGTACTTAGTTTTAACTCTGCAGAGGTTGTGCACTTTCACCATTAGACCCAACAAACCCAAACTATCCTCAAGCACTCAAATTGTGCTAAGGAAAAGGAGAGAGTTGAGACGAGACTTTTCAGAAGCATTTCCCCATCCCATGCCGCCTTGACGCGCTCCCATCTAACCTTCTACCACCACCTGTCAAGTCGGGATGAGTCCACGCAACTTAATCCATCTAGCCAGAGCCCACATGACTAATGGCTGCACGGTAAGCAACTTCACTTAGAGAAACATTGGTCCCTTTAATCCTGGGTGGCAATCCACAAGTGAATAAACACTCAACTCTGACAGCCTTGCAAGCCCAAATCCACCCAGGTGGTAAATTAACTTAGTAGAATTTAACTTTTCAATAAAACACTTTTGCATAGCATCAATAATTCTACTAAGTTATCAATAGGATTCTAGACACAACTAGTGTAAAGGAGATACTAGTTTTAGCATAGCAATACTATCCTACACATGCATATAAAGAAATACACTAAGTCATGCATAGAAAAATACTTAGGAAATTTATGGGGTGTGCCACTTGCCTTGGCAACAGGGAGTGCAGTAGTAGCAGTTGCAACAACCTTCGTCTCTCTCCGAAATTTCTAACACATCAAACAATTCTCAATAAATATGCAGCCAAACAATACTTAAGAAAATATGACATGCATGAGATGCAGAATGATACAAGGAATTATGATGTGAATGACATACAGAACAAACTAAGGAAAAAGACATAAAATAACCTAATCCAATTGGTTAAGGCAAGGTCAAGGTTGAGCAAAATAAATTTGATAAAACCACAACTTGAAAAGTTGTAAGGCTACTCTAAGTCTTCACGAGTTTGGTCTTCAAATAATCTTCAACTCCTTTGTAGCTTCATGTATCTTCAATGGTCTTCATTGGTCTATGTCCAGGGTAAGAGATAGAAAGTAGAAAGAAGAAAGATAGAAAGAATGGAGTAGTTAGTCTTCCAAAGAATCATCTTCAGGCTTCCTTGTCGCTTGCTCCTTGGTATGTTGACTTCATTGAAATTTGTAGACTTGATGGTTCTGCAGACTTGATGGTGTTGGCAGCATCCAGTTTGGTCTTGAATATAACTTAGTCACCATGAAGTCTAAGAGAAGAAGCAAGAAAGGGCAGAAAGGAAAGAAAGACTTAGAAAAATGTAGGTGGTTGGTCTTCATGAACTTCTTCTTGATTTTCTTCTAAGTACTTTTACTTCTTGGAGATGCTTCTGGAGTCTTGTTTTCTTGGCTAAGTCCTTCATTAGTTTCCACTAATTCTAACTTAGTGGGTTTTCGACTAGGAGGGTCAAAAGGGCTAACATGCATCCTCAATTTTCTAAGGAGGAAAGTCATGTAAGAAGTGCAAAATATTTCTAAGGACTTGATATGCATGCAATGCCATGAAAATTATTCTAAGGAAAGCAAGGCAAGTAAGATGTTCCAAAAATAACTAAGGACCAAAGAGGTCAAACAATAAGTCAAAATAATTTCCAAGTAAGAGTTCATAAAATAAGGTGTTGGTATTTTTCTAAGGAAAAATACTTTAAAACAATAGTTGATAAAATTTCTAAGGACAAACACTTGTCATAACTAACACTTAGGAAAATATTCTAAAACAACTAAGTTTTCAAGATGCTAAATTTTTCTAAGGAGAAGATTTAGCACTTTTAAGATGTTGAAATTTTTCTAAGGAAATAGTGTTGTCAAAATAATTATCAAATATTTTCTAAGGAAGAAAATACTTTGTTTGGAGAGGCAAAATATTTCTAAGTACTTTTTGTAACTAAAGTGATCAAAATATGACTAAGTCATTTTATTAGCCGAATATATGAAGAAAAATAACTTTAATCAATTTTAATTATTAAAATAACACCTAGAAAGCAATTAATCAATATTAATTACAAAAATCATAGAAAATACTTTTACAAAATTGGTAGAATATTCCTACGGCCAAGTATTAATTAAACAAAGTTAAAGCAATTGGATTTGCCCAAAAATAGTTTTTAAAACTCAAGTTAAGTCAAATTTACTTAAACAAACAAATTTAAAATTTGAACTAATTTGAATTTGTCAAAACATAAATTTAACTATGCCAAAAGTTTCTACGTGTCATAAGCTTTCCAAAAATATTTTATTTGTAAAATTTGGCCAAACCAATAAAAAGTAGTGATAGATCTATGATCTAGGGTTTTTCTGCAAAACTGCCGGTCTTCGGTTGACTGTTGACTTTGACCGCTGACGTGGCGATGACGAAGCGCTGACTGGGCGCTGACTTTACGGTTGACTACGAATTTTGACCAAAAATAAAGTTACTCGGATGGAAAAACAATCTTAACGAAAGTTATAGAGAATTACGTGCTCTTTCTAACTATCACAATTATAACATAAGTGGATTAATAGATTGGTCACAAAACGCAAATTACCTTTCTGATCCGAAACTTCAAACTCAAATATCTCCTAACTCGCTTGACCAAAAGAGGTGAGTCTTGGGGCAAAAGAAAGGTCTTGATCAGGGGAACAACTTTCGTAACTACGGCCCGAAGATTTGAGATTGTTTTCTCCTCCGAAAATCGTCAAAAGCAATCAAAGGAATTTCGATTTGAAGAACCGAGCGCGAAGAGATCTAAGAAATACGACTTCAGATCTGAATATTGCGAGTCGAAATTCTCTCTCCACGGTTGATGAAAAGAGTTGAGGCTTCCCGGGATGGAAAGGTATTGAGGAGATCTTCAACAATGCTTCAGGTTCCGTCGCGATTCGAGATCGTTTTGGTTGGTAGATCAACGAAATATGATTTCGCTGATTAGGGTTTCGGTGGAACGAAAAGGGGGAAAGAGATGCCGGCGGCTACAGGGCTTTATATAGGCCAAGGGTCGGTGGAATAGCTTGGACTCGAAGTTATGAACGCGTAGGATCAAGTGGATCCGAATTTGGAGTTATATTTATCAAGAAAAAGGAGTTTAAGTGGAGAGGATTTGGAATTCTGGAAAAAATCCTGAAATTTCCATCGGGTTCGAACCGAACTGGTTCGTTCGGTCCCGGCTGGCTTATTGGGCCGGCCTGCTCGGGCTGCGCGGCGAAGCGGGCGAGCTGGGCTGAGATTAGGCCCAGTTCGGCCGAACTTTATTTTTGTTTTAAAACTTTTTTTTTCACTGTTTTATTTATAACTTTTGATTTTAAACTCAGAATTGATTCAAACCAGTTTTGAAAGTTTTGTAAAAACAAGGTTTTTATTTTAACACCTTCTAAAATACTTTTCCAAAACTTTCTCAAATTAAATTTGTAGAAATGTTTTAAATGCATATATTGACACTTAATGTCAAATTTAGAAATAGGTTTTTAAAACAAAGTTTTGGTGGCTAAAAATAAATTCAAACTCAAACCACGGTGGTAAGCATTTGAACCTAAATTATTTTCCAAATGCAAACAATCAATTTACAACAAAAGTTACACATAACTAATATAACCATAATAATCACAAATATATATAGGGCATGGTTTGCCCTTTTAATATATTTTCTTAAATATGTTTTCAAGTGGAATTATAATTCCCTATTTTGAAATATCCAAATGCAAAAATACAATATGCAGATGAATGCATGCATGATTTTTCTTTTTAAAGCAAAATACATAGTAGTTTTTAAAAGTTTTAAATTTTTCTGATTTTTCAACTTTTTGAAAAACTTGGGATGTTACACAAACCGTGATAGTCACGATTTCCATTCGTCCTCCTTAAGCAAACAATGAGATTTTACATCTGTGGACAACATGCGGGCAACCAAACACGACCAAACACGAACTAGAATCAATTTAATCTTTCGTAGAGCCTGACAAGCTTTGCGCTGCATCCCTAGTTAGGGGTCAATCCAATCATCGTTTTGCAGAAAATTGCATGAGTGACTGCGTAGGCTGGTGCAAAGTACATGTGAGGTTAGCCTGTCCCCCAGAGTCTGGTCCGTGAATTTGAAACCAAACACCAGGCAAAAGTGAGAGCTCGTAAAAAAGTATGTGATGGTTGATAGATAGCCATGCTAAAGCTCGTGTTGTGCGTTATCTGCATGCAAAGTTGGTTTTGAAAAACGGTCGATTCGGCCATTCCTTCGGGGTCAGTCGCAAGACTGATTTAAGTTCGTGCCATGCAAAATTTTAAAACTCGCAAATAACCAAACAACGCGTTAAGTTTTTTTGCATAAGTCTACCAATTTTTAGAAGAGCTCACCTACTTTGCTACGTCAACCAAACACGCCCTTAGTTGTTGACTACAGAACTTGCAACATGTAATTCAACACGAATCTGAAACATAGAGCCGATCTGGTGTGAGAAAATGACGATCAGGGACGACAAGACTTGTTTTTTTTTTAGTACAAAACGATTACCATTCATACATATGAAAAGTTGGCAGTACAGGGCACGTACGCATACAAGAGAAGACACTGGAAACCCAGCTGTCCAAACACAAAAGCACAGAGGAACCTGAAAGAAACAGAAATTACAAAGAGGTCCCTGGGATCCTCTGTGCCAACCACCATCAAACGCCACCCACCACCGAGGTCACCGGAGCAACCGACGGACGAGAGGACGACGAGAACCACAGATCGAAGCCCGGCGAGGCCTCCTTGCTGACTAGCAGCTTTGTGGACCAGAAGAGAAAGCTTGCCCAAGGCGAAGCCTGCAACTTTGTGGCACGCAGGCCGGGGCCAAGCCCCGGAGCCATCGCCGGACTGAAGATCCACCACTTCCAGCCGACACCGTCGGGGAAGGGAGACAGATCCTCCCACCATCTTCCACAGAACCGGTGCAGAAACAGACGAGCAGTAGTGTCCACCGGCGCCGCCACCAAGAACGGTGCCAGCCGGGACATGCTCCTGAGCAAACTCGGAATCTCCACTTCGGCGCCAGAGCAAGCACCGCCGCGGTGGCGGAGACCGAGGACCAAAATCCGCATCGAGGACAGCGTCGCCACCACGCAATCCTCGCCCGGAAGACCAGCTACTAGATCCACCGGCGACCGCCGCCACGCAGGTCACCAAGAACGAATCCGAAGCAGATTTATTCACCGCCGCCTCCACCACCTCCATTGACGAAGTCGAGGACGGCGAGAAACCCTAACAACCTAGCCTACTAGACTAGCTGTACACGGAGTCCGGCCGGCGAACCGACGCCCCCTCCCCCCTCCGACGGCACAGGACCGACGAGAAGGAGGAGGGTGGCGGATTCACCGGCGGAAAAGTGTTTCACCCTTCCGGTCGCCTCCGATTTACTGTAGCGGGAGAGAAGGAAAGACTCCGTGCCACGAAACCAGGTTTTGGTGAGCACGAGAAAGGGTAGAAACCGAATGCAGCTACGCAGCTAGCGCGCGGTGAGCAAAGACGCAGGAGCACTGACTGTACCCACTGGGAGGGGGCATGGCACATGGTAATCAATCTGGGTCCAGCACCTCTCACTTTGCTGGAATCTGCAGGTCTTTTACAAATAGTAGCAAAGCCTAGCACCGTATCACATCACATAGGGAACCGGATCGATTAGCTTGTCGGTGAGGAGCTTAAATATGTTATCTGAAACAGATCAACTGTGGAGGCACAGTGGTCATGGATCTTGATTGCACTGTGTTTCATGCTCGACAACAAAAGCTGATGGCGAAGAACGGCAAATTGATTATAATTACGGAGGCAAGAATCGTTTTCAATCAAAAGGGTGTGGAACGATAGACATCTGATGATGATCATGATGGGGGCTGCTGATGAGTGTCGGGCCTGCAGGAAAGATTCAGATGATTTGCTCTTGCCCTAGTACTAAAAATCGTTATCGTGCATCTCATCGCCATGGGTTCCGTGCGGCATATGCGCCCGGATGGACGTGGACATGTAGATTGTACAAATGCCGTACTGTACACTGTGCGGCTCCGGCTTGGGGATCGGGCGTTCGTTGGTGGCGCGGTGGGGGCGGGGACGCCGGCGGATCGTCGCCGGGACAAAAGGAGAAAGCACAGTTGAATGGCATCGGCAAAGGGATTGACGCGATGGACTTGACGCACCAGCTGGATCCTCGAGGTCGATCCAATCAAGGGTTGTTAAATGTTAATCTTGCGTGCAAGTCCACAGCTGTTAGCGCACGCCGAGAAAACATCTACTACCCTGCTAAGGCCTTGTTTGGCAGAGGAGTTTTGGGGTGTTTTGTAGTGTATATTACCTAGTGTTTTGGGTGAAAACACTCCTCACACACAAAACACTCCAACCCCTCCCAATCCCCTTCTCCACCAAAACCCCCCACCATTTCACGTTGTTTGGTACACATGTTTTGCAAAGGGGTGTTTTAGCAATAAAAATCTCATCTTTTTTCACGGGACACACAATTATAGCAATTTTCTGATTCAAGATCGTCAACAAAATTGCAGAATTGCAGGAATAAGAACATCTCATCATTTAATTACAAAAATCCTTCCACCATCTTAAAAAGCATCACTTCACAGAATTGTACAGTATCTCAAGAAGCATTCTAATAACTAAAAATAGAAGCATTCTTGGTTTTGGCAGGAGAAATCTCTGCCAGACGAAACATAGCATTACCCTTGTCAGCTTTACCCTGGCCAAAACAAATTCGAAATCATAAGGCGAGGATCACCTTGTCACAATTGAACTATGATGCAACCATGACATTTTAAATCAGAAGGTAAGAATCACATTTTCTCATATTTACTACAGCATATTCATGATGCACACTATTCCCTGTTTCAGGTAAAGAAGTACCGCAATAGTGAACAGAACCAGCAGCCTATTTAAAAACAATTGCACGACAAGTTTATCTAGTACTAGATGAACTTTAGAACAATTGCAGGACAAGTTTTGCTCTTAATTTGCTGCTACTAGAAGAAACTAAATAATAAAGGTAACGACTACAGCTTAAAACATGGACTACAACTTAAAACAGGGAACATAAATAAATATGTGAGAAACCTAGTCACAACAATATATGTTCTACTATTCGAGTTTCCTGTGGACCTAAAATATAGCAAGGTCATCCTATAAATAGTGCAGCGCAGAAAATATGAGACAAACAAAGGAGTAGCTACCTATAAAATAGTGCAGTGCAGGAAATATGAGACAAACAACAACAAAAGCAATTGCTCACTAAGCATCACAAATTAATGGACAAGTAATACGAGAAAGCAAGCAATAGTTCAGTAATGCTTGCAGAACAAGCCCAGATAAAGCACTAGCTTCCTGCCTAGAGAAATAGTAGTTCATTTCTACACATAGCAATCTTTTAGAACATGATAAAAACACTTCTATTTATATTGCTACTTCATTGTGATATAAACTGCTGGTCACTCCAAAACTTTCATTTCTTTCTGTAATTGAGATAGTAATTTTTCATTTAGATGTTAAACTAACCAATGGATCAAATAAACAGTTTGCTAGGTCATTCAGCTTGCAAACTTTTTCGTTACTTTTTGGCAGAGCTAGAACAATAAACAGAAGCCATTAGATCCATGTTGTTCCTTCACGCATGTACATCGCATGCAACAAATAAACATCTAGCGCTAGTCAAACTCAGTTCACATTAACTACTACGAAATCAGATGTCATCATCACAAATCACAACTGTGCTAGGCTAACCAAGAACCGAAGGCAACAAAGAATTGGATCTGACGGAGTCAGCAAGAAACCTAGAACTTAGCTAGGTCATTCAGCTAGGAGTAATCAAGGGAGAGACTGAGAGAGGAGAGGACGAGTTTGAAAAAGTACAGTAGAAAAATATTCCAGACTTGCCGGAGAAGAGCGGGGGCGGAAGGGGCTCCCCGTCAGCGGCGGCATCGTCGTGGGCGGCGGCAGATGAGGAAGCCCTGGCTCAGCAAGATGGGAAGGAGTCGTCGTTGCTTCTGTCTGGATGGTTGCGAGATGGAGGAGCTGCCGGCGTCGGTGGCGCCGTCGTGGGAGAGCAGATCGGCGTCCACTCGTTGGTGCGAGCGTCGTGCGCCGCCACGCCGAGACGCGAGGGGGTGGGAGTGTCTGGAATACACGTCTACCCGACGTGTATCGGGGTGGTTTCTCGGGCCGAGCCCGGCCAAAACCGGCCTGCCAAACGGCTGACTCGTGTCTTCTCGTGTTTTATATTGGGCCGGGAAAATACACTGAAAAACCTGTCGAAACCGTTCTGCCGAACGAGGCCTAATGGAACGGAGTGAGGTAGCAGGGTAGGGACTATCAGATTAGTCGGGGTGCTAAGCTTATTTTTATTGGGATTGTGGACTTCACATTTAGAATAGGGGCGCGCCAAGAGATCAGGCGACTGAGATTTAACTCAATCACCTGACATCATCTCATAGTCTTAAGTGTAACCCACTTACAACTCACATGTCATATGAATCATGATGCAAATCTAATGGTCAATGAGTTGCAACTCAACCTAGGTGCAACTGGAAACAAAATTAGTTGCAACTCATTTATAACTCAAAAATCTCACTTGCAACTCATGAATTACATGAACCACGATGCAAATCTAATGGCTAGCGAGTTGCAATCCATGTGTAACTAAAATATCTCAACTCACTTACAACTCACTGATAGCACGAATCGTGATGCAAATCTAATGCATAGGACGACGACTGAGATTTCATAGCAAATCCGTTAGAATAAACGCAGGATTAGTCAAAATAATACTAGTAAGTAATTGAAAACTTGGATAATTTTGGAGGGGGTGCCATGGCACCCCACTGGATCCGCTCGTGAAGACTACTTTTAGTTTATACTAATCCAGCGGCATCATTTTATAGGAAACTGTTCAAAATTTACGTGAATCCAAAAGAATTTCCCACAAGATGACTAGAGAATGGCATGTTGTTGGGAGAGGATAGGAGGTCCAGCGCGTGCATGAGGATGATGACCTGTGTTGAAAGGGAATGCTGGGGATGGACGGGCCACCAGCCTTCCTAGTTTTGGATATGCATGCACTGGTTGTCTACCTACCCGCTCTCTCTCTCTCTCTCCCTCGGGTGTATAATTGGAGCCACGGCCGGCAAAGTCTCCGTGGCTTCGTTGGCTACGAAGGGCATGTCGGCGACCTCATCTAACAGCTGATTTTTAACCCAGCCTGATCTTTCTTACCAAGGCTGAACTAGGACATTACTGAAGTTGTGTTTTTTACCAGCTTCAAGCTGCAAGCATCCTGCATTCCTAATGTTAATCAGGCCATGGCAGGCTATTACTATGAGCAACTTCGTGTGGTGCAGTGTAAATCAATTCAGCCAAGAATTAGGCTCTCCCATGATGTTGCAATCCTTGCAGACATGCATTAGCCATCACAAAAAAAATCGCAAACCAAATGAATCGTTGCGACAAGTAGGGTGCCACATTCAAAACTGTATAGCTTCTAATACATAGAAAAACTATAACAAACACATACTCATAGTACCTGATTTACTGGACGTCTGGACTGAATATATTACAGGGTTCAGAAGTAAAGAAGATATAATCCCCAGGCTACTACAGCTGCTCAGGATCAACAAACTACACTACATGAACAGTACTTAAGAACATCACAAGGTTCAGGAGTTGCTAGGAATGACATTAAAGAAGTGGTAAACTTCATCTTCATCAAATACTGCAACCTCAGTTGAGCAGACCTCACAACAAACAGGGTGGAAAACTGGTCCCTTGTGCTCAACTTCTGGTGTCGTAGAATCAACAGCGGTTACTTTGCGATTCTTCCGCTTTCCTTTCCCTCTCTTAGTATCTGATCAGTCTTGACCTTGCAGTTGCTCACGAACATTGCACGGTACTGGTTTACATACTTTTCATGCCTGCAAACACCATTCACAGTTGTGTTGGAATTCGAATACAAAAAAATTAAGCATTGCAAAATCTGCCAATCGAAAGTGAATGTATAAAAGTGAATAACAAGAAAGAAAAATAAAAGGAGAATATTTGGAAAAATGAGATTACTTCAAAACTTTTAACCAAATCTAACCCCTAAGCTCAGCCCCGGCATTCCAGGAACTGAAGGTACGTAGCTCAGCACAAGGTACCTTGGCACTGTACAGTTTTATCTGTGCTGGCAATACGCCTATGTCGCAGGAGCTCGACACCAGGTTCCTAGGCGCTGAGATATGGATTCACCAATTCTGTGAACCGTTGGCACAGCAGAGAGTCATAGATCTTGGCACTAACCTATGTTGGCAATCAGGGGCAGAGACAGGCCACGTGCAGCTTTTGCCTTGGTAATTTGAAGATTTGGTCCCGGTCTGCCTTGGTAATTTTGGTGATTAAGAAGAATGGCTCTGGGCTCAACTGAATCCTGGCTCTGCCCCTGCCGGCAGAGGCGGAGCTGGGCCCCGGGCAAACAGGGCCATGGCCCGGGGCCTGGTAAATTTTCCCTACTACTATGTCTTCAGAGATCTGATCTGGCCCTGGGTGTAAATACAAACCAGCCCATTAATAGCCCGTTGTTCTCTCTATATTTGTAGAAAACCTCCATCGCTCAGTTCAGCCCACTAAGATCCAGCCCATAGGAGCATTCAATGGAGCAAATAGATCAATCGATTGAGTAGAAAGGCTCACCGCCAGGGGAGCTGCCTCGCTTGCAGCTGCTAGTCAAGCTCTACGGCACCATTCTTTTCTCAAGCCAAAAAAGAAATCCCAACGGTACCTTCACACCCAGACTAAGGTACTGAATTTTGCAGAAAAAAAACTTCCGCAGCAAACAGTTCAGCAAATTATGTGATTTTCATAGATTGAAAGTGACTGAATTTTCTTACTAATTGTTATACGAAACACGGTGAAGAGATTTTATCCATCCTTGTCAACATAAGTCCAATTTCAATTGTACCCCCATACTACTATATATTTTTTCATTTACTTGTTGAAACATCCATCTAGCTCAAATTTAATAATTATTATACAAATAATTTTTTAATCCATTCGTACATTTTTTTCATAAAAAATTATAACCTTCTAATTTTTGGCCCGGGGCTTCGCTGAATCCTGGCTCCGCCACTGCCTGCCGGCAGTGCTAAGCATATGTTGCAGCCTTGCAGGAGCTCAACGCCAGCCGTCATTGCAGTGCCGTATCAGTACAATCTGGTCAAGCATGTAACAAAACACACAAACACTACAACCTTTGCAACGATGAACAACAATGCAACCAACCATCAACACTGAAATATTTGGCGTTAAGGTTAAGCGCCATCTACATTGGAGCTACCGTACACTGGCACGTCAGCCCACGTAGGAGCCGACTTTGGCCTGTGGTGTAGAACCGGCTCTAAAGATCGGTTCGCTACTAGTGGGGCCAGCTTGACAGGCAAGTTCAGCACCACAGGGTTACTGGCTCTAAGCAAAATAAGGTCACATTTGATTAAAGTTTCAGACCGGACCATGTTTTCCTCTAGTTTTGAAGAAAGCTTGATTTTGTAAAATTCACGTAAAATACAGTGACAAAATTATGTAGTGTACAAGGCTTGGGAAACAAGCAATTACAGGAATGTACGAAGAGGACTTTCTATAAAAACGTAACTGTACTAGACTTGGTGCTGCACAACACTATCCAGGCCGTGAGACCAACGCGTGTACATCACGGTTGGTTGTGTTATCATACCCAAACTAAAGTATTTCTGAGCATTGTACAAAGCAGAAGAGTATCATCATGTTTACAGACATATTCATTTTTCAGACTTCACAACATACAACTATCAATCAGAGGTCTACAACAAACAAATTGAACTAAATTAGATCTCTAGAATTTGGGACATATGGGGATCTTATTCTTGTTCAAACAAATCAGATTACAAATTTAGTAAAAAAATAATTATAGTTTCAAATGAGGAAATGAGAGCAAACACAGTTAAGAATTTTGCATTTATAAGTTAACATTTCATCACAAAATAAGTTATGTAAGCACAGCTCAGAGTCATAGATCTTGGCACTAAGCTATTTTGGCAGTCAGGGGCAGAGAAAGGCCACGTGCAGCCTTTGCATTGGTAATTTGAAGATTTGGTCCTGGTCTGGCTTGGTAATTTTGGTGATTAAGAAGAATGACCCTGGGCTCAACTGATTCCTGGCTCTGCCTCTGTTGGTAGTGCTAAGCATATGTTGCATTAGCAAAAAGACAGCAAGCATTGCAGTGCCATATCAGTACAATCTGGTCAAGCATGTAACAAAACACAGTCGAAACACTACAATCTTTGCAACCATGAACAGCAATGCAACCAACCATCAACACTGCAATGTTTGGCTTTAAGGTTAAGCGCCATCGACATTGCAGTTACCGTACACTGGCACGTCAGCCCACGTAGGAGCCGACTGTGGTCTGTCGTTCGGTACTACTGGGGCCAGCTTGATAGGCAAGTTCAGCACCATAGGGCTACTGGCTCTAAGCAAAATAAGGTCAGATTTGATTTAAGTTTCAGATTCAGATCATATATTCCTCTTTCTACTGAAACACATGTATCTAGACGTGCTTCAATGTTTAGATTCACTCAGTTTGGTTCGTAGTCCACATTGAAATATCCAAAACATCTTATAATTCGCAACGGAGGGGTAGTGTACAAGGCTTGGGAAACAAGCAATTACAGGATATGTACGAAGCGGATTTGCGATAAAAACGTAACTTTCTATACTTAAGCACAGCATGTGTGTACATCACTGTTGTTTGTGTTATCTTACAAAAACTAAAGTATTTCTGAGCATCGTGCAAAGAGGAAGAGCATCATCATGTTTACAGACTTCACAACATACAACTATTAATTTTTTTTAAATAAGATACAACTATTAATCAGAGGTCTACAATAAACAAATTGAACTAAATTAGACACCTATAAATTAGACCTCTGATTACATAATTGCAAATGAGGAAATGAGAGCAGACAAGGTTAAGAATTATGCATTTATAAGTTAACGTTTCATCACAGAATAAGTTTACGAAAGTAGATGTCCCTTGGCATTCTAAAATAGTGGCTTCCACTTCCAGAAGTGTTTCTCTCACACAAGCAAAACCAAATTAAGCCTACGCCAACCATTCTCCTCGTACAATATATGAATCAGCCCAGAGGCTGGTTTCTAGGTTGTATGAGATCAAAGGAAGAACTACTGGTTCTCTAGGACGTCTGGCCATAGAGAGGTAAGCAAGTAAAACAGGACAGCTAACTGAAGCTAAGCATAGAAACAAATTCTATTTTGTTTTTAAGAGCTGAGCAAGATGCAGTACCTTGTGCTACTCATATCATAAAATTCTAACTGATTAGGAAATTCCATCTAGTACAAATCACATGACATTTTTTACCCCTTTTATTGGCTCTGAAGTATCGAAACTTGAAGAGTAGATCAAACCAAAATTCTAATATGAAACTGCTAGCTGATGCTTTGTTATCTAACACTCGCCTTGAGAGAAAATCCAAACTGATTGAATGAGCTGTAAAACATTTTTGCTGTCCATCATAACATGGGAATGAGATGGTATACTCAGCCTGAGACGGCCGATTCCTGAAAGAGCGATGCACGGCAAGGCCGGTGTCAGGGTGAGATGGGCAATCCTCACACAAGTAGGGAACTCGATATGTGATGCTCAGAGATGGGATATTAGTAGTGTACAAGGCTTGGGAAACAAGCAATTACATGATATATACGAAGCGGATTTGCTATAAAAACGTAACTTTCTAGACTTAGTACAGCACATCACGTGTGTACATCACGGTTGGTTGTGTTATCTTACAAAAAATGAAGTATTTCTGAGAATTGTGCAAAGAGGAAGAGCATCATCATGTTTACAGACATTCATTTTTCAGACTTCACAACATACAACTATTAATCTTTTTTTAAACAAGATACAACTATTAATCAGAGGTCTACAATAAACAAAATGAACTAAATTAGACATCTATAAATAAGACCTCTGATTACAAGTTAACTAGAACAAATTTCATAGTTGCAAATGAGGAAATGAGAGCAGACACGGTTAAAAATTATGCATTTATAAGTTAACATTTCATCACAGAATAAGTTTACAAAGGTAGATGTCGTTTGGCATTCTAAAATAGTGGCTTCCACTTCCAGGAGTGTTTCTCTCACACAAGCAAAACCAAATTAAGCAATGAAACTTTCAGGAGTACAGCGATACTATAGAAAAAAACCATACAGTAAGAAATTCCATTTATCTCTTCCAGCAACTTCAGCAAAGCAATTTACTCACATATACTCGTATACTTCTAATGCTATAATGTATACCAGCTCTCCAAACATGATTATAATCCAGTATCCCTAAATTCTCAGCTAACTAATCAAATGATGTGAAGTTCCTACATGTGTTCTCCAATGGCAGTAACAACACAACCACAATCCCTCTATAACTAAGAACATACCAAATCAAAGTATTATAGTCCAGGAGCACCCCTCTTGAGACGAACCCTATGTGTAGCATCGATTGATTACCTCTGGGAATCCAGGCACAAGGTAGTGAAACACGCGGGGCAGCTAAGCACGGCGTCTGAAGTCCGGCCTTTCCTCTGATTGTGCGCCCATCGCTCGTCAACATCGTCTATGGCGGGGTCGTAGAACTCGGGCTCGACGGTGTAGTCTATCTCATCGTCGCTGGACACTGAATCAAATCAGAGACCGCAAAATAAGAGACGAATCAGATGCAATTTGTACTTAAGCGCACCGACTAGAACATAATAAGCATGCGCTGCTTCTAGCCCAGATTGCAGGAGCCTGGGTTGTTTTGGGGAAGAACAGTGCCGATAAGGGTTTACATGTATGTAAGATTGGGCATTTAGAGCAGAATAACGGGGGATTATGCAAGTTACCTAGGTCGCGAGGGTCTTTTGGATCTCCGGCCTCCGCCTCCATCGGTTGCTTCGCCGCCTGCTTGGAGCTCTCGGGCTCCATGAATCCTCGGCGCAGTCGCGCTACTTCTGCCCAGCCTTCTCGCTCTTTCTCGTTCGGCGCTCGCCGTCTGTCTCTTCTATTCTTCTCTTTTTTTTTTTGAACCCCTCTTCCCTTCTTCTCTGAGAGGCTGCGGGGAGGAGGCACACGTTACGGGGCCAAATCGAAAGCCTTGGCCCAAGAGATCGAATCTTAGAGCGGTTTTGGTTTGGGCTTTCCCTATTCTAGGTTTTTGTCAAGTCCAAATAAAAACCTCTCCTATCTAAAAAGAAAAGATTGGTTCTCTCGTACGTCGTTCTCTTTTGTCCAACTATTACGTACCTCCCCCTCGCACGGGCGTTCCCTTCGTCGCGAATGGGCCAGGCCCACATTCACGCCCATCGCTTCTCGCACGCGCTGCCTCCCCCAAGTGGACACCGCCGCCACTCCATGCCTCTGATCTGCTGCGACTCTCCGCGACGCCATGCCTTCCTCGCGCAGGACCTCGTGCTCCCCACAAGCGGCAGCCGCCACACTTCCCATTAAGAGACGGCCTGTGCTCCAGGGACGAGGACGAGATAGAGCAGATTGGCGGCGCGGCCAGGCCCGACAAGAACGGAGGTTCCAACGACCGCGGAGCCGGCAGCGAGGGCGATGAGAGCGGCGTCGACTGCTCCGCCGGAGGAGACTGGGGACCCTCATGTGGTGCCCACCAAGTTCCCCTTCGGCTATGACTCCAACACATTCAAGTTCAGGCCCCTCAGTTGCATGGTCTGCCAGGTGCTGCTCCACGATGCCAGCAAGTGTGCGCCATGGTCGCACTACTTCTGCAAATGCGTGGTTCTCGTGTCTCATGTCTAGATCATACATTGTTTCTTGATAGCGTGTGTTTTGACTTGATGGAACTTTGCAGGGCATTCAAGGACTGCTCGTTGTGCGGTGCTGACGTAGAGGGGATCGAGCCAGATGCCGAGGCCAACAGCTTCATTGACGGCAATGCTTGGATCAAGAGGTCGCTTGCTGGAGGAGACGGAGCCAGCGGGTGGCAAGGGCAAGGTCATATATGAGGATGTCTCCATGGAGAGAGGTGCTTTTGTGGTGCAGCAGGCTATGGGGGTCAGTAATCAAATCAACTCCAATAATTATCTCTTTCTTTAACCTGTGAATTTTTTTTGAACCTGGTTATCAAGTATGTATGTACTGATTTATCACTGAAAATGATGCTATAGCAGTGCTTCTAACTTCTGCATCTCCAGTAGGGGTGTAAACGGATAGGATAATTTCCGCACCGAATCCGTCGCCGAATCCGTTTTAAAGAATCCATATCAGGTTCCGAAGAATTTATCGGATAAGGATATCCGATTCCGAACTGAACACCCGGATACGGTATAGGATATGGTATGAAAAATAGCATCCGAATATGGATTATCCGAATATTAGTTAGGATTATCCGATGGTTATAATCCGAATAATCCGATTTTCTACCGAAATGTCTAAACTAATAGAGCACAATTTGTATTTAGTGAGTTGTGGAGCTCATTTGTTGAACAACGACTCCCTTGCATGGTCATTCTACATACTATGGAGTATAACTTCGTTAAATTATTATGTTGTTGAGCTATTATTTTTGGTTATGTGCCTTGATGATATACATTGCGCATACCGATCCGACTAATACTAATTTTCTTTCCGCCCCGAATCCGCTCCGTTTCCGTTCCGAATCCGTGATTATATCTATCCGCCCCCGAATCCGCAACCGTTCATTATCCGATCCGATCCGAATCTGAGAAAAAAATATGGTAAAGAATATGGTAGAGGTAAAATCCGATCCGTTCCGTTTACACCCCTAATCTCCAGGCTTTCGCGAACTGAACTTTGAAAGTGCAAAGTCGAGGCTCAGCATGTGTGCAGAAGACATCACGGAGGATTTGAAATCTTCAGAAGATAACCTAGGTATGAACTCATGTACCTAATCCCCTTTCCTGCCTCACGTTGCATTGAGGAAAGGAGCAGGTCGTAGCTTCTTTTTTGGTAAAAGATTCCAGTGTTGTTGCGTTGTAGATGCAATTTTCCATTTCATGTGTCAGAATCTGTCACTTGCATGCAATATGCACATAGAGATTTTAGATGTGCATGTTCTGTTACTTTTCATCAACAAAAGTATTGTTACAGTGCTCTTTCATTTTTGTTTTCCAGGAAAAAAAAAAGCACACGCAAAAAAATATGTTCTTCATGCCACTGATCAAGGTTTGGCCATCGATGTGCAACAGGATGTGCAGCCAGATTATCATCGGCTGACACAATTGGATGGTTTTTGTGGTTGTTCCAGGGCCGGGCCCACAGTGGTTCCAAGTGGTGCGGCCCGCACAGAGCCCATGAGATTTAGGGCCCCAAATATTTTTTATGCCTATGTATATTTGTATAGTAGGAATTGGCCCATGAATCAACCAAGCAGGCCTGCTGGTCCTATCGCGTCTGTCTCGGCGTCTCCCTCGTGTGGGCTCGCGTGGCTGATGGGTCAATGACTCGATTCCTTTCCTGGTATGTGGTATCCGATCGATTTGATCGATCGATCAATTCCTAGCTTGCAGCCTCGCACGAAGCAAATACGGAACGGTGCACGGAGGCACGGACGGACTCGCCAACGCCTAACGCCAATACTCGCTGAGACGCCGACGCCCGATTGACTCGATTCACCCTCGCCGACGAGTGCCTCTGACGATTTGTGGATTCCCAGCGACCCAGCCCCCTTGGGTTCAAATAAACATTATGCAACTTCGATATATAGGTATGATTCTCATTATATTCAATTGTTATCTAAATCTGTCATATACATTACAATTATTTATTAGTTCAAATTTTTGTGTAAGATAGGGCCCTGTTTTAGATTTTCGCACAAGGCCCTGGATTTAGCCGGCCCGGCCCTGGGTTGTTCCATGTGTGAAGATATTTTTTCTCATTATGTGCTAGCCTACAATTATACATATGTTTTGCCATGTGGTTTGCCACTTCATTGGGACTATGTAGCCTGCTTTATTTTCCTTCTATATGCACAAATTTTTATTTGCTTCAGCAACAATTCTGGATCACGTAAAAAAAAAGGCAACAATTCTGGATGATCAGTACTTAATCCATGTTGAGGCAAGAAAAAATGTACAGTGCTCCTTGCTATATCATATCAAGCAAAATTAAGAGCATATATGTGTTAAAGTTTACTTTGTATAGATGGGGTCCGATAAAGTTATTTGTTTTAGTGGCTGTAGGATTATAATGTGGTCAACTTTGCGTTAAAAGCTGAGATACTTCAACTTTAGGTGAGTCCTCAAGACTAGGTTTATGATGCTCTGTTTATAAAAAAAAAAGGTTTATGATGCTCTGCGACTAAAGTATATTGGTACCCAATTGACATATATATCAGGTGAGCAAATTAGTTCCAGTAGTGTAATTATGTTCTAAATTTTAAAACATTGTTAGTATTTTTATTATCAAGGCGAGGGTGTGTGTTTCCTAAGCAACTTTCATGCAGCTCCATAGCTAATTTTTTGATATGTTATCTAAATATATATGTAACAAATATAATAGGTTTGTAAAGAAGTGAGCTAGCTCACTTGGTTAGGGAAGTGGATGTACAACCCAGCCACCCAGGTTCAAGTCCTCACGGACGCAGATTTGTGTTCTTATTATTTCAAAAACAAATCGCTGTAGAGGTTCCCCTACCGCATTCCTTTCAAAAAAAAATATAATAGGTTTGTCCTCATTTATGTAGTCGTTCATTTTGCCCTATTAGAATACAGGCATACATTTCCTGTCACTCTCAGATCATTTATTTCAACCGTTTACTATTCAATGTAAATGCATATTTTCCAATTTGATTGTGCAAGAGGTTGGTATGCATAAAAAATCCATGTATTTGAATGTGGCCTTTTAAAATTTTGCTTGAGTCTTGGTTTGCATAGGGGCTGATTGTGATGATAATTATTCAGGCATGCAAGCTCTGACCTTAATTTGCTTCCAAAAAAATCATTTCAGCTGTGCCATTTCATATTACTCCGCGCCTACTTGAAATCATTTTGTTTCGCTTTCCAGTCAGTTACTTTGAACAGTCCAGGCTTCTTGAATCTTGACTGGTTTTCTTATATATGCACCATACCCCTCAATTTTCACTTTATTTTAAGCCACTATTTCACATTTATTTTTCTTCACTGTATATGATGCATTTCTTTTGTTTAACTTATCTATACATGTTTTCCTCATATGCTCTATCCTAATTAATTGTTTTATGACTCGAAAAGGTTGTTTATGCGCTGCAGGTTATAAGGATACGGTTTCAGCTTAGTCTTTGGATTCTTAACAGATGATCTTCCAATCCTGCTACCATGGTTTTGTTTCAGGCTAATATGGCATCACGTGTGGTGAAGCGTGTCTCAAGGACCGAGTGATGTACGCTGGACCACGGCCCGCATTGGTGTATGTAGAGTGACACATTGACGACGATCTCGCCGGAATTCCGAGAGGTGGCGATGGGGGTGGAAACATGAGTTCGTGAGGGAGAAATCAGGGGTGCAGCTACTGATACACTACCGTTGGTTGCTTTTCTGATATACACTGACGTACAAAGAGAGATGCTTCATACGATGCTTTTGTGTGTACTCTGTGCTATGCTCTGTCGTGTGTGCTGCTTGGGTCAATTTTGTTCCGGGACAATTCATAGATTTAAATTGTCCTTTCTTATGTGTATTGATGTGACAATGCTTTCTGTGGTGCTGCCATTTGTTGTACAAGGAGAAGAAGAAACAGCAGGGAGATGGAGAAATTGCTAGCTGTTTGTGTTGTTATTAAGTTGGTGTCTAAGTTTACTGTTTGTTGGTTGTTGCTACTGATTGTTGTGGTGAAAAATCAACAATATTTCAGATATTTCAAAATGATGTCGTATTGAAGTCCTGGTTTTGAGATATAGGAGATAAAATTCAGGGGAATTGTTGTACCTGCCTGTACCTTTTCCTCTTCGCAATCGTGTTCTAAATCCATCCCGACATCTCGCCGATGCCTCTGTCATGATTCCTTCTCACATTCACTTTTTACAGAATCGTGCAGTGGTCGGGCTCATCGCCTTGGGATTGACCACGTCAAACACGTTTTAATATGGTAGACACAACGATCGCTATCAGGCGGGAAAGAGGATGAGCGGTGAAACGTGTGGGTCGCCGTGTTGAAATAGAGGATGTGGATCTATCTGTGTCGGTGGTGTGGGGAGAGAGGGGGGGGGGGGGGGGGGGGGCTTGAGCCATGCTTATTGGGTTAGGAGCATACGATATTTTTTCTCCCGTTGCAACGCATGGGCATTTTGCTAGTAAAAATAAATAGGGAAATATACTCCCGACGTCCAATCCTACCAGCGGAGGGCAGCGATGGTACAACGAAGGGCGGTGATGCTACCAACAACATATGTTCTGCTACAAGTGGCAACCGTCAATGTTGCCAATGCTACTGTGGGTCAACAATGGTGCCACCATCGATCGACGACGGTGCTACCATCTGTATCGGAGGTGCTGCGAACGACAAGAGGCGATGCTGCCAACGGTCAGCGGCGGTGCCATCATTGATCAAAAAGCCAGTGCTACCATCGGCTGAGTCCGGTGCTACCGTTGGAGTCGAGATGCTGCTGATGGTGTTGCTGATGAGGTCTGACTGGACTTTTTTTTTCTTCTGATGGGATGTTTTTTATGATCTTTTTGCTATGTCGGAAGTAGGGGTTTCTATTATTTATTTATTTTTTGGTTCAGTGAACCAATTAACTCCGCCTATGTTGTCTCAACATAGCCGGTCCCAAGCCCGGATAAAGGAGGAGGGTTGTGATAGGCTTGGCAAGCCAACGGAAAAAACCCAGCCACTCTTATGGAGATGAAACCCAAAAGAACCTCGTTGGGGCGTAACCCTCTTAGCGACGCGCCATATCGGAACCCGGGTGTGGTGTCAAATGGGCAAGGGCCGGGCCGCCACCCCCTTGGTGGCGCGCCGTATCTTGATCTGGATACGGTGATAAGTGAGCAAGGATCGGGTCGTCGCATCCTTAGTGGCGCGCTGCATCGACGCCCGGGTGTAGTGAAAAATGAGCAAGGGTCTTCGCATTTGACTCGACGAGTGCGGAGGGTAAGGAAGTTAGCCGAGCCTAGGAGGATCCGCTTAGGTAGCTGGAACGTAGGGTCCCTGACGGGCAAGTTACGGGAGTTAGTTGATACGGCGATAAGGAGGCGTGTTGATGTCCTATGCGTCCAAGAGACCAAATGGAAGGGACAGAAGGCGAAGGAGGTGGAGGATACCGGCTTTAAGCTGTGGTACACGGGGACAACCTCAAACAAAAATGGGGTAGGCATCTTGATCAACAAGAGCCTCAAGGATGGAGTAGTGGACGTCAAGAGGCAAGGAGACCGGATTATCCTAGTCAAGCTGGTTGTTGGGGACTTAGTTCTCAATGTTATCAGCGCGTATGCCCCGCAAGTAGGCCACAACGAGAGCACCAAGAGAGAGTTCTGGGAAGGTCTCGAGGACTTGGTTAGGAGAGTACCTACTGGTGAGAAGCTCTTCATAGGAGGAGACCTCAATGGCCATGTGGGTACATCTAACACAGGTTTTGAAGGGGTGCATGGGGGCTTTGGCTATGGCATCAGGAACCAAGAAGGGGAGGATGTCTTAAGCTTCGCCCTAGCCTACGACATGGTCGTAGCTAACACCCTCTTTAGAAAGAGAGAATCCCACCTAGTGACTTTCAGTAGTGGCCAACACTCTAGCCAGATTGATTTTGTCCTCTCTCGAAGAGAAGATAGACGCGCTTGCCTTGATTGTAAGGCGATACCTGGAGAGAGTGTTGTCCATCAACATAAGCTGGTGGTGGCTGACTTCCGTTTTTGGATTCGTGTCCAGCGGGATAAGCGCCCAAAAGTTGCTAGAACAAAGTGGTGGAAGTTAAAGGGAGAGGCAGCTCAAGCTTTTAAGGAGAGGGTTTTTAAGGAGGGCCCTTGGGAGGAAGGAGGCGATGCAAACAGTATGTGGATGAGGATGGCGACTTGCATTCGGAAGATTGCATCAGAGGAGTTTGGGGTGACCAGGGGAAGTAGAAGGGATGCTAAGGATACCTGGTGGTGGAACGTTGAGGTCCAGAAGGCTATTAAGGAGAAGAAGGACTGTTTCAGACGCCTATACCTGGACAGGAGCGCAACCAACATGGAGATATACAAGGGGGCAAAGAAGGCCGCAAAGCGAGCGGTGAGCGAGGCAAGGGGTCGGGCGTATGAGGACCTCTACCAGCGTCTAAACACGAAGGAAGGCGAAAGAGACATCTATAAGATGGCGAAGACGAGAGAAAGGAAGACGAG
Organism: Poa pratensis; assembly: GCA_947311845.1. Taxonomy (NCBI): domain Eukaryota; kingdom Viridiplantae; phylum Streptophyta; class Magnoliopsida; order Poales; family Poaceae; genus Poa; species Poa pratensis. The sequence continues at coordinate 57,847,088 of CAMZMU010000033.1, read as the reverse complement.
GGATGTCAACCAAGTCAAATGCATAAAGGACGGAGCGGATCAACTCCTCGTGAAGGACGAAGAGATCAAGCGTAGATGGCGAGAGTACTTCGACGACCTGTTCAATGGAGAGAATGAGAGCTCTACCATTGAGCTAGACGATTCCTCCGATGATACCAGCCGACGCTTTGTGCGGCGTATCCAGGAGGCTGAGGTTAGGGAGACTTTGAAGAGGATGAAAGGAGGCAAGGCAATGGGCCCTGATGGTATCCCCATCGAGGTGTGGAGAGGCCTTGGAGACATAGCGATAGTATGGCTAACTAAACTTTTCAACCTCATTTTTCGGTCAAACAAGATGCCCGAAGAATGGAGGCGGAGTACATTAGTGCCAATCTTCAAGAACAAGGGGGATGTTCAAAGTTGCACTAATTACCGTGGAATCAAGTTGATGAGCCATACAATGAAGCTATGGGAGAGAGTCATTGAGCACCGTTTAAGAAGATTGACAAGCGTGACCAAAAATCAATTTGGTTTCATGCCTGGGAGGTCTACCATGGAAGCCATCTTCTTGGTACGACAACTTATGGAGAGATACAGGGAGAAGAAGAAGGATCTTCATATGGTGTTCATTGACTTGGAGAAGGCGTATGATAAGATACCACGGAATGTCATGTGGTGGGCCTTGGAGAAACACAAAGTCCCAACAAAGTACATTACCCTCATTAAGGATATGTATGATAATGTTGTGACAAGTGTTCGAACAAGTGATGGCGACACCGATGACTTTCCAATTAAAATAGGACTGCACCAGGGGTCAGCTTTGAGCCCTTATCTCTTTACTTTGGTGATGGATGAGGTCACAGGGGATATACAAGGAGATATCCCATGGTGTATGCTCTTTGCGGATGATGTGGTGCTAATTGACGATAGTCGGGCGGGGGTTAATAGAAAGTTAGAGCTGTGGAGGCGGACTCTAGAATCGAAAGGTTTTAGGCTTAGTAGAACCAAAACTGAGTACATGAGGTGCAGTTTCAGTACTACTAGGCACGAGGAGGAAGAGGTTAGGCTTGATGGACAGGTGGTACCTGAGAAAGACACCTTCCGATATTTGGGGTCTATGCTCCAGAAGGATGGTGATATCGATGAAGATGTGAGTCATCGAATCAAAGCTGGTTGGATGAAGTGGCGCCAAGCTTCTGGCGTCCTCTGTGATAGGAAAGTGCCACAAAAGCTAAAAGGCAAGTTCTATAGGACGGCGATTCGACCTGCGATGTTGTATGGCGCAGAATGTTGGCCGACCAAGAGACGACATATCCAACAGTTAGGTGTAGCGGAGATGCGCATGTTGAGATGGATATGTGGCCACACAAGAAAGGACCGGGTTAGGAATGATGATATACGTGAGAGAGTTGGGGTAGCACCAATTGAAGAGAAGGTTGTCCAACACCGTCTAAGATGGTTTGGTCATATAGAACGTAGGCCTCCGGAAGCGCCATTGCATACCGGACGGATAAAGCGGGATGAGAATGTTAAGAGGGGTCGTGGTAGGCCAAACTTGACATGGGAGGAGTCTGTTAAGAGAGATCTGAAGGATTGGAATATCACCAAAGAACTAGCCATGGATAGGGCTGCGTGGAAGTTAGCTATCCATGTGCCAGAACCATGACCTGGTTTCGAGATCTTATGGGTTTCAACTCTAGCCTACCCCAACTTGTTTGGGAAAAAAGGCTTTGTTGTTGTTGTTGTTGTTGTTGTTCAGTGAATCAATTGCGAGATTTTTGAGTGGGACGAATTAGACACGTGTCGTGTCGTGCTCCGGAGGCCCAAATCCACCGGAGGACGTTCAGCATTGTCCGACACACAAACACCCTAATTGAATCGATTCCCCATGGCGCCTGGGCATCCATAGCATCCTCTCCTCGCTGGGAGCCAGGCAGCTCTTGCAGACGAGGGTATTGTCGCGACGGTGGCGCCACGTCTGGCGTGGCGTGCTGCGCCTCGACATCGACCAGCGGGAGTTCCAGGCCGCCGAAGCAGCGGCCGACCATGACGGCAGGCGCGACAAGTCGCTTGAGTTCGAGGAGTGGGCAAGGTTCGACGATTTTGCGGATAACCTCCTCTTGCAACACGATGGCGGCGGCGGCGGTGACAACCTGCCCCTGGACGCACTCCGCCTGCACGTCATAGACAAACGGGATTCCAGCCAGCGGAGGCTGCCGCGGTACACCAGGTGGCTAGAATGGGTTCACGGCTGCCTCGACCGCTACCGTACCGCTGCGCTCGAGATCCACATCGATTTCGACATGACCGTCGACCTGCGTCTCCTCAAGAACTTGCGCCTCAATGGGGTCCTGCACGCCGGTGGCTTCGGCGACTCTGACTCCGCCGACTCCTCCGTGTGCCCCCAGCTGGAGCACGTCGAGTTCACCAGCTGCGCAATTGGTTTCGAAGGGGTGGTCACCGCTCGCACACTCAAGAAGATCGTCATCGACCGTTGTTGGAGGAGAAGTGATACGAGGAAGCCTGGTGCTCCATGCCCGCGCGTCCAAGCTCCTTCCCTTACTTCCCTGCGTCTGGTCCTGACTTTCCAGGATGACATGTGGGTGTTCGAGACGCCGTCGCTCGTCGAGGCATCAGTCCGTACCAAGAGGTCCTTCGTCAACAGGGGCGATGAATACGAGCTTCTTTGCAACCTGTATAATGTCACAAGATTAGAGCTGTCCGGCTTCCTGGCGCTAGAGAAGGTTCGTTCTATGGTCATCTTCTTTTTGTGTTGAGAAATCTTACATATTCTTGAGATATCTAAGGGCATGTATAATGGTAGAGAAGGCGTGCCTTCTCTTAGCCATACATATCATTTAGAGAAGGCAAAATTATAAGTTGTACAATGCATTATCTCTTATTGCCATCCCTAACAATTAATGATAATTAATTATATTTTAGTAGGAAGTTATATTTCTAAGAGAAGACAAATGGTACAATGGTGAAATTAGCCTTCGCTTATTTCGTAAGAGATGATCTCTTAGCTAAGGGAAGACAGACTCCCCTTTTCTCATTCTCTCTCCTCCAACTAGACAAATATCCCGTGTGTCAATGCTAAGAGAAGGCTGATGTCACCCCATTGTACATGACCTAAATAGGAATTAGGAGTACATGGATATTTCGTGTGAGATGTATGGCAAGCGATTTCTAGATGACACCGCATTCTTATTTGGTTCAGATTAGGCCAAACAATGGAGGACATCAAGATTTGCCAAAATTCCATAACCTGACTACATTGCTCCTGGACGACTGCGACTTGACCGGTGAAGTTTACAACATATGTTGGACTTGTTTCTGTACAATGCTCCCAACTTGGAGAAACTTGCTCTGCAGAACTGCAAGGTACTTGAATATCTTCTCTTACTATATGTAGTGTTTGCCTTCTAACTAACAGTTAAACTTACATGGATCACTAATGCCGTTGATTTAAATTAAAGCTTTCTCAAGAATGGTGTGAGTCAAAGAAGATGTGTTTGAACCTCAAGTTCATGGAGATCAACTGTCATTAAGCTTCTGCTGGGTACTTTTCATATTAATCATATCGATAACCAGGTCAGCAGGCCGTCAATAGTTCAACACTAGTATTCGAACTAGGTATTGTTCATAGCAGGAATTATCCTTTCTTATCCATTGATGTCTGTTTCAAATATGAACTTGGAAATTTGTGATGTTGTGGTGTGTGAATGCATCTTGTTCTAAATATTGTAAAAAGGGAAAATTTACCCGGCATTTCTGACAACATCTGAAGGTTCGGTAGTTAGGTTGAAGAAGTGGTATACTTCATCTTCATCAAATACTCCAACCTCAGTACCTCACATTAAACAGGGTGATATGTGGGGGTCTTCTGCTTAATAAATGGATAAGGCAAAGCTTTTGCCTTCGGTTTAAAAAAAAAATGCGGGGGCCTTGTTTTCATATTCTGATGTAGTAGAATCAACAACCATTACTTTCGATTCTTAATATTTCTTTCCCCTCCCATAGGATATGTTCAGTCCTGTCCTTGCTGTTGTGCACAAACATTGCACGGTATACTTGTGTACATACTTTTAGGGCGTGTTCGGCATTGCTCCAGCTTCTCCAAATCCTCAACTTCCAGCTTCTAACTCTGTCGCCAGGATTCTCAAATTGCTAGAAGAAGCTGAAAAACGTTCGGCACAGCTTCTCTTCTGCTCACGGGCTGGAAGCCCATTTTAGACCAATTCAGCCCGTTAGAGGAAGAAGAAGATTGGCTGGCTAGCAGCCAAATTTCGGTTTTGCTGGGCTTGTTTGTATGCTGGGCTGTTTTTGGTCTCACGAGAGCATACAAGACTTGTTTGCGTGCTGAAATGGTTCGATTTCTTTTTCCGTTTTATGATTTTGGCACTACAGATAGCATATACAGAGAAGAAAACGGAGTGGTTTTCCATGTCAGCTCCACTAGAAATAATTGTAACTATATATACATGACTTATGCATCCAAATTCGAGCAAGCATATACATAGACTTTAGACATTTGCACATGTTTGCAAACTTCCACCACTCGGCATCTTGTTTCACGGTGTTCCTCTCATGGTCCCATCCCCCTCCTGTTTCCCTCAACTTGAGCCTCTTGAATATGTTGTAATCTTTTTTCAGCTTGTCCCACTTGTTCTTTAGTTGGGTATGCTTGTACTCAAGACCTGTTCTTGTTTTGAATTGAACTGCCACTTCCTCAAATGCAGCTGGGGTCAAGTAGGTGTTTGGTCTGTTTCCCATGCCCACTTGCTCGGCAAACAACTCAGTGAGAATCCTAGTGTTCTCATCATTCCATTCGGCAGCCATTTCTCCAAACTAGTCTATAAAAATGAATGTCACTATTGACTGAAATTAAACATGGCAGTAGCACGGGACATCAAACAAGTACTAAATTCTAGCAAATTGCTATACACTGCTGGGTCGATTTGCGACTGAAAATCAACATGGCAGTAGCAATGGGCATCAAACGGATGCATCGGTACAGAAGAAGGAGCTACCTTAGTGAAGAACTGGGTGGAGGTCGAGCTGGGGCGGCCGGAGAAGGTCGGGGCGGCTGGGTGCAGGGGAAGGCACCCGCGAGCTCGTACGCGGGAAGAGGCGGCGGTATCGCGGCGGTCCGGGACAAGGTGGCGGCGGCGCGGCTTCGTCGTCCGAGCGCGGCGGCGCCGGTGTGGCGGCGGCGCCGGCCTGGCTAGGGTTCGTGACTAGAGGAATAGAACGCGTGGGCGAGAACGAGAAAGGGATCGACTCCAACGACTCGCTGCAGGAGAAATAGGAAAGAAAACCCTTCGCGGGTCACTTGGCGGTGGCATGCGGCCGTAATTACCAGGCAAAGCCAGCTTCTTCGATTTCCCAGCAGAACGAATTGCTAGCTCCGCAATTTTGTACGTGCGAAACGGCCAGCTTCTCGAATTTAGCTTCCCGGATCTGAGGCGTTCGGGACAGCTTCTCGCTGAGAATTTGGGAAGCTGGCTGCTGGAGTACTACCGAACACGCCCTTAGTGCTGAGAATGAACAAAAACCATCCACAATTTAAACGCCAAGAAATCTACTAATCAGCAGTACAACGCTTGAGAAATAAGAACTACAGGATGGTTGTGTTATCTTAGTAGACACAAATATTACAGTTGCAAATTCAGGACGAGGAAATGAATAGCTACAACTAACATTTATACTGTCAACATTTCATCACCTAGGAAGATAGATCTCCATTGCTAATTTAATCAAAGCTTCCACTTCTAGGAGTGTTTCTCTGACTCAAGCAAATCAAAATAAGAAACTTTCAGGAACAGCTCACCCGTACACAGTTATCCTAGACAAATAAACCATGCAATAGGAATTTCCCTTATCTCTTCTAGCCACATCGGCAAAGCAATTTTATCACTATGAGCTCCATATGTGGTCTATGAAAAAGATTTACTCACCTATACTCCTTTCCAAAACATTGATATTGGGTCAGTATCACTTAAAATTCTTAGTGGATTTATCAAATCATGGCAATTGTCCTGTATGTGCTCCAGAAACCACAACGCCAATAACAACACAACCTCAATGTGTGTACTTATAATAGATACAGCTTCTCCAGTATCACTACAAGGCCTAAAAGTGAAACATGGTAAATGAAACAATCGGAAATCGATCACATACATCTCTTAATCCAAGACCCCTTCTTCAGTCGACCCAATGTGAAACCATTAATGTTTATCTCTGGAATCTAGGCGCAAGATAGTGAAGCAGTCGGGGCAGTTAAGCACAACTGATAATTGATAGAACTATTGATTGTATTGATTATTGAGAGGATTACATAGTATATATATTACAAGGGCCAACCGACATAGGGCTTTAGGGTTTCGGTATCCTAACCGAATACGTATTACTAACATCACCCACAGTCACAACGTTAGGTGTAACGATGTTGGGACTGGATCGTATGTCGGTGAATGGAGCAGTAGCTAGTCCCTTGGTGAAGATATCTGCAAATTGCGCACTTGTTGGAACATGTAGAACGCAAACCTCGCCCAGGGCAATTTTTTCTCGAACACAATGAATATCTATCTCAATGTGCTTCGTGCGCCGATGATGAACAGGATTGGAAGCCATGTAGACTGCAGATATGTTGTCACAGTATACAATGGTGGCACGATTGAGTGGACGATGTAGCTCGGTGAGGAGTTGGCGTAGCCAAATGGATTCAGCCACGGCATGAGCAACAGACCTGTACTCCGCTTCAGCTGATGACCTGGAAACCGTGACCTGCCTTTTTGAAGACCATGAAACAAGATTATCACCCAAATAAACGCAATATCCGGATGTAGATCGTCGAGTATCTGGACAACCTGCCCAGTCTGCATCAGAATAAACTGTCAAACTTGTGGGAGAAGAAGAGTTAATATGTAAGCCGTGATCAAGAGTGCCTTTGAGATAGCGGAGAATTCTTTTGACGTGGTTGAAGTGAGGCATACGCGGATCATGCATGTATAGACAGGCTTGTTGGACAGAGTAAGAGATGTCAGGACGTGTAAGAGAGTCATATTGGAGTGCACCAGTGATACTACGGTAGAGACTAGGATCGGGAACAGGATCACCATCAGCCAAAAAGTTTGGTGCCAACATCAGCAGGCGTACGAGAAGGTTGACAATCAGACATGCCAGCACGGGCCAACAAGTCTAGAATATATTTACGCCGAGAAAGAAAAAGGCTATTTTGAGAAGGAGAGACAGCAATGCCAAGAAAATGATGCAGAGGTCCAAGATCAGTCATAGAGAATTCATTGTTGAGTAGGGAGATTATGTGGCGTAAGAATTGAGTAGAGGAGGCAGTGAGAATGATGGCGTCGACATATAACAACAGGTAGGCAGTGTGCTCGGAGGAACGAAAAATAAACAAAGATGAATCAGATTTGGACGGTAGAAAACCTATAGTTTGAATGAAGGAGGCAAACCGATGAAACCATGCCCGAGGGGCTTGTTTTAGACCATACAAAGATTTGTGTAGAAGACAAACAAGATTGGTAGAGTAAGGATGTTCGAAACCGGAAGGCTGCTGACAATAGACAGTTTCATTTAGAGTACCGTGAAGGAAAGCATTTTTAACATCGAGTTGATGAATGGGCCAAGAGGAAGAAATAGCAAGACTAAGAACGACACGAATGGTACTTAGTTTGACGACAGGAGAAAAGGTCTCATCAAAATCGATACCGTGTTGCTGAGAAAAACCCCAGCAAACCCAACGAGCCTTATAACGAGCAAGAGAACCGTCAGAATGAAATTTGTGCCAAAAAACCCATTTGCCAGAGACAACATTGGCATTGGCGGGCTTAGAGACTAGGGTCCATGTGTTGTTTTGGGTGAGAGCATCAAACTCATCACGCATGGCCGCATGCCATGATGGATCGACGCTTGTAGGATGTGGGAATAGGAGAAATAAGTTGTGTTGCGGTTAAATTGAGTTTGCCAACAGGAAGATGGAAACCACGCTTGGCGCGAGTACGCATGACGTGATCGTTTTGAGGGATAGGAACAGAGATGGCATGATTAGGTGGAGGTGCATCAGATAACGTGGTAGGAGGCGATGTGTGGTCGTGAGCTGCTGCAGCAGGAGAATCAGAAATCTCGCACGCGGCAGAAGAAGTAGGCGAAACATCTGCCCCGGCAGAAAATTCTGCCCCAGCAGGCGTTGGGAGATGCTGGTTCATTGGGGTGTGTGGCTGGGAGGAGAAGGTGGCTCGGGAGATGCTGGTTCAATGGGTGGAGAGTAGAGTTGTGGGGGTGGTCTGAGAGAAAAGGTCGGTGTTTTGTAGTGGGAGGAGGCATCGAGGATGGAGGAGACGGTAGCATAGGGAAAGATGGTTTCATCGAATGTGACATGGCGAGAGAGAATAATGCGACCAGAGGCGGGATCGTAACAAAGAGATCCCTTGTGATCATCGGAGAGCCTAGATTACACATGGAAGGGATCGAGGGTCTAGTTTGTGGTTGGTAGTAGCGGTGACGTTTGGGAAACATAGACATCCGAAGACACGAATAGAGGAATTGTTATGTGGGGACCTACATATGGTCAGAGGGCCCAATTAGATTCGTTTTAGGTCAGAGTCTGGATTAGAATCCCTTTCAGAGTCCAGATCGTATTGCCTTTGAGTCGGCTTGCCAGCCAAGCTATTCCTTCTATATTGGGCTTCTCCCACGATCAATAAAGGAAGGAGAATTCAGAGTATTTACTTTATATTAGGTCTAGAGTAATTTAGTTTGTTCCATCTTGTATCAGAGCCATCTATGATGGGGGACGATCTAAAGAACGATGATATCAGCCTCCTGCTGAAGGATCTGGCGACCCAGCTGAAGGAAGTGGCGGCGCAGCGGACCGCCGACTAGGCCTTCATGGTGAAAATCGTCCAGCACCTCGACTCCCTGGAGCAGCGCTCCACCATCTACCGCCATGGTCGACCCTCGAGTAGGGGCGCTCAACATCACCAGCACGCACACGGGGTTTCAGTCGGCAACCAGCGGCTCCTCCGCGCAGCCTCCACGCCGGCACATGCCTCCACCCCACCCTGATGAGGGCAGGATATGATCCGCGCGACCCCCAGATTTTCCCACGGCAAACTGGCCCTCCACCACCCCACCACCAACCCTCTTACCCTTCGTTCAACCAGCACTCTTTGCCTCTCCGCCACCACCGCCCTACCAGCAGCCGCCCACCACCCCTTACCAGCCACCGCCTCAACCACTACAGACACATCCGACATATGCCGCCTCGTCATACCTCACATCTATTTCCCCCCCTCCCTTACCAGCACCAACACCCTGGTAACGGCTCCAGCTCCGGTGTCCCACGCTTCCACAAGCTCGACTTTTCGACCTATGATGGTTCCGTTGATCCGCTCGGCTGGCTTCATCATTGTGAACAATTCTTCCGGGGTCAACGGACACAAGAGGCTGACAGGTGTGGACAGCATCATGCCACCTCGTGGACACAGCTCAGTTATGGTACCTCCAATTTGAGCGTGATCATGGCATCCCATCCTGGCAGCAGTTCAAGGAGGCGTGTCACCTTAAGTTTGGGCCATTTGTGCGTGCCAATCCCCTCAGCGAGTTGGCTCGGCTTCCGTTCTCCTCCACGGTTGCCGACTACATGAGCAGATTTATGGCGCTCTTGTGCAGGACCAGCGAGCCGTTGAGCTCAGCCCAGCAACGTTACCTTTACACAGTCAGGCTTCCCGAGGGCCTCAGAGTTGATGTTGAGCTTCAGCAACCGATTGACCTCCATACTGCCATCTCCTTCGGCAAGGCCTATGAATAGTGGCATTGCCCTCCACCAACATCAGCACAACAGCCTTGTGGGTCTATAGGGCCATTATGCCCCTCCGGTCCTCCTGCAGTCAACGCAGCTACAATATTGAAAGTGCATGTGTTGCCCCATGCGTGGTTTTGGTAATTAATGACAATCCCTATGGACTAATGTTTGCATTGAGATATCTTTATAGATCGTGTCCATGAAGAAGATTGAAGTTCATGTGTTGGACTCTAGAAGATTATATGATGAACCCAATGGGTTTATTTGAAGAATGGTCATGTGTAGAGTTGAGCATATTGCAAGTATGTATTGAAGTATTCAAGACATCATCTTTGTGAAACGGAGCTTAGCGAGGCTCTCCCATAATGGAGTATGGGGGAGCATTTGGAGAAGTCTTCATCAAGCATGTGCTAGCAAGCACAATCGAGAAAGGTGTTCCAACTTGAGGGAGTCAAGATCGTCATCATCTAGCTCAAGTGGAATGCGCAAGGCAAAGGTATGATCTTGTTAGGGTTTCTATTTTACTGGTCTCAAGGTGTTAGTGGGAGACCGGGTTATAGGATAGATGGCGTACTATCAAGAGGGGCTCTCAAGTGAGTAACTTGATCGCATCTTTGTGGAGAGCTCAAACCTTTGCATACTTGGCATATCATATTTCTTGGTTCTTTTTGGCTTTTATCTTGTGAGAATTTAGATCTTGTGTTCATCTCCATACCAAGCTCTAGTTCATCAAAAACGGATTTCATTTGAATATCTTGTGGTGTTTTTGATGTTGGAGGTTTTACCGGTCCGTCTCTTGTAGAGAGGTCAAACTCTCCTCTTGTGTTATCCTTCTCACATGATGGACTATGATGTCTATATGCATGATCTTGTAGTGCTTGTGATTATCTTCGGAGCAAGCCCAAGATCATAGATAATGGAGTCCGGATGGAAAACTTGTTGCGTTCTCGGTGTTGGAAATATTACCGGTCCTCTTCAAGATATGGTCCACACCTTCCATGTGTGGTATCTCCTCTATATTTGTGACCCTTAATATTTCCAACAAAATTGGTTTCACCTGATTTGGAGTTCGAACAAGAAAGTTATTGCATTTCAGGTTTTTGTCAAGGGAGAAAAGGAGCTTTTCCTGCCCAGCCGGTAGTACCGGCTGAGGCCCGGTACTACCGCTATTCAAGTATTAGCGGTACTGGCCCGGTAGTAGGCCGGTACTACCGGGTGGTGCGGTACTACCGCGTGTCGCCGGCCGACACTACCGCTGCGGGCGGTGTGCGAGGGCCCGTTGACCATCGACGACGTCGACTGACCCTGCGCCGGACGGTAGTACTGATACCCACAAGTATAAGGGATCGTTGAAATCTTCAACGTGTAAGTATTAGTATCGATCCCACGAGGAGTAGAAGGTAAAAGTATTTATCCTCTCAAATAAGAGTGTCACTTCTCTTATTATCTATGCACTAGACAAACTAAAATGATTAAATGATGCAAGTGTTTTTGGGTTTTTGGTGTAGAGTTTGCAATAAAGTAAAAAACTGAAAATAAAATGTGATGAGTGAAAGCTCTCAAAGAGAGAAAGTCCAATCCTCTATGCAGCAAGAGGACAAGCTTTAAGTGGGTGTTTCTTATGCGTGGAAAACGTTCCCAAGGGCTACATGGATTTCATGGCATAGATATTTCTAGAACAACAAGGTAAACATTTTGTCAAGTTTTAATCTTCTTTGGATGGAGCCATAATTAGGTGTAGCTAAATAAATAAACTAAACCCCTTATGATGGTTCTTATGGCCAAGTAAATGACTGCACAAGAGTTATTAAGACATAAAGTCCCACCATAGCTTTAAACTCTAAGGTCCCCTATATAAATCCCCTCCTAATGGTACTTCATGTATTAGACCACAGGTTTACGTGTCCTCCCGGGTCCTACCCATTCCATCACATTAGTGTGATCACCTTCATGCATTACTCAACATATGTATGCACCCATACGTTGTACAATAAGATAACCATAAAAGATAAAAACTTGACCAAATACTCAATACATGTTAAGATAAAAGCATGAGAGAACCACTCACAACGCGAAGACATGATATGATTCAATGGTATAAGTGATACAACACAATCTGAAAATATAATCTCCCCACAAAACAATGACAAGTAGCAATTCACAAACATGTAGAATAGCACTTAGACAATAGCTAGGGTTCGAACAATCTCAAACTATGAGGGGGGTGAAGTGGATCACGAAGATGGTGATGGAGATGGTGCTGGTCTTGACGGTGGTGTTGATGGAGACTCCGGAGGGGGGATGGAGGAGCCTTCCGGAGGTGATCCGGCGGCGTTTCCCCCCTCCAATCTTCTCCGGTGACAGTCTTCTGACTCTCTGTTTCGTGGTTTTTTGTTTCTCCGCCGCCTCCTTGCGAAACTCCTCGGGGGACTATTTTTATAGTCGGTTTTAGGTCAAGACGAAGCCACGGAGACGAAAACGGACGGCATCGGAGCCACGAGGGAGAAAAGAGGGTGCCTCACGCGGCCAGGGAATCTGGCCGTGTGGGACCACCTAATTCCCTGCTGGTTGGGCTTCTGGTCTTCATTTTCAGCGCATTGCGTTCGTCTCAAAAATTCTGAACCGTGCTCTTTGGCCTTGCCTTTTTGGAGTCCCGAAGCTCCCGGAAAGTCCGAAACACTAAAAAAGACGTTTTCTGGAAAACAGAGTTAGAACCAAAAGAGGGGGGATTGTTTAGAAAATCCCGAAATCATTATAAAACATGAATATAACATCATATAAGTTGCAAATATGTAGGAATATCTAGTAATAACATGCAAAGTTCATGTATGCATTTTACATGCATCAACATCCCCAAGCTTAACCTATACTCGTCCTCGAGTATGAAGGTGATAAAACTAACATGGACTTTGCATTTTAATACTATCAATGGATATCAAAGATGATTACTATTGCTACATAAAGTCAAATGATTCATTCTCAAAGGAGTAGCAATATACAAGATAGATTATGAAGTGATATCAAATATTCAATGAAAGGATGTTCAATAATAATTCACAAAGTGTAACATAGAAGAAAGTACTCTGGACCAAATGTATGCATAATGAAAAGTAAAAACATCCTATAATGGTCACAGAGTATTCTTGTAAATCTGAATATAAAAGGTGGACACTTGGGAAAGATATATAAATGAGTAGACGTAAAACATGAATAAGTTTCATCTAACTTCCAAATGCTTCTACTTAAGTTAATGTTTTCAATGTGGTATTCATTGGTGTCAAGCTCTCATTATCCCTATCATAGCATCTTGAATGGTTAAAGTTTAAAGTGAAAGCAAATATGAGTAGTGTGCTTGACAAAGTATGGGTTCAATATCTCATGCCCCGTGAATACGAGTACCTACACCACGGTGTTACTCAACTTGGGACACAAAAGCAAGTTCAAGTTAAGGTCATTGTAAGTAATATAATAGCGTCATCAAGAGCGTCAACTGGGTACTGGTGGCTCTAAGTTGACAGGGAATATTTCCCCGGCAATAGTGCCAGAAACAATGCTTGTACGTCACACGTCAGTTGGGAACCCCAAGAGGAAGGTATGATGAGTGCAGCAGTAAGTTTTCCCTCAGTATGAAACCAAGGTTTAATCGAACCAGTAGGAAAACGAGGTTTGCTTCGAAGGTGTTGGTGAAGGAGTGTAGTGCGGCGCAACACCAGGGATTCCGGTGCCAACGTGGAACCTGCACAACACAATCAAATTACTTTGCCCCAACTTAACAGTGAGGTTGTCAATCTCACCGGCTTGCTGAAAACAAAGGGTTAAACGTATCGAATGGAAATGATGTTTGTTTGCATAAAACAGTAGAGAACAATGATTGCAGTAGATTGTATTTCAGATGTAAAAGAATGGACCGGGGTCCACAGTTCACTAGTGGTGTCTCTCCAATAAGATAACTAACATGCTGGGTAAACAAATTACAGCTGGGCAATTGACAATTGATAAGTGCATATAACATGCATGTGTGAGCTGTGGTGTCTACTATGAGATTCATTTGGGCATTACGACAAAGTACATAGACCGCTATCCAGCATGCATCTATGCCTAAATAGTCCACTTTCCGGTTAACATCCGTACCCCTTCCAGTATTAAGTTGCAAGCAACAGACAATTGCATTAAGTAATGTGCGTAATGTAAACAATACATTCATCCTTGAATAAAGCATTGCTGTTTTACCCCTAGTGGCAACAACACATCTACAACCTTAGAACTTGCTGTCACTATCCCAGGTTAAATAGAGGTTGAACCCAACTATCATGCATAAATACCCCCTCTTGGAGTTACAAGTATTCACTTGGCCAAGGCTTCAACAAGTAACGGAGAGCATGCAAGATCACAAATGACATAGACATGATAATATAATATTCAGCTCCACATAGGTATCAATATAAGTCAGATCCCAGCAAACACAACATGTAGCATTACAATAAGATGATCTTGATCATGATAGGCAGCTCACAAGATCTAAACATGATGGCACAAGTGGAGAAGACAACCATCTAGCTACTGCTATGGACCCATAGTCCAAGGATGAACTACTCACGCATCACTCCGGAGGCGGGCATGGCGATGTAGAGCCCTCCGGTGATGATTCCCCTCTCCGGCAGGGTGCCGGGAAGAGCTTCAGAAACCCCCCGAGTTAGGGTTGACGACGGCGGCGGCAGCGAATATGTTCTGGATGAAAGGCTCGGTGTTTTAGGGTTTTCACGTCTCGGGGAATAAATAGGCGAAGGGGCGATGTCGGCGGACCCCCGAGGGGCCCAAACCACAGGCAGGCGCGGCTGGGCCCACTGCCGCGCCTGGTGGTTTGGCCACCTCGTGGCTCTCCTTCGTCTCTCCTTCGGACTCCGTGTACGTGCTGGAAAAATAGGGACTGGCCTTTTGTTTCGTGCAATTCCGAGAATATTTCCAGAAGTAACTTTCTGAAACCAAAAACAGCAGAAAACAGGGAACTGGCACTGTGGCATCTTGTTAATAGGTTAGTCCCAGAAAATGCATAAAAGTGATACGAAGTGTATATAAAACATGTAGCAAATGGTATAATATAAGCATGGAACAGCAGAAATTATGGATACGTTGGAGACGTATCAAGCATCCCCAAGCTTAGTTCTACTCGTCCTCGAGTAGGTAAAACGATAACAACAAATAATTTCTGAGGAGACATGCTTTCACACAATCTTGATCAATATATTGCAAGGCTCATGTCATGAATGAAGTGACTCAAAGCAATGATCTATAGTTTGCTAACAAATAGATAAAGAGTAAACAATGAATCATATAAGCAAAAACTTTTCATGAATAGTACTTTCAAGACAAGCATCAAAAAGTTTTGCATAAGAGGTAACTCATAAAGCAATAGATTCAAAGTAAAAGGCATTGAAGCAACACAAAGGATGATTAAGTTTCAGCATTTGCTTTCAACTTGTAACATGTATATCTCATGGATAGTTGTCAACATAAAGCAATATAACAAGTGCAATAAGTAAATATGTAAGAATCAATGCACACAAAGTTGACACAAGTGTTTGCTTCTAAGATAGAAAGGAGTAGGTAAACTGACTCAACATAAAGTAAAAGATAGGCCCTTCGCAGAGGGAAGCAGGGATTAAATCATGTGCTAGAGCTTTTTAAGTTTTCGAAAGCATATAGAGAGCACAAAATAAGTATTTGAGAGGTGTTTGTTGTTGTCAACGAATGGTAGTGGGCACTCTAACCCCCTTGTCAACCAGACTTTCAAAGAGCGGCTCCCATGAAGGACGTTATCTCTACCAGCAAGGTAGATCATCCCTCTTCTCTTTTGTTTACACATGTATTTTAGTTTCTTTATAGATGACACTCCTCCCAACCTTTTGCTTACACAAGCCATGGCTAACCGAATCCTCGGGTGCCTTCCAACATTCACATACCATGGAGGAGTGTCTATTGCAAAATTAAGTTGCTTACTGATAAATCAGGGCAAAACATGTGAAGAGAATTATTAATGAAAGTTGTAATTAATTGGGGCTGGGCACCCCGTTGCCAGCTCTTTTTGCAAATTATTGGATAAGCGGATGTATATGCCACTAGTCCAGGTGAAAGTCTGTCAGAAGTAAATGACAAGATTGAAAGATAAAACACCACATACTTCCTCATGAGCTATAAAACATTGACACAAATAAGGAGTAATAAAGTTTTGAATAGTTTAAAGGTAGCACATGAAATATTTACTTGGAATGGCAGGAAATACCACATAGTAGGTAGGTATGGTGGACACAAATGGCATGGGTTTTGGCTCAAGTTTTGGATGCACGAGAAGCATTCCCTCTCAGTACAGAGTTTAGGCTAGCAAGGTTGTTTGAAGCAAACACAAGTATAAACCGGTACAGCAAGAATCACATAAAAACATATTGCAAGTATTATAAGACTCTACACTGTCTTCCTTGTTGCTCAAACATTTTACCAGAAAATATCTAGACCTTAGAGAGAACAAATATGCATCCCAAGTCTCAACAAGCTCTACGGTAGTTCTCCACTACTAGGCTTTAACTACATGATGCAAGAGCTTAAACATGATCTACTTGAGAGCTCAAAACAATTGCAAAGCATCAAATCAAAACAAGACAATGATCTACAAGAATGCATATGTCTTTTCCAATACCAACTACTACATGTAGCATTTTCTTTCTTCCAAACAAACACCAATAATTTATTTAAACATAAACTCTCCAAATGATAATATAATGCAGCAAGAGAGTATTTATAAACAAGTGCTAACAGCTCGAAGAGATGCATGAAAAACAGGAGCTAAAAGCACTGCAGTAGCTAGTTAAGAATACTCAACAAATATAAGTGAAGAACATGAGTATTCACATGAAAAAGCGGAGCGTGTCTCTCTCCCACACAAGGATTGCTAGGATCCGAATTTATTCAAACAAAAACAAAAATAAAAACACACAGACGCTCCAAGTAAAGCGCATAAGATGTGAAAGAATTAAAATATAGTTTCACTAGAGATGACCTGATAAGTTTGTTGATGAAGAAGGGGATGCCTTGGGCATCCCCAAGCTTAGACGCTTGAGTCTCTCTGAATATGGTTGGGATGAACCACGGGGGCATCCCCAAGCTTAGGCTTTTCACTCTTCTTGATCACATAATATCACCCTTCTCGCTTGATCCTTGAAAACTTCCTTCACACCAAACTCAAGACAGTTCTCATTAGAGGGTTAGTGCATAATCAAAAATTCTCATATTCTGTAATGATACAATCAATCCCAAAGCTTCTGGACATTAGCTACAGCCACCAATGCTTTGTGGAGCAAAGAAATCCACACAAACACAGTAAAAGAGCGAATGCAAAACAAAAGGCAGAATCTGTCAAAAACAGAACAGTCTGGAATGACGAATTTTTTCGAGGCACTTAAGTTGCTCAGATGGATCTGGCCTAAAATAATGAAAGTTGCGTACATATCTCAGGAATATGCGTGATTTTTCTCAGAATTTTTTGAATTTTCTACAGGGAGATAAGCTCAAATCCGTGACAGCTAAAAATCTGTCACTGCGCAGAAATCCAAATCTTGCATCAACTTTCAATATAGAACTTTACTTGGCACAACATTGCGATAAAATAAAGATACAAAGGAGTTGCTACAGAAGTAACAAAACTCCTTGAGAAAAACTAAAAATAAAAGATAAAGGGTTGCCTCCCTAAAGCGCTTTCTTTAATGCCTTTAGCTAGGCTAAAAGATTTTAATGATGCTCTCATAGGAATAGAACTTGAAAAACAAAAGAGAGCATCAAGAGGCAAATATCAAACGCATTTAAGTCTAACCCACTTTCTATGCAAGGGAACCTTGTAACAAAATAAATTATTGAAGCATAAAGCAACTAGCATAGAAAGATGAAACAAGTACAACTTCAAAACTTTCAACATAAAGAGAGGTGTTTTAGTGACTTGAAAACTTTTATAACCATATTTTCCTCTCTCATAATAACTTTCAGTAGCATCATGAACAAACTCAACTATATAACTATCACATAAAGCATGCTTTTCATGATCTACAAACACATAATTTTTATTAAGTTCAAAAACAGTGGGGTCATTAAACCCACTTTTGACAATAGTAGTATAATAAATATCATTAGGCAATATAGGACCATCATCAAGAGCATTATCATATATAGCATTAGGGAGCCATTGTTTTATTTCTGAAATTTCGTTTTCTTGAGTCAAGGAGCTTGTTACGTAAAATTTATCAAAAGGAGATATTTCAAAAGAATCATGGCATTCAACAATATAACACTCTTCCTCCTTAGGTAGGCATGGAGGGCAATTAAATAGTGTAAGAGTTGAAGAGTTACTGTCATTAGAAGGTAGATCCTCCTTTTGTTCTTCACTCTCCTCCTCTTTTTCATCCAATGAGATCACAGTTTCAGCAATTTCCTCTTCCTCAGGTTCCTGCAAGGCACAAGTTTCATCTTTTTGAGGAAACATCCTCTCAAGATGTTCAGTAATGTAAGAATTATTATCCTTGTAGGTATCACAACAATATTTAAGTATGGCAATACATTCAGATTTATAAGGGGCATCAGTTTTATGTTCAAGATAAGAACTAATTTCAAGGGCACCCTTAAAAACAATAAACTCTTCAATTTGTTCAAGATTACCAAAATCATAGTTTCCTTTAGCATAGGCAGCCAAGGTTTCATTATCAGTATACTCACATTGGAAAGGGAGATGTTTGTGCCTTCTATAGCAAAGAGATTCATTAAAGCAGTAGGATTCATCATATGTAGAACACAAGTTCTTAGCAAAACCATTCAATCTTCTTATTTGTTCCCATAGATGTTTCCTTTTGAGAGAAGCGGTAATTCTTATAACGAGACCCAGTTTCATAGAGATAAGACATTGAAAACAACTAGTCATAATAGTAATTCGAAATAAAAAGGAACTAATTTTTTTGTGTTTTTGATAAAGAGAGCAAACAAGACTAAATAAAAATAAACTAAGCAAGACAAATAACAAAGTAAAAGATTGGGTGTGAGAGACTCCCCTTGCAGAAGCAATTCGGTTTTCCCCGGCAACGGCGCCAGAAAACGTGTTGGTGGCTCTAAGTTGACGAGGGAATATTCCCCGGCAATAGTGCCAGAAACAATGCTTGTACGTCACACGTCAGTTGGGAACCCCAAGAGGAAGGTATGATGAGTGCAGCAGTAAGTTTTCCCTCAGTATGAAACCAAGGTTTAATCGAACCAGTAGGAAAACGAGGTTTGCTTCGAAGGTGTTGGTGAAGGAGTGTAGTGCGGCGCAACACCAGGGATTCCGGTGCCAACGTGGAACCTGCACAACACAATCAAATTACTTTGCCCCAACTTAACAGTGAGGTTGTCAATCTCACCGGCTTGCTGAAAACAAAGGGTTAAACGTATCGAATGGAAATGATGTTTGTTTGCATAAAACAGTAGAGAACAATGATTGCAGTAGATTGTATTTCAGATGTAAAAGAATGGACCGGGGTCCACAGTTCACTAGTGGTGTCTCTCCAATAAGATAACTAACATGCTGGGTAAACAAATTACAGCTGGGCAATTGACAATTGATAAGTGCATATAACATGCATGTGTGAGCTGTGGTGTCTACTATGAGATTCATTTGGGCATTACGACAAAGTACATAGACCGCTATCCAGCATGCATCTATGCCTAAATAGTCCACTTTCCGGTTAACATCCGTACCCCTTCCAGTATTAAGTTGCAAGCAACAGACAATTGCATTAAGTAATGTGCGTAATGTAAACAATACATTCATCCTTGAATAAAGCATTGCTGTTTTACCCCTAGTGGCAACAACACATCTACAACCTTAGAACTTGCTGTCACTATCCCAGGTTAAATAGAGGTTGAACCCAACTATCATGCATAAATACCCCCTCTTGGAGTTACAAGTATTCACTTGGCCAAGGCTTCAACAAGTAACGGAGAGCATGCAAGATCACAAATGACATAGACATGATAATATAATATTCAGCTCCACATAGGTATCAATATAAGTCAGATCCCAGCAAACACAACATGTAGCATTACAATAAGATGATCTTGATCATGATAGGCAGCTCACAAGATCTAAACATGATGGCACAAGTGGAGAAGACAACCATCTAGCTACTGCTATGGACCCATAGTCCAAGGATGAACTACTCACGCATCACTCCGGAGGCGGGCATGGCGATGTAGAGCCCTCCGGTGATGATTCCCCTCTCCGGCAGGGTGCCGGGAAGAGCTTCAGAAACCCCCCGAGTTAGGGTTGACGACGGCGGCGGCAGCGAATATGTTCTGGATGAAAGGCTCGGTGTTTTAGGGTTTTCACGTCTCGGGGAATAAATAGGCGAAGGGGCGATGTCGGCGGACCCCCGAGGGGCCCAAACCACAGGCAGGCGCGGCTGGGCCCACTGCCGCGCCACCTGGTGGTTTGGCCACCTCGTGGCTCTCCTTCGTCTCTCCTTCGGACTCCGTGTACGTGCTGGAAAAATAGGGACTGGCCTTTTGTTTCGTGCAATTCCGAGAATATTTCCAGAAGTAACTTTCTGAAACCAAAAACAGCAGAAAACAGGGAACTGGCACTGTGGCATCTTGTTAATAGGTTAGTCCCAGAAAATGCATAAAAGTGATATGAAGTGTATATAAAACATGTAGCAAATGGTATAATATAAGCATGGAACAGCAGAAATTATGGATACGTTGGAGACGTATCAGGTACCTCTTGTCCCAGGACATGGAACAAGCCCATGTCAAAATGACAAGACAAACAAACAAAATGAACAATCTCCACACCCTTTTTATTTACTATTGGTATAGCTTTTTATTGTGGGGTGCATCACTGAAGGTTCACCATAGCATGTACGTAAATTTCCACCATGAATGATGCATGGCTTAGATTAGCGGCCCAGGCGTCTCTCTAGCCATTTATACAAACTCATTAAACTTACTAAGTTTCCACATTTATTTGGCACCATGATAAGCATCCATAAACAAAAGTACATGATATCAACAAAATATAAAGAGCACGTTGAAAGCTTGCCATGTGACAACACATATGAGCTAACTCCCAACCAAGACTCTTGTCAAGCTCACAACTTCATAATTTTAATCACAATGGGTCATGTTTATTAAGTGCAATAAAAGTAAGGTGTGCATCAAGTTCGTGAGAGCTCTTTAACCAACTTTTCCCATAACAATCAATAACATAAACATTTTAATTCAGAAGTATAGATAATAAAAAACAACATGATAAACATACTCGGAATAGCATAAAGCTAATAGGTAGATATGGTGGACTCACTGGAAAAACTTTTGTTGAAGGTGTTGGAAAACAAGTTTTTACTTGTTGGAATTTTTGGGCTAGCAAGAGGGAGAAAGTTGACCGTCTAAATGCATGAATAAGTGTCCATAGAACTAACCAATCCATGTTAAACAAAGTAAAGTAACATTCAACATCAAAACATGAATAAAAGATAGCTCTTGATAAAACACTTGCAAATTAATATTCATTAAAAGCATATGAATCATGCAACTATATGTATCTTTTTGAATCAACTCAAACATCCCTTTCCCAATCTTTTTAATAGCATCCAACTTAATTCAACCCAAAATTCCAGTAACTCTCCCATAAAATAAATGATAGTGATGGTCTTACGAAAAGCAAAACAAAAATAAAAAGAACAATAAAAGGACGCTCCAAGTTTATGCGATAGTAATGCGTTGATAGAAAAACAGAAAATAGACGTGTGCAAACCGAGAGTGTGTTGGTACAGTGGGGTTGTCTTCACATCCCCAAGCTTATGGTCTTCATCATCCTTTGATAGCTCTTGGTGCATCTCCTCTAATCCCTGTGAAAAAATTTCAAAACACCGTTTCTCCCATTTCTTTTCTGTGGGGTGACATTAGTAGTACAAAAGATAGAATGCTTGCTGCAAGAAATTCATGAACATAAATTCATATTAAGTGTCCAACAAGTGTATAATGTTGTATGCCTACTTATAAAATCAATTGGATAAAAAAGATTCAAGTTAAAAGTTCAAAGAATGCATCAAACAAAATGGGACATAATCTGTCCAGAAAAACAGCAGCAGCAAAACGCATTTTTCTACCCTACTTAAATATGTCGAAAAATTCTGAAAAAATTCATGCTTACATGAAAAGTTGCAACTACAGTTAAAATATCAGCTCATTCGGAGTTACATAATAGGAATGAAAAATCATACCGTGCACAGATTCGTGCTGGAATAAAATCTCCGAATGCAAATAGCAACTTTTTCAAACCAAAATAGGTAAAACTTGGCACTTTATTAAAAATTCCAGAAACAAAACTAAAAACTAAGTCTCTTGTTACAGCAAGAGGACACAAAGAAAATCAAAAGTAAAAACAACCGGGTTGCCTCCCGTAAAGCGCTTTCTTTATAGCCATATAGCTAGGCTTACTTACTTGGTATCAAGATGGTTGGAGTGAGGTGGCTTGGCATCCCCAAGCTTAAATTCTTGTACTTACATGATATATGTAGAGTGAGCCTAGGGGTAACATCCCCAAGCTTGAGTGTTTGTCCCTCTTGATCATTGTTCATCACCCTCAACTCTTCCACTTGAAAATTCTCTTTACACAAAACTCATCATAAAACTTGATTAGAGGGGTTAGTGTCTCCATAAATTAAATCCACATAGGTACAGCAAAGACATATCATGAGTTGATTCTAAACATTAGCTACTGTTACTACGGTTGTGTATTGCTCTTTGATCAATAGAACCACACAAAACACAAGTAATGAGAGTAATGCAAAATAAAGACATAATCTGTCAAAAACTGGACAGCCCGTAAAGAGTGAATTTTCAGAGGCACTTACGTTGCTCAAATCAGAAAACTTTGAACTAATGAAATGTGTAATAATAACTAAATATTGCTGTCGTAAAATATCAGGTCAAAATTCCTCTTCTATGATTTCTAACATTTTTCGCAGTGAAGCTTAGGAATCTGTTTTCTGGACAGCAAATCACTATTGTTTGATCCTACCTTTCAAAAGAGGTTATTCTTGTCATAAAGATGAAAAAATAAGATACAAAGGTGTTGTTACAGTAGTAAACAAGCACCTTGACTCAAAAACCAAAACTTAAACTGAAGATAAAAGAAATAAAAAAGAAACAAAAAGAACTAAGAAAGAAACAAATAAAGAAGAAAGAAAATATTTTTGCTGTTTTTGATTTAGCAAAAAGGCAAAAGAAGAAGCAAATATATACAACATAAACACTCTTTCTATTTGGTTTTAGCTTTGGGAAAAGTTTTAATGATAGAGACTTTGCAATGGTTCCATTGGCATGAACAACACATGTTCAAGGTCGACCCCAACTTCTCCTCCATTACTCATCCTTCTCATTTACTTTCCCAAATTTTATATAAAATGAAAATCTTAAACTAATTATCACAAAACAGTAGGTAAAGATATTTTTCATGTTGTAAAGATATAAAGGTGTGCTCAAACTGAATAGGAAATTAAAGCACAAGGAACACACCACAGAATATTAAACAATTTACTTTTAAGTCTAACTCCTTTTCTATGCATTGGCATTTTATTTATGAATAAATAGCAGCAATTTTGTGGTAACTAATGCATGTAATGATCAGTAGGTTGCATTTTAAATAACATAGAAACATAAATATAAGTCTTTCTTCCTCTCTCATAATAGTTACAAGTAGTGGAACCAAATTTGATAAAACAACTATTAGATTGGTGCAACTTTGCAAACTTAGGAACATATAAAGGATTATTAAAACTATCATGTAAGATATTAGCATGTTTTCCTCTCTCAAAATAATTGCAAGAAACATCATAAACATGATGGTTGTGGGTGGAATGGTTATTAGTGCAAGATAATTTCAGCCCACATATGTACTTTTCAACATATAAAAGCTTCTCTTCCATGGTGTGAATAGGAGAATTCAAAAATAAAGTAGGACTCTCATAAGTGAGAGTGTTGTCACAAGCAGCAAGTATATCATTTTTATCCTGACATAAAGTAATAACAGCTAAACATGGAGGATTATCAATAAGCATAGGTCCATCATCTAGAGTACTATCATAAAACGTGTCTAAACCATACTCCTCATCATCATCAAAATTATTATCAATAATGTTATCATTAGGCATAGGTTGATATTCCTCCTCATTATCAGAATCATAAGAACAAAGTTTATCATCAACAAAAATTTTAGTGTTACCCTCATCCATAGGTGGTGAAGGTGGAAGTTCCCTCTCTTCATTATCTAGTTGTTCATCATTTTCATCATCCTTTTGCTCTTCATTGTCCTCCTCTTGGGGCTGCATGGGCATCCCCAAGCTTAGGCTTTTGTCATCTTCTTCCTGCAAAATATTAGAGCTTTCTTGGGCAGCTCTCTTCCTTGTGTCAACAACATAGATATTTTCATTAAATTCAACTATGCAGAGATCAAGGATAGTGGCAATCAAAACTTTAAATTGAGAAGCTATAGGGCAGGTTTCATGTTCATCAATGAAGGTGTATAATTCATAGGCTGCCATAAAAATAACAAATTGCTCTACTTCTTCCATCCCTAAGTGAGAATAATTCCATGTATGATAAGTTGCAATAACATGTTCTTTATTGGAAGGGCATTGGAATTCAAAGTGTCTAAAGTATTCAGAGCAACAAATTTCTTCCTCATGATAATTAAGCAGCCCACTAGCAATTTTATTTAGAAGCTCTAAGTAGCCTCCTAATCTTTTCCCTTCATTTGATTTTCTAAATTCAGCAGCTATCATGGCGTTTTCATAATAGTTTTCCATTTTCTAATTTTTTTTGGGTTTTGATATATATAACTGAAAGTAAAACTGAAAATAAATATCTAGTGCAAACAAGAATAAAAACTTAAGCGCTACACTCCCCGGCAACGGTGCCAGAAAATGTCTTGATACCCACAAGTATAGGGGATCATTGAAATCTTCAATGTGTAAGTATTAGTATCGATCCCACGAGGAGTAGAAGGTGTAAGTATTTATCCTCTCAAATAAGAGTGTCACTTCTTTTATTATCTATGCACTAGACAAACTAAAATGATTAAATGATGCAAGTGTTTTTGGGTTTTTGGTGTAGAGTTTGCAATAAAGTAAAAAACTGAAAATAAAATGTGATGAGTGAAAGCTCTCAAAGAGAGAAAGTCCAATCCTCTATGCAGCAAGAGGACAAGCTTAAGTGGGTGTTTCTTATGCGTGGAAAACGTTCCCAAGGGCTACATGGATTTCATGGCATAGATATTTCTAGAACAACAAGGTAAACATTTTGTCAAGTTTTAATCTTCTTTGGACGGAGCCATAATTAGGTGTAGCTAAATAAATAAACTAAACCCCTTATGATGGTTTTTATGGCCAAGTAAATGACAGCACAAGAGTTATTAAGACATAAAGTCCCACCATAGCTTTAAACTCTAAGGTCCCCGATATAAATCCCCTCCTAATGGTACTTCATGTATTAGACCACAGGTTTACGTGTCCTCCCGGGTCCTACCCATTCCATCACATTAGTGTGATCACCTTCATGCATTACTCAACATATGTGTGCACCCATACGTTGTACAATAAGATAACCATAAAAGATAAAAACTTGACCAAATACTCAATACATGTTAAGATAAAAACATGAGAGAACTACTCACAACGCGAAGACATGATATGATTCAATGGTATAAGTGATACAACACAATCTGAAAAAATCTCCCCACAAAACAATGACAAGTAGCAATTCACAAACATGTAGAATAGTACTTAGACAATAGCTAGGGTTCGAACAATCTCAAACTATGAGAGGGGTGAAGTGGATCACGAAGATGGTGATGGAGATGGTGCTGGTCTTGACGGTGGTGTTGATGGAGACTCCGGAGGGGGATGGAGGAGCCTTCCGGAGGTGATCCGGCGGTGTTTCCCCCCCTCCAATCTTCTCCGGTGACAGCCTTCTGACTCTCTGTTTCATGGTTTTTTGTTTCTCCACCGCCTCCTTGCGAAACTCCTCGGGGGGCTATTTTTATAGTCGGTTTTAGGTCAAGACGAAGCCACGGAGACAAAAACGGACGGCATCGGAGCCACGAGGGGGAAAAGAGGGTGCCTCACGCGGCCAGGGAATCTGGCCGCGTGGGACCACCTAATCCCTGCTGGTTGGGCTTCTGGTCTTCATTTTCAGCCCATTGCGTTCGTATCGAAAATTCTGAACCGTGCTCTTTGGCCTTGCCCTTTTTGGAGTCCCGAAGCTCCCGAAAAGTCCGAAACACTAAAAAAGACGTTTTCTGGAAAACAGAGTTAGAACCAAAAGAGGGGGGATTGTTTAGAAAATCCCCAAAATCATTATAAAACATGAATATAACATCATATAAGTTGCAAATATGTAGGAATATCTAGTAATAACATGCAAAGTTCATGTATGCATTTACATGCATCAAGTACCGGCTGAGGCCCGGTACTACCGCTGCGGCCTCTTTTCGTCTGCAACGGGCAGATTTTTGAGAGGACCTATTTAAGGGGCTTTCTTCCCCAATGGTTCTCTAACCTCTCAAGCACGTTTTTTCCCTCTCTCTCCTCCATTGTTGACCTTTGGAAAAGCTTGCCTTCCTCTCAATCCCTCACTTGATTCTTGCATATCTTTGAGGGAAAAGTGAGAGGAGATCTAGATCTACATTTTCACCAATCCATCTCTCCTCTAAGTGAGGGGAACCTAGTGGATCTAGATCTTGGAGTTCATTTGTTGAGTTCTTCTTTGTTCTTTCTCTCTTCTCCCCCCATAAGCATTAGTTTCTTTTGGTGGGATTTGAGAGTGAAGGATTTGAGCACTTGTGCTCTTGCCATTGCTTTGTGCATCGGTTTGTGCTCTCCACGAGGTTTCGTGGAAATTGAAAGCTTGTGAACTTGTCACTCTTGGGTCTTTGGACCCTAGACGCCCGTGTGGTGGTTGAGACCCTTGTGTGGTCACTTGTAGCTGTTCGGGAGCCCCCAATCCAATTGTGGGTTGTGCCCCGGTTTGTTGTTGAAAGGCTTCGGATTTCCGCCTCGAAGGATTCCGATAGTGGAAGGTGAACCAATCCTTTGTGGTGCGGTTCATCGGAGAATAGGGTGAGCCTTTGTGGCGTTGAGATCGACCTTTGTGGTGCCTCACACCTAGGGCTGGACATAAAGCTCGAAACTCGGCGAGCTTAATAAGCGCTCGGTAACTTGACTCGTTTGAACTCGGCTCGTTTTCTTAATGAACCGAGCTGAGCAGCAATTTTAGCTCGTTAACACTAACGAGTTAAACAATCAAACTAACGAGTTTCACGAGGTACTCATTAAATTCGTCAGCAACGTGCCAGTAGGCTGCAAATCGTGGCAGTAGGCTGCAAATCTGCATCTTTTAAGTATTTTTGTCCACGGTAGGTTTTTGACAAATACATGTCAGCATATTTTTATAAGTATATCTATGTCCAAAATCTGTTGCTGCTGATGCTTGCTTGATAGCTTGCTTAATTAGCTGAATACCCTGATACATCTTCTTAACGAGTTTTAACGAGCTGCTCGCGAGCGCTCGCGAACATATAACGAACCAAGCCAATCTTTAAATTTAGCTCGTTATCCTTAACGAGCTTAACGATCCGAGTCTTAACGATCACGAGTCATAACGAGCCGAGCCTTAACGATCCGAGTAGCTCGTTAGTCCAGCCCTACTCACACCTCTCCAACGAGACGTACTCCCCTAAAAAGGAGGAACTCGGGAATACATCCTCGTCTCCGCGTGCCTCGGTTATTTCTATACCCGAGCTCTTTACTTATGCACTTTACATTGTGATAGCCTTCGTGCTTGAAGTATTCTATCTTGCTATCACCTTGTTGCTTGTCTTGCTTAGCATAAGTTGTTGGTGCACATAGGTGAACCTAGTTTATTTAGTTTGTTGGCTTGTTAATTTAAACACCTAGTTTTATTCCGTAATTATCAAGCCTAAACCGGAAAAGTTTTAATCGCCTATTCACCCCCCTCTAGGCGACATCCTTGTCCTTTCAAATATCATCCCTGATACCGCCAGCACGACTAGCACTACCGTCAACCACTCCAGAGCCAACCTCGCCACGACAAGTTCGGCGCCTCACTCCAGCAGAGTTGGCAGAACGTCGTCGTCAGGGCCTTTGCTTCAACTGTGACGAGACTTATGTTCGGGGTCACCGGTGTGCACGGCTCTTCTTCATCGAGGCTGACGAGTACGACCAAGATATCTCTATAACTTGACAGCCTACAGCTTGAGGGCAAGCTGGTTTTCAAGGAAGGGAGAGATGTTATGTGGGGACCTACATATGGTCAGAGGGCCCAGCCTTGGCCGCATCATCCCCTAGTCCAGCCCAAAGTGGCTAGAATTAGATTCGTTTTAGGTCAGAGTCCAGATTAGAATCCCTTTCAGAGTCCAGATCGTATTGCCTTTGAGTCGGCTTGTCAGCCAAGCTATTCCTTCTATATATTGGGCTTCTCCCACGATCAATAAAGGAAGGAGAATTCAGAGTATTTACTTTATATTAGGTCGAGAGTAGTTTAGTTTGTTCCAGGAATAATCAGGGTGATCACAAAATAGGGATTGGAAAGGGGTATATATGGGACATGTGTTGGTGGGTCTAATGTTGATCAAATAGGTTGATGTGCGGAGCGCTTCGGCCCAAAAGCGAGGAGGAAGTGAGGCTTGTAGGAGAAGGGTTCGTAGGATGTCATTGATGGATCGAAGAGAGCGTTCAACCTTTCCGTTTTGAGGAGAGGTGTATGGGCAAGAAAAATGAAGTAGGGTACCTTTAGAAAGAAAGAAATCACGATTGCGAGTGTTATCAAATTCTCGACCATTATCACATTGTATAAAACGTATGGGGAGGCCGAAGTGCACAAGAGTATATTGATAAAAATTTAGAAAAACAGTGTGAGCATCGGATTTGGCACAAAGAGGAAACATCCATATGTAATGTGAATAATCGTCAAGAATGACTAAATAATATTTGAAGCCAGAAACACTAGGTATAGGAGATGTCCAAAGATCACAATGTAGTAACTCAAAAGGAAAAGAACTAGTGGTAGTAGAGGTACTAAAGGGAAGACGAACATGTTTGCTGCATTGACAGGCATTACAAACTGAAGAATCATGAGAAGAACTAGAGCTAGCGATACAAAATTCTTGAAGCAGCGATGATAGTGTGTTTTTGTTGGGATGACACAGTCGACGATGCGATAGATCAACAGAGGCGTGCCATAGACGATGTCAGAAGTCCGCCCTTTCCTTTGCTTGCACAGTCAGTGGCAAAACTCTTCCTTCGCTTGGTACTGCTACGCTCCATATGAGGAATGGGTACATTTAAACAATGAGGTACTCTCTCTGTTCCAAATTACTTGACATGCATTTGTCTAGTAACCAATGTATATAGACACTAAACAAGTATAGATACATCCGTATTTGGATAAACCCAAGTCAACTAATTTGGAACAGAGGGAGTAGTACTGTTTGGAGTGTAGCTCCAATGTGGATAGTTGGGAAGAGCTATGCGTAGCAGGTTGCTCCATTTCCAGTTAGCACTTCAGGAATGGGTACATGGAAACAAGATTTCGAGGAAATGAACTGCTGAGGAGTGAACCAAATTATCACAAGAAAGTCGAAGAGAAAACACAGAAGTCTCCATGGGACGAGAAAATTCGACCGCTGAAGGAACTACACTGGGTGGATGTTACAAGTGTGGCAACAAATATCAGCGTCCAAAAAGAAGAAAAGACTCAAGTTGATAGATGACGAGAAGCAAAGTTTTATGTACGGTAGTAGCTTCCATCTCGCATGTCACGGAAGAAAGGTGGACACTGACGACCCTGCGAACCTGCCGTGGGCTGTTGACGATCGAGGCAATCATGCGGAACAATGTTTTCTTTAAACATGTGTGGCACGGCGACAGCCCGATGGTGCTCAAGCTGGTGATGCTTCTGCACTCTCCCCATGGAGTCGCACTGCAACAAGCAGTGGACGCACTGGATCAGCATGTCTCCCTCCTGCGACACGATGGCCACGCCGGCCAGATGTGCGATGTGGTTCACTGGTAGCGACACTTGGAGCTTGCAGAACCAGGCCTGTTGTTCGTAGTCCCACATGACCCAGAGCTGTACCAGGTCCCCGAGCGTGACGGTCATAGTGAGCATGCTGTCCAGCTTGAGCAGCGCCTGCCGTGGCCGTCCGCGTCTAGAGCGGGCGGAGGACGCATCCACCGGAATGTCTCTGAGACGGTGTCGAACACCAGCAGGTCTCTATTGCTCTGGAGGCTCTGCGGCAGCCAGTGGAGGCAGCCGGAGATGAGTGCTGGTGGGGATTCGCAAGCGGGACGGAGCCTATTCTGGTCGGACAGAAACTCATGGGTGGCAATGCGCCTCTGGGTCATCCTGTGGCCTCTGGTGAGGATCCAGTGTTCAGCACGACAGGCCCGGTGGGATAGAAGCACACGAAACTCGCTGGTAGGGCGATGCGCGTAGAAGCCGACGATGGTGCTGCCATTATTGGGGAGGCAGGAGCCGTGGACGTCGAACGCGCTGGGCTCCATCTCCGGTGGGACGGCGGGGTCCACGAAGCCGTGGCGCCGGCGTCGCCAGGCCGCCACATCGGAGCTGAGGATATGCCTATGCTCCTGGGCGACGGCGAAGTGGATGAGTGTTGGAATAGGCTTGTGTGTCCAGTCGACGTTCCCTTCGAGTGTGGGGGGAGTCGATAACATAGAGGGTCCCGACTTCGGGGTCTGTCCCAAGTCAAGGAGTGTTCGACTTCGGGGTCTGTCCCGAGTCGAGGAGTGTTCGACTCCGGCGCCTGTCCCGAGTCGAAGCAGTCTCCAGGTTCTTCGGGTGCGAGGGCTTTTGTCCTGTAGCTTGTGTCCTGAAGTGGTGCGTCAGCACCAGTACAGAGTAGGTAGATAGGACGTGCTAGACGTCACCTACAGCGTTTCCTAGTCTGTGACACCGTCAACAGTGGCGTGTCAGATAGAGGTATGACCGGTCACGTCGCAGCGATGTGACTGGATAGTTGACTTAACCAGCCAGCCTGCACAGCCCCTATTTACAGGGAGGAATACAATGAGCAAATTGAGGCAAACCATTTCTTTTGTGGCACACACTCCCCTCTCTCTTCTCCACTCTCTCTCTTAAGCATCAGGGGCAACAATTGGTATCAGAACCCGAGTTATTTGAGAGATCTCACCGGAGATGGGCGAGCACAGAGCTCTTCTGCCGACGGAGATGAAGGAGGCCGCAAGCACGCTGGCAGTCCAGTGGGTTGTGCGGGAGGCCGGTAGTTCGTGGCTGCTGCTCATGCGGTCAAACTACGCGTACTGGGAGTTGCTCATGCAGGTGAAGCTTGAGGCACGCTGTGTTTGGTCCGCCGTGCACGATGGCACAAAGGAGCGCGAGACGGACCGAGCAGCGCTGGAGTAGCTGCTCCTCGCCGTCCCGCCGGAGATGATCTCCACACTGGCGTCAAAGAAGACGGCCAAGGAGGCGCGGGAGGCGATCCAGACGATGCGGGTCAGAGACACCCGTGCCCGGGAGGCGAAGGCGACGGCGCTCAAGAAGCAGTACGAGGCCATCAAGTTCGGCGACGACGAGAACATCGATGACTTCTCCTTGCGTCTGTCATTGCTCGTGTCGCAGCTTGGGGTGCTCGGTGTCACCGTCACCGAACCGGACACTATCCGTAAGTTTCTCTCAGTCGTTCCCACGAGGTTCTCGCAGATGGCATGCTCCATCGAGACCCTGCTCGACCTTGACAAGCTCCCCATGGAGGAGCTCATCGGCCGCCTCAAAACGGCCGAGGAGCGACATGAGGGGAGAAGCCGGAGGCCAAGCAGGCCGGCAAACTACTCCTCATGGAGGAGGAGTGGTTCTCCCGGATGCGCCTGCAGGACGGAGGTGGATCCTCTAGCCATGTCGGACGCGGCGGTGGCAAGCCGCGCGGACACGGCAGGGGCAGCCCGGCTCGCGGAGCCGGGAACCGCAACAAGTGTCGCTACTGCGGAGTCGTCGGCCACTGGGCGCGAGACTGCCGCAAGAAGAAGCGCGAGGAGGAAGCCCACCTCGTGCGTGGAGGGGATGCGGAAGCGCACCTCGTCCGTGGCGGAGACGACGAGGACGTCAGTGCGCTCCTCATGTTGGAGGCCTGTACCATCGCATCTACCCCACAGCTCCCTGTCCCGATTCGCCAGGCGGAGTCGGACACCTCGGAGGCGGCACCCTTGTCTCGACCGGTGGCAGAGTCAGCGACTCGACTGGTGGCAGAGTCGGAGGGACCGTCGACTCCTCCGGAGGAACTCACGACGATCTGATGGATCGCGGAGTGGGACATGGTGACTCAAGAGGAGTTGGCCGTGTCGGGTCGCGAGGACCCGACAGAATCGTTGAGTCAGGAGGACTCGACAGCGTTGGCTCAGAAGGAGCTGACCATGGTGACTCGGGAGGAGTTGGCCACTCGGCTCCAGTAGCCGGGAGTGTCAAGTCGCAAGGACTCGACAGCCTCATCGGGTGGAGAGCACCCAGCATCGTTGGCTCAGAAGGAGCTGACCATGGTGACTCGGGAGGAGTTGGCCACCCGGCTCCAGCAGCTGAGAGTGTCGAGTCGCAAGGACTCGATAGACTCGTCGGGTGGAGAGCACCCGACAGCCTCGTCTGGTGGAGAGCACTCGACTGCGGTGACTCGAGAGGAGTCGACCGCGGCAGCTCGAAAGGAGCTGGCCGACCTGACTCGCAAGGAGCCGGTCCTCCTCAAGCTAGAGGAGAAGGCGCAGGTCAACCTGGCGCAAGAGGGGGACGCCAAGAAGGACGTCTGGTACCTCGACTCGGGCGCCACCTATCACATGACTGGTGACTGCGCCGCGTTCGCAGAGCTAGACTCGAGCGTCACCGGAACTGTCAAGTTCGGCGATGGCTCGCGAGTCGACATCTGCGGGTAGGGGACGGTGCTCTTCGTCTGCAAGTCAGGCGAGCACCGGGCCGTCACCGGGGTGTACTACATACCCCGGCTGAACACGCAGATCATCAGCCTGGGCCAGTTCGACGAGAACGGCTGCCAGGTGCTGATCGAGGATGGGATCCTCCGAGTGCGTGATAGGGAGCGGCAGCTCCTGATCAAGGTCAAGCGAGAGCCGAACCGGATGTACAAGCTGCACGCGCGAGTCGCGCAGCCGGTGTGCCTAGTCGTGGGCGCCGGCGACGACCCGGCATGGACTTGGCATGCGCGGTTCGGCCACCTCAACTTCGACAACTTGCGCCGGCTGGCGAAGGGCGAGATGGTGCGTGGCCTCCCTCTAGTGGAGCATGTGAACCAGCTCTGCGACGCCTGCCTTGCAGGGAAGAAGAGATGAGCCCCGTTCGCAAAGCAAGCGAAGTTCCGGGCGAAGGAGCGACTCGAGCTGGTCCACGGCGACCTCTGCAGGCCGATCACCCCGGCCAATCCGACCGGGAAGAAGTACTTCCTCCTGCTCGTGGACGACCTGTCGCGGTACATGTGGTTCGCCCTTCTCTCGACGAAGGACGAGGCTGCAGCCGCCATCATCCAACTCCAGGCGGGAGCCGAGTCAAAAACCGGCAGCAAGCTGCGCACGCTGCGCACGGATCGCGGATGTGAGTTCACCTCCGGCTCCTTCACAGCATACTGCGCCGAGCTCGGAGTGGAGCGTCACCTGACGGCTCCGTACTCCCCGCAGCAGAACGGCGTGGTGGAGCGGAGCAACCAGACGATTGTGGGCATGGCCCGCAGTCTGCTGAAGGCCAAGAAGGTCCGCGGTGAATTCTGGGGTGAGGCGGTGTCGACGGCCGTGTTCATCTGGAACAGGTCGCCAACCAAGAGCGTGGACAGCAAGACGCCGTTCGAGGCCTAGCATGGCCACAAGCCGGATGTGAGCTTCCTGCGCACGTTCGGTGCGTGGTGCACGTGAGGGAGACGCGCCCCGGGCTGAAGAAGCTCGACGACCGGAGCAGGCTGATGATCTTCGTCGGGTACCAACCTGGGACGAAGGGATATCGGGCCTATGACCTGGTGACCAACCGCGTGACCATCACGTGAGATACCGTGTTCGCCGGACACGCCGGTGAACACCTTCGGAGACGACTCCTTCACGATCGAGCACATGGTACTCGAGCCGCAGCCGACTCCGGGAGACGGGAGTGCGGGTCCTGCACCCGACTCACCGACTCCAGACTCGCTGACTCCAGGAGTCGGGAGTGCATCCCCAGCTGGTTCTCCAACAACACCGAGGCACCCGACAGCCGAGTCTTCGACTCCGGCTGTCTCAGGCGTCGAGTTCGTCACGCCATCATCGAGGTACTCAGGTTTGCTCGATGCAGAAGACGACATGAGCTTCGAGCACCAGTTCCACACGCTGCAGAACGTGTTCGAGGCGGGTCCAGCCCTTGAGCCGGACGAGGAGCTCCACTTCCTTGCCTCCGAAGAGCCAGGCTCGTTCGGGGAGGCGAAGGCGCATGCCAGCTGGAGGCAGGCGATGCAGGAGGAGCTGGAGGTTAGGGTGGGCGTTCGGGTTTACCCGAAAATTCGGGTCGGGTAAATCGGGTTATACAAAAATCGGGTTTCCAGAAATGCTACCCGATACTTGACCAAACAATATGATACCCGACAATTCGGGTACCCGGTAATTCGGGTTCGGGTTTGGTTAATCCCGAATTGCCTGAAATACAAGATACAAAACAAAAAATACTAGAAATTCAACGGTGTCGCATGGAAGCCAGGGTCGTCGGCTTCCTACTGCAGATAGCGAACCCCTGAGGCGTAGACCGGGGGCTCGTTGGGTGCCTGCAAGGCCTCGACAGCTCGTCGTCGTCGCCATACGGGCCCGCCATCGCCGCCGCATCGGGGAATGTGGCAGTGAGCGCCGGCCTGCTACGGCATCGGAGATGGAGAGGAGCGCCGGGATATGCGAGAGTTGGCGCCGCCGCCATGAGTTGTGGCAGCGGGCGGCTACCAGCTTCTGGCGGCGGAGTGGCTAGGGTAGGATTCGTGGCTGTGTGGTGTTGTGTGCGTGTGACGGCTGGGGCCTGGGAGATAGGGAGTTGGGGACGCATCTGGCAAAGGGCACAAGTAGCTAGGGCAACGTATCCAAGATTTAGTACATGGGCAAGGCCTTGCCCTGTTTGGGGGATTTTCTTACTGGACATTTTCTATATTTCGGGTTATACGGGTAGATCGGGTAGCGTGACTTCAAACCCGAATTTCCCGAATAAAGTTCGGGTTTCCAAAACTGCTACCCGATGTGGTGCTAGGGTTTGTCGGGTTCGGGTTTTTCGGGTTCGGGCTTCGGGTATCGGGTTTTATGCCCACCGTGAGCTGGTGGCCATCGTGTCGAACTCGACTTGGAGACTAGCCACCTTACCACCGGGTGCTTGATGACGTGGATCACACGTTCGTTGGGAGACCCCAAGAGGAAGGTATGAAGCAGTGTAGCAGCAGTTTTCCTCAGTATGAAACCAAGGTTTAATCGAACCAGTAGGAGTAAGAAATCACTTCTGAAGGTTGTCAGTGGCGCGCTGACGTAGAACCTGCACACAACACAATCAAACTATTTTGCCCCAACGAAACTGTGAGGTTGTCAATCTCACCGGCTTGCTGAAAACAAAGGATTAAACGTATGGTGTGGAAAATAGTGTTTAATTGCAGAAAATGAAAAGGAACAATGATTGCAGTTGGTTGTATTATCAGTGTAAAAGAATGGACCGGGGTCCACAGTTCACTAGTGGTGTCTCTCCATAAAAGATAACTAACATGCTGGGTGAACAAATTACAGCTGGGCAATTGACAAAATATTGAGCGCATGACAATGCATATATATGACATGATGATTACTATGATATTCATGTGGGCATTACGACAAAATACATAGACCGTTATCCAACAGCGTCTATGACTAATAATCCACCTCCAGGTTGTCATACCGAGTTCCCCGTTGGTATTAAGTTGCAAGCAACGGATAATCGCATTAAGTAATGTGCGTAATGTAAACAAATGCATTAGACCTAACGGCGCACCCTTAAGCTAAGCATCGGTTATTTTATCCCTAGTGGCAACAGCACATCCACAATCTTAGAAGTTGATGTCACTCTCCCAGATTACCGGAGGCATGAACCCACTATCTAGCATAAATACTAACTCTTGGAGTTACAAGCATCTACTTGGCCAAAGCATCTACTAGTAACGGAAAGCATGCAAGATCATAAATAACATATAAGATAGATTGATAATCAACTTGACATAGTATTCAATATTCATCGGATCCCAGCAAACACAACATGTAGCATTACAATAAGATGATCTTGATCATGATAGGCAGCTCACAAGATCTAAACATGATAGCATAAAGTGGAGAGACAACCATCTAGCTACTGCTATGGACCCGTAGTCCAAAGATGAACTACTCACGCATCACTCCGGAGGCAGGCATGGTGATGTAGAGCCCTCCGGTGATGATTCCCCTCTCCGGCAGGGTGCCGGGAAGAGCTTCTGAACCCTCCCGAGCTAGGGTTGACGGCGGCGCGTCTCTGGAACTTTTGTGGATAATGGCTCGGGTGTCTAGGGTTTTCCCGAAGATGAATAAATAGGCGAAAGGGCGGCGGCTGGAGCGACCCGAGGGGCCCACACCCACCACGGCGCGGTTGGAGGTGGGGCGCGCCGCCCTATGGTGTGGGGCCCTCCTCGGTCCCTCCGTCTCTCCTTTGGACTCCGTGTACGTGTTGGAAAAATAGGTCCTGTCCAGGTTTCGTCCAATTCCGAGAATATTTCCAGAACAGCTTTTCTGAAATACAAAAACAGCAGAAAACAGGAACTGGCACTGTGGCATCTTGTTAATAGGTTAGTCCCAGAAAATGCATAAAAATGCTATGAAGTGTATATAAAACATGTAACAATTGGTATAATATCAACATGGAACATCAGAAATTATAGATACGTTTGAGACGTATCAAGCATCCCCAAGCTTAGTTCTACTCGTCCTCGAGTAGGTAAAACGATAAAAACAAAATAATTTCTGAGGTGACATGCTACAATCATAATCTTGATCAAATAGTATTGTAAAGCACATGTTATGAATGAAGTGATCCAGGTCAATGGTCTATAGTTTGCTAGCAAGTAGATAATGAGCAAACAACTGAATCATATAAGCAAAAACTTTTCATGAATAGTACTTTCGAGACAAGCATCAAAGAGTTTTGCATAAGAGTTAACTCATAAAGCAATAGATTCTAAGTAAAAGGTATTTAACCAACACAAAGGAAGATTTAAGCTTCAGCAATTGCTTTCAACTTTCAACATATATATCTCATGGATATTTGTCAACACAAAGCAATATAATAAGTGCAATATACAAGCATATAAAAATTGTTGCACCAAAGTTGACACTAGTGTTTGCTTCTGAGATAGAAAGAAGTAGAAAAACAGGGAAGCAGGGATTAAATCATGTGCTAGAGCTTTTTAAGTTTTTGAAATCATAAGAGAGTAAAAATAAGTTTTGGGAGGTGTTTGTTAATTGTCAACGAATCAGAAAATGGAAAGTACAATATGACCCCTGCCAACCAGACTTTTAAGAGCGGCTCCCATGAAGGACGTTATTTCTACCAGCAAGGCAGATCATCCCTCTTCTCTTTTGTTTACACATGCAGATATTTCACTGTTTGTCATTGCTTGACTGATAAATCAGGGCAAAAATGTGAAGAGAATTAAGCGGTTAAAGTTGTAATTAATTGGGACTGGGCACCCCATTTGCCAGCTCTTTTTGCAAAATTAATGGATAAGCGGATGTATATGCCGCTAGTCCGGTGGTAAAGTCTGTTTGACAGTTGACATAAAGACATCCACCCCGTCCTCATGAGCTTGGTAAACATTGACACAAAAAGGAGTAATTTTTGAATAGTTTAAAGGTAGCACATGAAAAATTTACTTGGAATGGCAAGGAAATACCACATATAGGTAGTTATGGTGGACACAGATGGCATGGATTTTGGCTCAAGGTTTTGGATGCACGAGAAGCATTCCCTCTCAGTACAGAGTTTAGGCTAGCAAGGTTATTTGAAGCAAACACAGGATATCAACCGACACAGCAAGACTTATATGAAAACATATTGCAAGCATTATAAGACTCTACACTGTCTTCCTTGTTAACCAAACCCTTTTACTAGAAAATATCTAGACCTTAGAGATACCAATCATGCAAACCAAATTTCAACGAGCTTTACGGTAGTTCTTCATTAATAGGTTTTAACTACATGATACAAAAGCTTAAACATGAACTACTTGATAACTCAAAACAATTGACAAGTATCAAATTATCCAATACAGTGATCTACAAGAATATGTAAGCTTTTTCCATTATACCATCTACCACATGCAACATTTTCTGTTCCAACCAAACACCAATCAATTTATTTCAACATAAACTCTCCAAACAATTATAAGTGAAGCAAGAGAGTACTTTCTTTAAAAGAACTAACAGCTCTGAATAAGAGATGCATGCAAAACAGGAGCTAAAAGCATAGCAATAGCTAGATAAGAATACTCAACAAGTATAAGTGAAGAATAGGAGTATTCATATGAAAAAGCGGAGCGTGTCTCTCTCCCAATCAAGAATGCTAGGGTCCAATCAAGTTGACCATAAGAAAAATAAAATACTGAAAATAAAAGCACACAGACGCTCCAAGTAAAGCACATATGATGTGAAAGAATTAAAATATAGTTTCACTAGAGATGACCTGATAAGTTGCTGATGAAGAAGGGGATGCCTTGGGCATCCCCAAGCTTAGACGCTTGAGTCTTCTTGAAATATGCTGGGGTGATCCATGGGAGCATCCCCAAGCTTAAGCTCTTCACTCTTCTTGATCACATTATATCATCCTTCTCTCTTGACCCTTGAAAACTTCCGCCACACCAAACTCAGAGTAATTCTCATTAGAGGGTTAGTGCACAATCAAAAACTCACATGTTCTATAAGGACACAAACATGACCGTTACTTTTAACATTAACTACTGCCACTGATGTTATGTGAAGCTCTTCACCCTAAAAAAGAATTCCACTCAACACTAGTAAAAGAGAGAATGCGAAAAATAAAAGACAGAATCTGTCTAAACAGAACAGTCTGTAAAGACGAATTTTTTGAGGCACTTACGTTGCTCAGATCGAAAAACTCAAAACTAACGAAAGATGCGTACATATCTGAGGATCACGCACAAAAATTTCAGATTTAAATAATTTTTCTGTGATTTTACAGAAGTAAAACGTGAACAGCAGAAATCTGTTACTGCGCAGAAATCCAAATCTAGCATCATCTTCCTATTAGAGGCTCCACTTGGCACAACAATGCGATAAAATAAAGATACAAAGGAATTGTTACAGAAGTAAACAACTCCGTGACTAAAACTGAAAACAAAAGATAATGGGTTGCCTCCCAAAAGCGCTTTCTTTAGTGCCTTTTAGCTAGGCTAGAAGATTTAATGATGCTCTCATAAGAATAAGAGTTGAAAAACAAAAGAGAGCATCACGAAGTATATATTAAACATGTTTAAATCTAACACTCTTCCTATGCATAGGAGCCTTGTAAGAAAACAATTCAATGAAACACAAAGTGACTAGCATATGAAGGCAAAACAAGTGCAACTTCAAAACTTTCAACATAAAGGGAGGAGACTTAATATTATTGAGATATATGAAACCGTGTCTCCCTCTCTCATAAGGACCAATAGGTCTTAAAGTACCCAGCAAATAAAAGCCAATCAAGAGAAAGCTCAAAACCTTCATCATAAAGAGAAGAAATTTAGTAACATGAAGATTTCTATAAC
Source organism: Poa pratensis (assembly GCA_947311845.1). Lineage (NCBI taxonomy): Eukaryota > Viridiplantae > Streptophyta > Magnoliopsida > Poales > Poaceae > Poa > Poa pratensis. The sequence goes on along the minus strand of CAMZMU010000033.1, from coordinate 57,807,357 downwards.
CATACTTTCCTCTCTCAAAATAATTTTCAGTGGCATCATGAATAAACTCAACAATATAGCTATCACATAAATCATTCTTATCATGATCCACATGCATAAAAGTATCATTACTCTCCATATAAGCATAATCAATTTCATTAGTAATAGTGGGAGTAAAACTAGCACATCCATCATTATAATCATCATAAATTAGAGGAAAAGTATCATCAAAGCGAATTTCCTCCTCCAAAGCTAGGGGATTAAAAATAATATTTTCATCAAAACTAGCTTCCCCAAGCTTAGAGCTTTCCATGGCATTAGTAATAATGGTGTTCAAAGAATGTATGCTAATAACATTGCTATTATCATGATTGTTATGCAAATAAATTTCCATAGGCTTTTTAATTTTCTCTTCAAACACCTCATGTCCCAACTCAAGATAAATTTCATAAAGCTCTCTCATGTTGTTTTCAGCCATATGACTAGTTTCAAGGAAAGTAACCATTGATAGCAACTAAAGAGCTAGACATAATAACTCAGCAAGACAAATACAAAGTAAAGAGATTGGAAGCGTGAGACTCCCTTTGCAGAAATATTCTTGCTCCCCCGTGATGCACCTAAAATGCATCTACTTTTCCAAGCACTTTGCTTCATAATTTGCTCCGGAATCTTCCCATATTTGAATAAAACAGCTGAATCTGACGTTGTTTTTAGCAAAGTCTCTTTTCTGGTTGTTTTTGCAGGAAATTAAATCGGAGAAAATACCACGTCAATTTTTATGGAAAAGAAGGGCATCGTGCAAAAGATGGACACGAGGAAGCATCCGAGGGACAAAAGAGTAGGCCCCACGCGGCCAGATTCCTTGGCCGCGTGGGCCCACCCATCTGGGGCCTCGGGCACCGCCTCTCCTTCGGCTTTCGTGTACCCCCTCATATATACGAAAAAGTGGCTGACCTAGAAGGTGAGGACCTTTCGCGAAACAGAGCGCCGTCGCCACCACGATCTTCATTTTCGGAGACAGATTGATCCAGGATTTCTCCCCCGGAGGAGGGATCCGGAGACCGTCTTCACCGCCATCTTCACCGCCTACATCTCCATCGACCATGAGCTCCTTCACCATCACCATGTGTGAGTAGTCCACTGTAGTCATATGAGGTGGATGGGGACTGGATGAGATTGATCATGTAAAGATATCCGTTGTCCGAGATCTTAGGGGTTTATCTTGAGGATATTTTTGTATTGTGTTGATGCACTTATGCTATGTTTAATGCTTGCTACTAGGGCCCGAGTGGCATGATTTCAGTACTGAACTTATTTTGCCCCATCATATATTTGAGTTTGGTATTTATCTGCAAAGTGTATCACCTGCTATTATGTTGAACCTGCGAACCCTAAAAGTGACATATAGTGAAAACAAGGGGGAGATGTTTTAGTTTGAGGATTCTATGTGTTCATGAAGTGTTAATGCGTTGTTCCGGGCTATTCGAAAGGGTAGACCTTAAGTACCTGTAGTTCCAAGTTGGCCCCGGTGTAATGGGCAGGTAGGACAATAGATGTTGTGCAAATTCTCTTGGTTAGTACGCACAACTATTTACGGAACACATACCTACATATATCGGAGTTAGAGATAAGTCCCATTGCTATTTTTATCTTATTATATGATCAATCTTATTCATGCAACACCCCGCTATCACCTCATGCCTACGTTTTAAATCTCTGAGTTACACTTTCACTTTTCCGGTGAAAACTGGGAAACCCTTGTTTACTACTGCTGTTTTATTTTGCTTGCTTGAATCATCCTACTGCCATAACTATCACTGCTGCAAGTTTATTGATATACAGGTGTGGTTGAGAGTGGCGCCTCAATTGCTAAAGTCTTATTGGTATTCTTGTGCTCCCCTTGAGTCGAACTATAAATTTGGGTAATACTTTCCAACGAAGATTTCAACGATCCCCTATACTTGTGGGCATCAAGACATTTTCTGGCGCAGTTGCCGGGGAGCCTAGCTTTATTGGTAAGATAACTTGTTATCATTTATTTGCTGCACTTGCTTGTTCCCAACTATGGGAAAGGAAAAGAATACTCCGAAGTAAGTAAGGCCTTCAACTACTCGTAGAGGTACTGATTTGCCAAGTAGGCCAAACTTTTCACCTAATGTTGCTTCTGCTATTATTGCTAAGAAGAAAGAAAAAGCTTTAACTAGTTCACCATTGTCTAAGATGTCTACTAGTATTGAAAATAATTTAATATGTGGTAGCGTAGACAAAGAAGTGACACCTGAAACATCTGAGATAACTGAAACATCTGAATTGCCTGAATTACCTGAATCTGCTATTGTTGAAAATGTGGAGTCTAAGTTGGAAGATATTGAATATTGTGGTGATGAACATGAAACTTCTTCTGAGGAAGAAGATGCTTTTACTATGGCTTTTATGGATTCGAATTATGATAAATTGGATAAACTTGATAGCTATAAAAATTCTCCTCTTGATGATTATTTCCCTGTTACTAAGAAAATGAATGCTCCAGCTATTAAAATTAAAGATAAAGATTATGAGTTTAGTGTTGATCCTGAAATAATTGAAAAAGCTGAGAAGTTTAAGTTTTATGGGAGAGATGATGAGTTTCCTTTTGAACACATTGCTGTTTTGCATGATTTATCTGTGCTATTTGGTAAAGATGAAATCCACCAACACTATTATTTCTTAAAGTTGTTTCCTTTTACCTTGGGAGGAAATGCTAAAACTTGGTATAATCATTTAGAACCTGGATCTATTACTAGTAAAGAGGAATGCTTGCAGCTATTCTATAATAAATATTTCCCTTCAGATAAGATCCATGGTTTAACTATTGAGATTAGCAACTTTTCACAGAAAGAGAAGGATGATCTACCCCAAGCTTGGGGGAGGTACAGTAAGATGGTTGGGAAATGTCCTACCCATGGCTTCAAGAGTAATGAAATACTTGATATATTTTACAATGGACTAACTAAAAACACTAGAGGCTATCTTGATAGTATTGCAGGTAATGTTTTCAGGGAAAGGACCGTTGATGAAGCAACTGAGTTATTGGAGACTATCTCTAGAAATTATGAAGATTGGAATATTGAAGAGATAGATGGAAAGAGATATTTCCAGAGAAGAAAGGAGGCATTCTTGAGTTAAACAAAGAGACAATGGAAGAAGCTTCCAAGGCTATTAAAGAGAAGGGAATTAAAACCTCTCATCTCAAGGAATTATCTGAAATGGGTGTTAAACTTCCTATTGATCAACCATGGTTTCCAATCCAAGTCAATGCTATTAGCTCTATGGAAGGTAATGAAAAGGTTTGTGGAGTTAATACTAGAGGTGGTGCAAGTACTGAGGATCCTGACTATCCTGAAGACCATCCCAAGAGGAAAGAGCAAGAGGCTCTCAAGAAGAAATCTTCTGCAGGAAAATCTCCCAATGAAAATGAAGATATTGATGATTCTCAAGAACAAGATAAGGATATTTCTATTTCTGATGCTGAGACTGAAGATGATAATAATGAAGAAGAGGAATCATCTCCACCTGAAGAAGAACAACATGAAGCTGAAAATATTGAAGAACCTGAACCTCCTGAAAAAGAAGACCCTCAACCATCTATTGAGAAGAATAAAAAGAAGAAGCATCCAAATCAACAAAAAGGTAAAGAGAGGGATCCATGGGTACAAAGACCCATACCATATCCCCAAGAGGTAATGAAATCTTTGGATGATGCTAGGTTTGAGAAATTTCTTGAGTTGATTAAAACTTTATGTTTGCAAATTCCTCTTGTTGATGCTATTAAAATTCCTCCATATTCAAAATATATGAAAGATATTGTCACTAATAAAAGGAAGATACCTAGATGCAATTACTGCTATGCTTGCTAATTATTCATTTGAGGGGAAATTGCCTGAAAAGCGTGGAGATCCTGGTATTCCAACTATTCCTTGTCATATTAAAGAAACTTATGTGAAATATGCATTATGTGATTTAGGAGCTGGTGTTAGTGTTATGCCTTTTTCTTTATATAAGAAACTTAACCTGAATAAATTGGTTCCAACTGAAGTTTCATTGCAAATGGCTGATAAATCAACTGCTGTGCCTATAGGTATATGTGAGGATGTTCCTATCTCTATAGCTAATGTGTTAATTCCTACAGACTTTGTTATATTAGAAATGCCTGAGGATGATAATCTATCTATTATTCTTGGAAGACCCTTTTTAAACACTGCAGGAGCTGTGATAAATTGCACTGAGAGCAAAGTGACATTTAATGTCAAAGGAAATGAGCATACTATCTATTTTCCCAAGAAAATCCTGTTACAATGATAAACAAGAGTGTGAATTCTATTCAAAGAAATACTATTATGATTGGAAGCTTTGAATTTGCACTACCACCTCCTGCACCAAAGTATGCTACCTTGATGATTGGAACTATTCCAATCAAATATGAGGTATCTTGAATTTCTTCTTTATATATATAAAATAAGAATCATGTATTATATCTTTTACATATTATTAATGAGACTTGATCAACCTCATTACTAATGTGGAAATGATGAAAACTTGATTCCCATAAAAATTTGTATTGCATTTTAATTTTATTTATCCTAGAGTTTTGGAGTATATGCATAATCATAATTATTTCAGAGTTCAGAAATTCCAGAATATGAAGTTTGAAAAATTCTCTTCAGAAAATTTTCTCGAAAAATTCCAGAAAAATTTGGAGGTAAGTTATTTTACCAGAGGGACCAACAGCCAAAAGTGGGACACCAGGAGGCCACCAGGGACCAAAAGAGGGTGTCCCACGCGGCCAGATTCCTTGGCCGCGTGGGACCCACTAACTTTGGCCCCAGGTGGAGTTAGGTGAGTGCCTGTGCCCATCTCCTTCCCCTCGACAGAAAACCAGCTCCAGGTATTTTTCCCAAATTTTCCCGAGCTCCTTCTTCCTGCTATCCTTGGATCTCCAAGTTTAGGGCAGATTTTTCAAATCTGTTTGGTGGGATTGCTCCTTGGTATGTGACTCCTCCACCCATCCAATTACTTTTTGTTCTTATGCTTTATGTATGAAGTATTTTGCTGCACTAGGTGTCACCTAATATGCTTGAGAAATCCATGGATTTAAGTTTTCTAGTTGATATTGATGCATGATATTGATGTGGAGACTAGTTATGGATGGCTCAATGTTGTTTTAGAGTGTTACATCTTAATTTTTGTTGGATATTATTTTTGGACAGCAAGGTTTCATCATGAACAAAGGTAAAGGATTGTTTGGGATGACTTCGAGACCAAGGAGAAGATCATCTAGAGTTTCCGAGAATTATGATGACAACCACCTTTGGGAGGATGGTGCGGTATATGCAGGGGAGAGGCTTCGGATTCATGCAACAAAATGGCAAGACCCCGTGGTTCTTGATCATTGGGGGATAAAGGAGGACTTCAACGCCTTCGCCGCTGCAGCTGGCTTACTCGAGTTCTCCCTTCATCCACGGAACACATACGAGGAACTCTCGCGAGAATTCCTCTCCACATTCCGGTTCGAGGGCCCCGAAAACTACAAACACAGTAAGAAAAGATTACCGGGAAGTGGACCGTGGAGGAGGTGCAACCTCAAGAGGAGCCCCAATATCCAGGAATGCAAGGCTACCAATATGGTTACTTCCCTGGAGATGGAAGTGGTGGGTACGATTACCATCCGGGATACTAGCTTGATCGCAAGCTTGGGGGAGTACTTCTCTCCCTTTCCATTCGTTGTTTTATATCACTTTTATCTTGTTATGTTTTAGTTTCTTGTTCTGAAAATCACAAAAACAAAAAAGATTTTATTTGTTTCTTTTGCTTATTTACTTCTGGTCATTTACTTTATGCATCTAAAAACTAAAAAGAACAAAAATATTTTCGTTTTCTTGAATCCAAAGTAAAAACGGAGGTGCAGGAATTGCTGAAATCTGCTCACTGTTTTATTTTTCATTTTTTTCTGTAACTCCGAATGAGCTAAAATTTTAACCACTACTGCAACTTTTCATAACCTATGCACCCGTAAAATATGAGATTATTCTGAGGTGTTTAGGTAGGGCAAAAACAGTTCTGTATGCAGTAACGTTTTATGGCAGATTTGAGTTTTTATTGCGCAGTTCAAGTTGGGAGAGGAGAACAACGATGATGAGTTGATGTGCATGAAGTGGATGAAAGGTATGACACCTTTGCCGTGCTTATGTGGACTTTTTAATAACAGCAAGTGCGCACATCATAGTTTCTTTAACATCTAGGGAAGTGGTAGCAAATGTTTATCTTCTCCGTGTTCTAGTATGTTATATGATGATGCAAGTGAGATATTATTTAGTGACAACACTTGGCTGTGGATTGAGTAACTGTGGCTCTAAACAAAGGTCTACGCATCCCATTGTGCTTGCTAAACTTGCCAACCAAAGAGAAAGTAAAAGAGTTTTTCAAATGTTAAACATGAAGTCATATGCTTGACAAGCTTAGGGGTTGGGAGTTAACTTATATGTGCTGACACATAGAAAGCTTTCAACATTGCACTAAATTACATTTAGTTGATATCATGTACTTTTGTTTATGGATGCTTATCATGGTGCCAAATAAATGCGGAAACTTAGTAAGTTTGAGGAGTGGGTATAAATGGCTAGAGAGACGCCTGGGCCGCCAACCTAAGCCATGCATCATTCATGGTGGAAATTTACAGCGTACCAAAGTGAACATTCAGTGATGCACTTCATAATAAAAAGCTACACAAATAGTAAATAAAAAGTGCTGAGATTGTTCATTGTCTGTTTGTCTTGTCGTTTTGACATGGGCTTGTTCCATGTCCTGGGACAAGAGGTACCCCAGTTGACGCTCTTGATGACGCTATTATTACTTGCAATGACTTAGAAACTTAAACTTGCTTTGTGGCCCGAGTTGAGTAACACCGTGGTGTAGGTACTCGTATTCACGGGGCATGAGGCTCTCAACCATTAGTTGGTCAAGCATATGAGTCATAATAGGGAACACCAAATGGATTGATAAAACTGAGAGCAAGGTTGTAAGCACAATGAGTTCACTAGTCAATAAAAGAAAGAATCGAAAGATCTCAAAAATCTTGACATGATTCAATCAAAAGCGATGCAAGAACCTTTGTCTATTTCTACAGTTGGGCAAACTCATCCAAGTGCTGACACTTCATGTTATTTCTCTTGCAACAAATATAAATGCTTTAACACTGATTAGATGCACCTTTGCTAGCATTTTGTTATTTGTTATGGAAGTTATGTTTTGAATACTTGTTGGTATTAAACGGTGTTACATATGCAATGCAAAGTTCTTGTCAAAGTCTTTTTATCGCTTCTGCACTATGTTTGAGTTGTTCGAGGACAAACAACGAGCTAAGCTTGGGGGAGTTGATGCACCTAAAATGCATCTACTTTTCCAAGCACTTTGCTTCATAATTTGCTCCGGAATCTTCCCATATTTGAATAAAACTGCTGAATCTGACGCTGTTTTTAGCAAAGTCTCTTTTCTGGTTGTTTTTGCAGGAAATTAAATCGGAGAAAAATACCACGTCAATTTTTATGGAAAAGAAGGGCATCGTGCAAAAGATGGACACGAGGAAGCGTCCGAGGGCCAAAAGAGTGGGCCCCACGCGGCCAGATTCCTTGGCCGCGTGGGCCCACCCATCTGGGGCCTCGGGCACCGCCTCTCCTTCGGCTTTCGCGTACCCCCTCATATATACGAAAAAGTGGCTGACCTAGAGGGAGGAGCTTTCGCGAAACAGAGCGCCGCCGCCACCACGATCTTCGTTTTCGGAGACAGATTGATCCAGGATTTCTCCCCCGGAGGAGGGATCCGGAGGCCGTCTTCACCGCCATCTTCACCGCCTTCATCTCCATCGACCATGAGCTCCTTCACCATCACCATGTGTGAGTAGTCCACTGTAGGCATATGAGGTGGATGGGGATTGGATGAGATTGATCATGTAATGATACCCGTTGTCCGAGATCTTAGGGGTTTATCTTGAGGATATTTTTGTATTGTGTTGATGCACTTATGCTATGTTTAATGCTTGCTACTAGGGCCCGAGTGGCATGATTTCAGTACTGAACTTATTTTGCCCCATCATATATTTGAGTTTGGTATTTATCTGCAAAGTGTATCACCTGCTATTATGTTGAACCTGCGAACCCTAAAAGTGACATATAGGGAAAACAAGGGGGTGATGTTTTAGTTTGAGGATTCTATGTGTTCATGAAGTGTTAATGCGTTGTTCCGGGCTATTCGAAAGGGTAGACCTTAATTATGTAGTTCCAAGTTGGCCCCGGTGAAATGGGCAGGTAGGACAATAGATGTTGTGCAAATTCTCTTGGTTAGTACGCACAACTATTTACGGAACACATACCTACATATATCGGAGTTAGAGATAAGTCCCATTGCTATTTGTATCTTATTATATGATCAATCTTATTCATGCAACACCCCGCTATCACCTCATGCCTACGTTTTAAATCTCTGAGTTACACTTTCACTTTTCCGGTAAAACTGGGAAACCCTTGTTTACTACTGCTGTTTTATTTTGCTTGCTTGAATCATCCTACTGCCATAACTATCACTGCTGCAAGTTTATTGATATACAGGTGTGGTTGAGAGTGACGCCTCAATTGCTAAAGTCTTATTGGTATTCTTGTGTTCCCCTTGAGTCGAACTATAAATTTGGGTAATACTTCCCAACGAAGATTTCAACGATCCCCTATACTTGTGGGCATCACCCGGCAACGGCGCCAGAAAAATTTGCTTGATGACGTGGATCACACATTCGTTGGGAGACCCCAAGAGGAAGGTATGAAGCAGTGTAGCAGCAGTTTCACTCAGTATGAAACCAAGGTTTAATCGAACCAGTAGGAGTAAGAAATCACTTCTGAAGGTTGTCAGTGGCGCGCTGACGTGGAATCTGCACACAACGCAATCAGACTACTTTGCCCCAACGAAATAGTGAGGTTGTCAATCTCACCGGCTTGCTGAAAACAAAGGATTAAACATATGGTGTGGAAAATAGTGTTTAATTGCAGAAAATGAAAAGGAACAATGATTGCAGTTGGTTGTATTATCAGTGTAAAAGAATGGACCGGGGTCCACAGTTCAGTAGTGTTGTCTCTCCATAAAAGATAACTAACATGATGGGTGAACAAATTACAGCTGGGCAATTGACAAAATATTGAGCGCATGACAATGCATATATATGACATGATGATTACTAAGATATTCATGTGGGCATTATGACAAAATACATAGACCGTTATCCAATAGCGTCTATGACTAATAATCCACCTCCTGGTTGTCATATCGAGTTCCCCGTTGGTATTAAGTTGCAAGCAACGGATAATCGCATTAAGTAATGTGCGTAATGTAAACAAATGCATTAGACCTAACGGCGCACCCTTAAGCATCGGTTATTTTATCCCTAGTGGCAACAACACATCCACAATCTTAGAAGTTGCTGTCACTCTCCCAGATTACCGGAGGCATGAACCCACTATCTAGCATAAATACTAACTCTTGGAGTTGCAAGCATCTACTTAGCCAAAGCATCTAGTAGTAACGGTAAGCATGCAAGATCATAAATAACATATAAGATAGATTGATAATCAACTTGACATAGTATTCAATATTCATCGGATCCCAGCAAACACAACATGTAGCATTACAATAAGATGATCTTGATCATGATAGGCAGCTCACAAGATCTAAACATGATAGCATAAAGTGGAGAGACAACCATCTAGCTACTGATATGGACCCGTAGTCCAAAGATGAACTACTCACGCATCACTCCGGAGGCAGGCATGGTGATGTAGAGCCCTCCGGTGATGATTCCCCTCTCCGGCAGGGTGCCGAGAAGAGGTTCTGAGCCCTCCCGAGCTAGGGTTGACGGCGGCGGCGTCTCTGGAACTTTTCGTGGATAATGGCTCGGGTGTCTAGGGTTTTCCAGTGAAGATGAATAAATAGGCGAAAGGGCGGTGGCTGGAGCGACCCGAGGGGCCCACACCACACCACGGCGCGGTTGGAGGTGGGGCCGCGCCGCCCTATGGTGTGGCGCCCTCCTCGGTCGCCTCCGTCTCTCCTTTGGACTCCGTGTACGTGTTGGAAAAATAGGAGGTCCTGTCCAGGTTTCGTCCAATTCCGAGAATATTTCCAGAACAGCTTTTCTGAAATACAAAAACAGCAGAAAACAGGAACTGGCACTGTGGCATTTTGTTAATAGGTTAGTCCCAGAAAATGCATAAAATGCTATGAAGTGTATGTAAAACATGTAACAATTGGTATAATATCAACATGGAACATCGGAAATTATAGATACGTTTGAGACGTATCACCGGGTCACCGTGCGATCGGCCCGAAGTGGGTCTAGGTGAAGAAGGATGCGCACGGCGTAGTTCTTAAGCACAAGGCACGCCTGGTGGCGAAGGGCTATGTGCAGCGGCACGGGGTCGATTACGACGAGGTCTTCGCACCCGTGGCCCAACTCGAGTCTGTACGGCTACTGCTAGCCGTGGCTGCGAGTGCGGGGTGGGACGTCCACCACATGGATGTCAAGTCAGCCTTCCTCAACGGCAAGTTGGAGGAAGAGGTGTACGTGCAGCAGCCAACTGGCTTCGCTGCGATGGGGAAGGAGCACCTGGTGCTCCGACTCGACAAGGCGCTCTACGGCCTCAAGCAGGCGCCAAGGGCGTGGAACACCAAGCTCGACGCATGCCTCGTCAAGCTCGGCTTCGCAAGGTGCTAGTCGGAGCACGACATGTACGCGCGAGGAGCGACTCCGAGCCGGCTTCTAGTCGGCGTCTACGTCGACGACTTGGTGATCACGGGCTCGGACTCCAGCGACATCAACAAATTCAAGCTGGAGATGCGGAGCCTGTTCCAGATGTCCGACCTCGGGTTGCTGAGCTACTATCTCGGCATCGAGATTCGACAAGGACCCAGCGGGATCGACATCTTGCAGGGTGCCTATGCCCTGAAGCTGCTGGAGAAGGAGGGGATGGCCGGGTGCAATCCCGTCCACGCACCCATGGAGCCGCGCTTCAAGCTGTCCAAGTGCAGCACGGCGCCCGTGACGGATGCTACGGAGTACCGGAGCATAGTCGGGAGCCTCCGGTACTTGGTGCACACGAGGCCGGACCTGACCTTCGCAGTCGGGTTCGTATCACGGTTCATGGAGGCTCCGACTCTGGAGCACCGCGTGGCCGTGAAGCACATCCTACGCTACATCGTCGGGTCGCCGCGACTCAGATGTAGGTATGGGAGGAATCCAGGTACACCGCGTCTGGTCGGCTACAGCGACAGCGACCTGGCGGGCGACGTCGACTCGCACAAGAGTACGTCGGGCACCCTGTACTTTCTCGCGAGCAGCCCAGTGACCTGGCAGTCCCTAAAGCAGAAGGTCGTAGCTCTGTCGAGCTACAAGCCGGAGTACGTGGCTGCTGCCACGGCTGCTTGCCAGGGAATCTGGCTGGCTCGGTTGCTGACCGAGTTCAGCAACGGCGAAGCCGAGCACGTGGTGCTCAAGGTCGACAACAAGTCGGCAATCGCGCTCGCCAAGAATCCCGTCTTCCACGAGTGCTCGAAGCACATCGACCTGAAGTACCACTTCATTCGAGACTACATGGAGGCGAAGAAGGTCGAGCTGGAGTTCGTGACCACCGAACACCAACTCGCGGACATGCTGGCCAAGCCACTTGGACGAGTCCGCCTGGCGGAGCTGCGCACAAGGATCGGCATGGTGGAGGTGTCTCCGGAACTCAAGCCTAGGGAGTGATTGTTGGAATAGGCTTGTGTGTCCAGTCGATGTTCCCTTCGAGTGTGGGGGGAGTCGATAACATAGAGGGTCCCGACTTCGGGGTCTGTCCCAAGTCGAGGAGTGTTCGACTCGGGTCTGTCCCGAGTCGAGGAGTGTTTGACTCCGGGGCCTGTCCTGAGTCGAAGCAGTCTCCAGGTTCTTCGGGTGCGAGGGCTTTTGTCCTGTAGCCTGTGTCCTGAAGTGGTGCGTCAGCACCAGTACAAAGTAGGTATCTAGGACATGCTACACGTCACCTATAGCGTTTCCTAGTCTGTGACACAGTCAACAGTGGCGTGTCAGATAGAGGTATGACCGGTCACGTCGCAGCGATGTGACTGGATAGTTGACTTAGGCAGCCAGCCTGCACGACCCCTATTTAGAGGGAGGAATACAATGAGAAAATTGAGGCAAACCATTTCTTTTGTGGCACACACTCCCCTCTCTCTTCTCCACTCTCTCTCTCTTAAGCATCACGGACAACAATGAGCATCTGGGACCCGCGGGCACGGAGGTTGACGGCTTCGAGGCGGACGCGCAAGTTTGGCGAGTTCAATTCCGGGGGTGCGGTGTTGTTGTCGCGGTGGAGGTAGAAGAGGGGCATGGGCGAGCGATGCCGGCGGTGGGCATGCAGGAAGCGAGCGTCGTCAATGAGGCTGCGCCATAGCTTGCACACGGTGCGGGATCGAAGGACAGCTGGGGCTGGCAAGCGGAGCAGGATCGCAGGATCAGGTCATCTGGGATGCTACCGAGAGATTCTTGGTTACACGCCATAGCCGGCCGACCAACATCAATCAATCCACAACAGTAATTACGAACGAAAGGATAGGTACGATACGGTGAGCTACAACCGATATGTAAAGATTCCATTAGTCCTTATCTAGCACGATAGATTACGGTCGAATCGGGGTCGGAAATGAATCAGCAAACCGTATCCATCCTGATCCCGAGTTCCCGACCCAACCATTAACGTCGTTGGAGCACTTCCTTCAACCTTTGGATAGAAAGACGCACATCTACAACCAGGGCCCTGAAGCCGGCGAGGGAGACCTCGATCGCTGCGGGATCAATTCCTAGGGAAACAGCTTCGCCTTCGACGGCCGCCGACGGATCTGCTACGCCTAGGACGGTCGCCGCGAGATCGACTACACCTACGCCTAGGAGGTAATCCAAGTACCTAAACTGCAGGAGCAAATGAGATGAGGCGGCGCTGACGCTCGTGCCGGGGGCCCTAGCGCCGGCCATTGGGTCGCCGGACTCGGCCACCGCAGGGTCGTCGTCATCTCCGGCGCCGGGTGCGGTGTGGCTGGATCAAGAAGATTGGCGTAGGTTGGGCGGCGAGGAGAGGCGGCGACGGTCTCTCGAGCCGGTTGCCCTGAAGCCGGCGAGGGAGACCTCGATTGCTACGGGATCAATTCCTACGGAATCAGCTTCGCCTTCGACGGCCGCCGACGGATCTGCTACGCCGAGGACGGTCGCCGCGAGATCGACTACACCTACTTCGGGGTCGCGTTTTATGGTTCTGGCGGAGCAGCCACCGGGGAACTGCGCGGTGCATGTCGCTGTGAGTGCAGCGGAAGACGTCCTCGCGGATGACTGGCTCGTGTCGCGAGACGATATCCGCCGGCCGTCCAAATTGGATGAGGAGATAGCTAAGGATTTCTGGGTGGACATTGGTTCCCGACTCCGGCGTCACGTTTTTGGGAGAAAGCTTTGCCGGAATCTTCCGGCGCTCACCAAGGTATGCCTTTGTCTCCTGTGTGTAGGTCTGGCGATGGAGAAGATGCTGCCGGAGGTGAAGATCTGCCTCCGTCCTCTGCTCGTCCGGCCGGAGCGGTCGAAGGGCGCGGGGGTTCCCCGAAAGTGCGGCCGCTGCGGATACCAACATTGAGGATGGGTTGGCGTGGTCCTCTACCGCGGCCTCGGATCACGCCGATGCCGTGTCTGGGTGACTTCCTCCCGGAGTTGACGGTTTCTGCGGCGGCGAAGACGCCGTCGCCGGCGCGGACCGGGGGTTGCAGCTCCGCACCGATCAAGGCGCTGATGGCGGAGAAGGAGGCCAATCCGGAATTTCAAAAAACTCTTACCCCGACTGGCGGGGCCCGGCTGCATGCCATCCACAACCGTTGATCTCCATGGATGCATCTGGGCCGCTGGTTTGAGGGTTATGGAGAGAAGACTGGGTGGACTCTAGGGTCGTTCATAAACTCGTCCGCCTCCACCCCCGATCGTATCGCCGTGTGCTCTTTCACTGACGCCGTCTCTGGCCACCTCTGCGTCGAGATCGTGGGCTTCTGGTTCGGCTAGGCGGTCCTTCATCGACATCGTTGCGACTCCAGCCAAGATGGCTGCGCCACCGGGCCAGGGTGGCCCTCCGACCTGGGCCCCGACGGCGTTTCCTGGAGCTCAGGCGCGTGGAGCGGGCGGCGCTTTCGGCAATGCCGCTGGCCCCCAGGCGGCCGCACCACGACAGCTGGGGTGGTTCAGCATGGCACGGCGGGGGCGGCTGGTCCTCATCCTCCTGCTGCGGGGACGGCCGGTTCCCATCCTCCCGCCGGGTTTGCGTTCGGAGCGGTTTCTTAAGCTCCGAGAAGAAAAAAGAAGAACAAGAACAATGGGACCTCGAACCAGGGGCAAATGCAAGGGGTGATGGCCGTGGTTGGGGCACAACAACAAGTGCTACAAGGGGCCGTTGGTCAACATCAAGCTGTGGGAGGCACCGCGGTGCTTCCGGGTGTGGGACAGCCGGCTGCGGTCATGGTAGTACCGGTGCAGACTGCGGGAGTGCAGGTGGAGGTACCCGGCGATGCACCCCTGCCAGGCATCAAGAAAACAAAAGCCTGGTGCTGGAAGTGTCAGGTGAACAAACATGCAACTAAAGACTGCCCGGTAAAGCACTACTGTTACATATGCGACAATGCGAAACACCCGACGCCGATGTGTCCAACCCTGAAGCTACCAAGGCCCTCGGTACTCGTAGCTGGCCAGGGACACAAGGATACGATGTTCACCCAGTTCCCAGACAATTTGTTCAAAGCCGAGTTGATTTCGAAGGATGTGCCAGTTGCTCTTGTTAAGGTCCAAGGTACAGCCGCCACTGCAAAACAGGTGGAGTCCCAGGTGGCGCGGTTGTGTCCGGTCAAGTCTTGGTGTTGGGAAGCGATACCCAAAGGGGACGACGATTTCACGGTTAACTTTCCGACCAAGGAAGACCTGATGAGATTTGATGGCATTGAGCTTGGTGTTCCTGCTCAGTCTACAAAACTTGTGTTCAGCTAATGGAAACTGGTCGATGTGATGCATAAGTTGGAGCTAGATCAGACTTGGGTTCATGTCAAAGGAGTGCCCAATCCGCTGAGACACTTCTAGGGGCTGTGGGCCGTCGGTTCCCTGATTGGCACCACCATTGACGTGGATATGCTCTCTCTTCGCCGCAGGGGAGTGGTTCGGATTCTGGTTGGGATGATGCCATATGAGTGTTTCAATATGTCAGATGATGAGGGGCCGTATATCAGGACTGATGGGGTGTTGCGGCTGAAGGGTTATGACTTCACCTTCAGGCCAGAAAATGAGAGCTACATTCCGGAGGCAGATTTTGTCCCCTTTGTTTGGCAGCGCAAGGGAAAGGATGGTTCTGATGACAATGGGATGGAGGAAGATGGATTCGGGGATCTTGCAGGGCAAGGAGGTTCTGCCGACAATTCGTCTACCAACATGTCTATTGATCCTACACCGCCTGTAGGAGCGGAACAAAGCCAAGGTGCTCCGACTTCACAGGTGATGAGGGGGATAGTTGTAACACCATTCAATCCTAACCCTCAAACTCCTAGAGCCAAAGAACTGGTGAAACAATGGAAGGAAGCAAATGGCCAAATTGCTACGATGGCTTTGTTCCCTGCTGTTCGCAGCCCAGTTCAGACTGAGAGCGATATGACGCCCACAGGCAAAAATCTGCAATGCACCGCTCCCGGGTCTGGCCGATCAAATGTGGGCGAGCGGGAGTTGGCGATCGCTCCTAGGCGGCAGCTAGACACGAGAGCTGCTGGGCCGAGGTCCTCGGCGACGGTGGAGATGGGCCATGGTGCGGCTGCTCGGGTGGCGCACGTGACACTGGCTAGTGGGCCGCTAGCGCCCACGCGGCGGTTGGCTTCGCTGCGGTGGCCGCTGCAGGTTCCCCGACGGCCCAGGGGGCGACCGAGCTCCTGGTGGGCGCCTTGGGCTGCCCGATGGCGGGCACGGATGCGTCGCAAGCCTTGCGGGGCAGTGCCGATGGGGAGGAGGACTCTACTTCACCAATGTCCTCCCCCATGGTGGCGCCGGCCTCTACTTTGTCCCCGGCTACTCGCAGAATGGTTGAGAGGGCTGCTACATCACCTTTGCCCGCTCCCATTGTGTCTACGCCGGTGAGGGGATGTCCATTACCTATGGTTACACCTAGGCATAGTGGACGTCACCTCACTGGGAAGGACGGAGCATCAGCGATGGATGAGGATATGATGGCCAAGGCGATGCGTCGCAAAGCTGAGTCTTTTTCCACTCCTGTTGCTGGTACGTCACAATCCTCGAAATCTTTCTTGTCCTTTCCAACGTCTACTTTATCTGCTAAGTTGTCAGCGGTAGGCGTCAGTTTAGGAGAAATGAAAAAGAGGTGGTGCTTTCGGCTAATGTTCTGAAACATGTAGAGTATGATCGCCGTAGGGTGTCTCCTAGTGTTTCGAATAGGCCGGTAGCCTCACCTGTAGATGATGATGATGCGCAAGCCACAATAGATGGACAACTTCTATCACATCTTGTAGGTGAGGTCACTGAAGTGGATTTGGATGAGGCTCGGCTGGGATCTTTTGATGACCTGTATGCTACCGGCCGGAAATCTAAATCCGCTAAATATAAAAAGAATGAATCATCGCGTAAAAACGCGAAAAAGTCAAAATTTCCAATAGTTTCCCAATAATGGCATATTTGAAAATAGTAGAGGTCTAGGTGACTTGGCTAAACATTTGAATATTGCGCAACATGTGAGGGATCATAGATTGGATTTTTTGGCTATTTCCGAGACGGGTCGACGAGATTTTCCAAGTATTCTTCTAGACCGCCTTCCAGGTGGAGTGGATTTTACTTGGCATTCTTGTCCCCCTCGAGGTAGATCGGGTGGCATGTTACTTGGCATCAAAACTGATACCATGGAGTTGTTGGACCGTTCGGATGGTGAATTTCATATTAAATTTCATATCCGCAACAAGGCTGACAATTTTATATGGAGTTTGGTTGTTGTGTATGGTGCTGCCCAAGAAGAATATAAGGCTGCTTTTCTTCGAGAACTGGTTAATCTAGCTAAAGATAACCCACATCCTATTCTTATGGGCGGGTATTTCAATATGCTGAGGTACCGTCACGAGAAAAGCAGGGGTAGATTCGACAGTCATTGGCCTCACTTGTTCAATGCTGTAATTGATAGCTTGTCCTTAAGGGAGGTTCATATGACAGGGAGACAATTTACTTGGGCTAATTGTCTCCCTGAGCCGACATACGAGAAGCTGGACCGGGTTCTGATGGACTCCCGTTGGGAGGATAAATATCCATTGGTAACGGTACGTGCTTTGGAGCGTATTGAGGCATTCTCGGATCATGCCCCCATACTCCTATCTACTGGAACATCGACTTCGCCCGTTAAGCCCCAATTCAAATTCGAATTAGGTCGGTTGTTGCAGGATGGTTTCGATGATTTGGTTAAAAGGATATGGTCTCAACCGGTTGTGGGTGTTAGTGCTATCCAACGATGGAATAATAAGATGCGCAATTTGTGAAAATTCCTTCGTGGGTGGGTGAGACACACAACTGGTATGCTTAAAAAAAGAAAAAGAACGCATGTGTTCCATCATTGATGAGTTTGATAAACTAGCAGAACTACGACCTTTATCAGCAAATGAGAATGACCTCAAACGGCATTCGAATGAGCAGGTGGGTCGCATGCTGCGAGAAGAAGAGCTCAATTGGTACCAAAGATCTAAGGCTCAATTTATTCTGCAAGGGGATTCGAATACGAAATACTTCCATAATGTTGCTAATGGCAGACATAGGAAGAAATGTATTCATTCTCTTCATCAGGATGAGGGCTTGATCGAAGGACAGGATCAGCTCAAGGAATATATCACGAACTACTATAAAGGTCTGTTCGGGGCTCCCGAGGAAGGAAACTTTACTCTAGATGAGTCTCGAACGGATGATATTACCCAAGTAACTCCGGAGAAAAACAACTTTCTTACTGCTCCTTTCTCCGAAGAGGAGATTAGTAAGGCGGTTTTCTAGATGGAGCACAATAAGGCGCCTGGACCAGATGGTTTGCCAGCCGAGTTCTACCAGCATTTTTGGGAAATCATCAAGTCTGATTTGCTTGAGTTATTTAGCTGTCTATACGCCGGACAACTGGAGCTATTTCGCCTTAACTTTGGGGAAATCGTTTTGTTACCTAAGATCCAGAATGCCGAATGGATACAACAGTATCGGCCTATATGCCTTCTGAATGTTAGTTTCAAAATCTTTACAAAAGTGGCGACCATCAGGTTAAATTCCGTGGCGGATCATGTGGTAAAACCTACCCAAACTGCTTTTATGCAAGGGAGGAATATCCTAGACGGGGTCGTGGTTCTTCACGAGACCGTCCATGAGATGCATACAAAAAAAACCGAATGGGGTGATATTTAAAATCGACTTTGAAAAGGCTTATGATAAGGTCAAATGGCCGTTCCTCCTACAGACTCTGAGAATGAAAGGTTTCTCGGATGAGTGGTGTGCTTTGATTCAGAATTTTGTTTCTGAGGGTAGCGTGGCGATAAAAGTCAATGATGACGTCGGCTGCTATTTCCAAACAAAAAGGGATTAAGGCAAGGTGATCCTCTATCGCCAATACTATTTAATATAGTGGCGGATATGTTGACGATCATGATTGAATGAGCAAAGACAGATAGTGATGCATGTAAAATGCATACATGAACTTTACATTTTATTCCATGTTATTTGCATCATATAAGGGTTATATTCATGATTTATATTAAGTTTTGGGGATAATTAACAATTTCCCCATTTTTCTGGAATTAACCCTGCACTGTCAGAAAACCCTTTTTTCTATATTTTTACGTTTCAGGCGACCAAATCACGTCATAATGACCTGAGATTTTACGGGGATCACTTTTTTGGAAGGAACGAAACGTAGGCGCAAAGGAATCGAAAAAACGTAGACCAGAAGGCAGAAAGGGGTGGGCCCACGCGGCCAGATTCCCTGACCGCGTGGGACCCACCAAACTGGTCCTCGGGCCTCCGCTGCTGTCGATCCTTCTTCCCGAAGCTTCGTCTTGACCTAAAAATGACTATATATAGACCCCCCAGGGCTTTCGCGAAAGGGAGCGCCGCCGAAACATAGAAACCACGAAACAGAGACCTGGAGCTGAAGATTGGAGGGGGAAAACTCCGGCGGGGTGCTGCCGGCGTGGTCTCCTTCTCCTCCAATAACATCTCCACCGACACCATGATGAAGAGGGAGTAGTCCACCTCTGGACTATGGGTTTGTGGAAGTAACTTATGTATCTCTCCTCTCTAAGAGCTTCACTAATTAGTACCGTATGAGCTGCTGAACATGATTACGGTCATCTATGTAATTCCTTTGTGGTGGATCTTTATTATGAGTTAATACATGTTTGAGATTGCAATGGTTTTGTTTCAGTTATGAAAGTAGATGCATATTATGTACCCCGTTCTTATTTACTTGTCATGATCAAGCATGTTTATGAGAGCATGTGAGGGGGAACGTGTGCATTAGTTGGAGTAACGGGGGGTGGCTAGTGCAGTGAACGTGACAGATAGTTCTGTGATCCACTTGCGTTTTCTATCTTACTTTGTTGCCTCACTAGGGATAAACAAAAATACCATGCTACCGGAGAGTGGATGTGACCTTGGCCACTATCTCCATGACTAGATCTAGCATGTTCTTATTTTAACTTCATGTCATTGAACTTATTGCTATGCTCTGATTTATCTTAATTACTAAGGTGTTATGATTTTGTTCGCATCTTGGTGGAGCATAAGAGAGAGAACAACTTATACTTTAGATCTCTATGTTAGGACGTGATACCCATATTATTAATAACTTGTCAAACCATGTATTGCCATCTTTCATGTTAATTTTAGTGTTCCATTGTCTACCACGTTATCAAGAGAGAGTGCATTTGTGAAACCATGAACCCCGGTCCATTTTTAATCATAAGAAACACCTTTCCAACACTTTTATCACCATTTTTGTTTGCTGCCATTATTAAATCCGAAAATACAAAAATACTTTTACATCTTGCATTCATCATAAAAAACCCAAAAATATCATTTATCATTACTACCATCATCCTTGCATGTTTATTTTACCACCATTGCATGTTTACTACTGTTTGCATATTTATTTTATTATCATTCTCACACCTTGTGCTTGACAACCACTTGGTGAGGTTGAGGGCACAAAACAATTTATTTTGTTGCAGGTTCTCAAGAGAAGGATAAGAAGATAACACCTGAAATACTGGTTCCCCGAGAGTTCGATATTAAACCCTCGAGTCACCCCTCGTGGGGAAAACTGTCTTCCACTACTACATACGCTCTGCACTTGGAGTCTCAACCTAACCCATTTACTTTTTCACGCAGGTACCACGCGAAGGGGCTAGCAACTGTTTTCTGGCACCATTGTGGGGTAACTACGTGAAGGGCCATCAAGACCGTTTTCTGGCGCCGTTGCCGGGGAACCATAGCTGAAAGGTTTATCCAAGGATCACTCACATCAAGTCAACTTCATCACCAACTTGTGTAACAACCTAAGCTTGGGGAGGTTGCACCTACGTGAGCATTATCTTATCCATCATTACCTATAATCATTTTATTTTGTTTTGTTCTTGTCTTGTATATCATCTTTATATTTCGGTTTGCATTTTTTATATTCAGTTTTGCCTTTTGTGTTGCATTTGTTATTTCGAGTTGCATTAGTGTCATTTTACTTTCAGTTTTGCATAAAAAATTAAAAACATATAAAAACTTGTTAAAATGGGAGATAGAACTAAGTTGTGTGATTACACAAACACTCCAAATGATCAATTTATTGCTAAGCCTATCACCACACCCGAGATTACTGCTGGAGGAGCTTTCATGGGAAAAACTATATTAGAAGCTAAGAACATTTTGGAAAGTATCTTGCAAAATTATAGTCAATGGCATACTGATAGAGCACCTAGTTCATCTAAGAAAGTGAACTCTATAGAAGAAACAAATGATTTGTCATCTAAAATGGACACCATTCTTGCTTTTATTAATAAACAAAATTTTGAAAATATGCCTTTGCAAGAACTAGTTGGTAATAATCCTGAAAATGTTGATGTCAACTTCATTAGGAACTATGGTAATAATGGGTATGGTAAAACAATTATAACTCTTATAATAAGCCCCCATATGTTCCAAACAAATATACCACTAGTAGTAATGTTTCTAGTGATTTGGAAAACACCATTAGATCATTTATATCTACTCAAAAGGAGCTCAATAAGGAGTTCATATCCAAATTCGAAAAACATGATATTTTGTTTGAAAGAGTAGATCAACTCACTAAGGAAGTTTCCTCATTAAAGAACATCATTATATCTCAAAAAGAGAAAAAAGTTGAGGAAGTTAAAATGCTTAGTGAAGTTAAGGAACCATTTGTTGATTTAGAGAAGTGTAGCTTGCATGAATTAATTTCTATCTTACAAAAATTTGCAAGTGATCCTTCTGTTAATATTAACCAGGCTGGTTTTGGTTCCTATATTGCTAATCATGTCTTAAAAGAAAAGATTGCTAGGTACAATCAAGAAGCTATGATACCACCTAAGCTTGGGGATATCTGGATCCCTAAGGTACTAGTAACCATTGGAAAAGAGACACACCATGCCATTTTAGATCTAGGATCTAGTGTCTCTATATTATCTAAAGAACTATATGAAGTCCTTGAACTTAAAAATATTGAGAAATGCTCTATTGAACTTGCACTTGCTGATGATTCCATTAGACATGCTCTAGGAAAAGTAAGTGATGTTATGGTAGAGTTACACATGACTTTTGTGCCTGTTGATTTTCTAATCATGGACATGGGGAATAAAACCTCTAGTCCTATTATTTTGGGAAGACCTTTTCTTCGTACTACAGGTGCCATTATTGATTCAAAGGAAGGGAATGTGAAGTTTCAGTTTCCACACAAGAAGAGCATGGAACACTTCCCAAGGAAGAGGGACACACCAAGGTTCAAGCTCCCTCATGAGCTACGTCCCCTTTGATTATCAAGTAAGTAAGCCTAGCTATATGGCTATAAAGAAAGCGCTTTACGGGAGGCAACCCGGTTGTTTTTGTTTGAGATTTTCTTTGAGTCCTCTTGCTGTAACAAGAGAGTAGTTTGTTAGTTTTGTTTCTGGGATTTTTAATAAAGAACCAAGTTTTACCTATTTTGGGTTTGAAAAGTTGCTATTCATTTTCGGAGAGTTTTCTGCCTGCACGAAGTCTGTGCACGGTTTGATTTTTCATTTTTTTCTGTAACTCCGATTGAGCTGTAATTTGAACTGTAGCTTCAACTTTTCATCCTCTGTATACGTGATTTTTGCAGATTTTTCTGACGAGTTTAAGTAGGGTAGAAAAATGCGTTTTGCTGCTGCTGTTTTTCTGGACAGATTCTGTCTTGATATTGTTTGATGCATTCTTTGAGCTTTTTGCTTGAATCTTTTTGATTCAATTGAGTTTATGAGTAGGCATACAACATTATATACTCTCTGGACATTCATATGAATTTTTGCCTAAGGATTTTATGCAGCAAGGAACCTATTTGTTTATCACTACTAATATCACCCCACAGAAAAGAAATGGGAGAAACGGTGTTTTGAAGTTTTTTCACAGGGATTAGAGGAGCTGCACCAAGAGCTATCCAAGGATGGTGAAGACCATAAGCTTGGGGATGTCAAGACAACCCCACTAGACCAACACACTCTCGGTTTGCACACGTCTAACTTCTGTTTTTCGATCAAAGCACTTTATCGTATAAACTTGGAGCGTCTTTTTTTGCTTTTGTTATTTCGGTTTGATTTTTATTTTCTTAAGACCACCACTATCATTTATATATGAGAGAGCTACTGGAAGTTTGGGTTGAATTATGTTGGATGCTATTAAATATATTGGGATAGGGATGTTTGAGTTGATTTTAAAAGATACATATAGTTGCATAATTCATGTGCTTTGAATGAATGTTAATTTGCAAGTGTGTTGTCAAGAGCTATCTTTTACCATGTTTAGATGTTGAATTTTAACTTTACTTGGTTTAACATGGATTGATTAGTTCTATGGACACTTATGCATGCATTTAGATGGTCAACTTTCTCCCTATTGCTAGCCCAAAAATTACAACAAGTAAAAAGCTTGTTTCCCAACACCTTCAACCAAAGTTTTTCCAGTGAGTCCACCATATCTACCTATTAGCTTTATGCTATTCCAAGTATGTTTATCATGTTATATTGTGTTATCTACATTTCTGAATTTAAATGCTTATGTTATTGATTGTCATGGGAAAAATTGGTTAAAAGCTCTCACGAACTTGATGCACAATTTACTTTTATTGCATTTAATAAGCATGAACCATTGTGATTAAAATTATGAAGTTGTGGGCTTGACAATAGTTTTGGTTGGGAGTTAGCCCATATGTGCTGTCACATGGCAAGCTTTCAACATTGCACTTATTTATATTTAGTTGATGTCATGTACTTTTGTTTATGGATGCCTATCATGGGTGAAATGAATGTGGATACTTAGTAAGTTCAAAGAGTTTGTATAAATGGTTAGAGAAATGCCTGGGCCGCTAATCTAAGCCATGCATCATTCATGGTGGAAATTTACAGCATAACCATAATGTTCATTCAGTGATGCACCTCATAATAAAAAGCTATACCCATAGTAAATAAAAGAGTGCTGAGATTGTTCATTGTCTGTTTGTCTTGTTGTTTTGACATGGGCTTGTTCATGTCAAGGGGCAAGAGGTACCCCAGTGCAGTTCTTGATGATACTATTATTACTTGCAATGACCTTTATTTGAATTTACTTTGTGGACCAAAGTGAGTAACACATGGTGTAGGTACTTGTATTCAAGGGACATGAGACATTCAACCAATACATTGTCAAGCACACCACTCATATTTGCTTTCACTTTAAACATTAATCATTCAAGATGCTATGATAGGGGTAATGAGAGCTCCACACCAATGACTACCACATTGCAAGCATTAACTTAAGTAGAAGTGTTTGGAAGTTAGATGAAACTTATTCATGCTTTACCTCTACTTATTTATCTATCCAAAGTGTCCACCTTTTATATTCAGTTTTCATAAGAAGTACTCTATGACCACCATAGGATGTTTTTACTTTTCATTATGCATACATTTGGTCCATAGTACTTTCTTCTATGTTACACTTTGTGAATTTATCATTGAACATCTTTACATTGAGTATTTGATATCACTTCATAATTTATCTTGCATATTGTTATTCCTTTGAAGAATGAATCATTTGACTCTATGTAGCAATAGTAATCACCTTTGATATCCATTGATAGTATTAAAATGCAAAGTCCATGTTAGTTTTATCACCTTCATACTCGGGACGAGCATGGGTTAAGCTTGGGGATGTTGATGCATGTAAAATGCATACATGAACTTTACATTTTATTACATGTTATTCCATGTTATTTGCATCATATAAGGGTTATATTCATGATTTATATTGAGTTTTGGGGATAATTAACAACTTCCCCATTTTTCTGGAATTAACCCTGCGCTGTCAGAAAACCCCTTTTTCTATATTTTATGTTTCAGGGACCAAACACGTCAAATGACCTGAGATTTTACGGGGATCACTTTTTTGGAAGGAACGAAATGAAGAAACGGAGACCAGAAGGCAGAAAGGGGTGGGCCCACGCGGCCAGATTCCCTGACCGCGTGGGACCCACCAAACTGGCCCTCGGGCCTCCGCTGCCGTCGATCCTTCTTCCCGAAGCTTCGTCTTGACCTAAAAACGACTATATATAGACCCCCCAGGGCTTTCGCGAAAGGGAGCGCCGCGAAACACAGAAACCACGAAACAGAGACCTGGAGCTGAAGATTGGAGGGGGAAAACTCCGGCGGGGCGCTGCCGCGTGGTCTCCTTCCCTCCAACAACATCTCCACCGACACCATGATGAAGAGGGAGTAGTCCACCCTGGACTATGGGTTTGTGGAAGTAACTTATGTATCTCGACACTAATTAGTACCGTATGAGCTGCTGAACATGATTATGGTCATCTATGTAATTCCTTTGTGGTGGATCTTTGTGACACCCCTCCCTGACACATCTCACCAGGGAGGCGGTCGTCCCGTGCGCCAGCCCAAGATATCTGGCCGCACGTCACGACAGTGCAACATAATGGAAATCATTACACAATCAGGCACAAAAAGTGCTACAAGGGGTTTACAAGGCCATCAAGGCATGACAAAAATATCAAGCCAAGCATGGCTCAGGACAGTGTTTAATTGTCAGCGGAAGACGACTAAGGCAACGGCTTGGAGCGGCTCCACTCCACAGGCATCTGGCTGGGCTACTGATCCTAGCACGCTCTTGCTCCATCTCCTTGCTAAGATAGAAGATGAATCCTTGACAAAACCTGGCCACAATCACAAGGCCCGTGAGTACATTTGTATGCACTCAGCAAGAATTTGCCACTCACTACAACAATCCAACAATCATGCAACAAGATATACATTAATTGGAAATAAAATCCTACAGCATGGCAAGTGTCTACTCTAGGTACATGACCTAAAAGTAGCATGGCATTGACAACCAATCATGTCATAAGCAAGCAACGGGGGTATCACCAGTACAGAGTCCAAGCCAAGTGGGGTTGGATCGTGCACCGGCAATCAAACAAAGGGCTTACCTGTGACGAGTAACCGGATGTACCAGTTGGTACCAAGTAACATAACAATACCAGTCATCACAACTAGGCCCAACGGCCTTGCTACATCTGTCAACTGCTAGGCCCACTGGCCTCATCCTTTCACTTGGGCATGCACGAGTGATGTGGGCTCTGGCCTAACTATAGGCTCCCCAACGCATCACACCGCCATCCCTAAACTTGGTTCACAATCACATCTCAAGTAACATTCCCTGCATCAACTTATTGTTCATTTAGTGAAATCAGGTTGTTCATTAATTATTTCAAACAAATCTTAAGTTTAACCTCCGGACACGACGAGGACACACAGTGTGACCGACACTGAACTGTTGTTCCATATCCCAGGAACGAGGCTAGCTTGCTAGGTTGACACTCTCGAGAGTTTGCGTTCGCACCTATCAGAATGCACCCCACTCAGCCGACACTTCAGGTTTGTCACGCCCAAAGTCGTACTAAGCAAGGTACACCCACATGACGGTCCACTTGCTAAGACACTCTCCTGCACCACCCTATACTCATGGTACAACGGGCAAGTAAATCCGGCACATCCCCCGGCGCTACCGAGTATGCCTAGCTCCGGACTCCCTATCACAGTCGAACCCGTGCCTGTCGACCTCTACCCTCGGACAGCGCAACCGAACGACTGCGCCCAATGGATGGCACAAAAGGGGCTCAACAACCTACTAGGTCATGGTCCTCCCATGAGACGACGATGGTTCTGCTTTCAAAGTTCAGATTAGTGGCACCATGGACTGACCCTATCGTTGTTTGGAGGGGTGTTTTATTTCAATCCAGTTTCATCACAGCAAGTCCCAAAACAGAGGGTTAGTCCAGCAAATAATCACGATATCAATATCATATATTACCAAACAACAAGGCGTTAACAACATAATAAAGATCAACTACAAAGTATAGCTTAGTTGGTTTGCGTCGACCGGGTGACTATCGCGGCGATTCCGCCGACAAGCGCCACCACAGATCAACCAGTTGATTAGCGTCGACCGGGTGACTGTCGTGGCGATTCCGCCAACAAGCGCCACCACAGATCAACTACAAAATAGCACAGTGGTTTAATCGGACGACTGTGGCGGTTCCTCCAGCCAGCGCTCTCGCAGATTAATTACAAGTTGGTGAGGCATGTAGCCTCCAAACAATGAACCGAAAAGCATTCATAAGAAAGAAAGCATCCATTCCACTCGAGGATTAACCTGACGTGGTGTCAGCAATCTTGGCAAAAGACCCAAATGGAAAGCAAATGTCCCAAGCGTCGCAGTCCAGGCGGGCCGAAGCCAACCACGTTTGACGGAGGGAGAAGAAGCAAATAACTCTTTTGGCAAATGCCCCCAACTTCGAGGATCATAAGACGACATTCGTCCGCTCCTCACCTCGGCGAAGAAGAAGCAAACAAAGCCCCGCAAGCGCGAGACGCACAGTTGTAATATTTCCCCCATTCCTTTGACTGAGGCGGTTCCTCTGGCCATTGTCTCGGAAACGGGAGTGATGCGCAGATAAGAAATTTTAAAGTAATGCGACCATTTAAAATGCAACATGATATATGCAACAATAATAGTAGACAGACATAACAATATAACAGTAGGCAGACATAAACACCTGGCATGATATTAAGAAGATAAACAAACAAGCATTGCAGGACGGCTCATAGCAAGGGGTTAGCTTGCCTCCGGAGATCGACGCCATTTGGCTTGGAGGGTCACGAACGCGTCACGGGTCAGGGTCTCGGTTTGCTGGTACCGCGGGATACCCTATACACGCATACAAGGGTGCTGAGTATACAAATGTTTTACAAAAAGGGTAAGACCAGTACCACTGGACAGATTGTTACAAACTAGGAATTTACAAATTTGAATCGACTAAAACGGAGCTACGGTTCAAAAGTTATCAACGTGCGACAGATAGCTAACTGCTGCTCACCTCGAAAAGAAAAAAACAGACTGCGCTGAAAAAAAACTGCACGGGCCGCTTCTTCCCGCGGTTGGGCCGTGCTGGGCCGAGGTCGGCCTGCTACTGCTGCGCTGGGCTGAACGCGGCTTCGCGAAAATCCGTCTTCCGCTCTAGAAAGCGGGAAGCCGGGAGTGCGTCTCCACTTAATCCGACGTGGCGGTGGGGCCAGCCTGGGCCCGCCTGTCGGCGTCACCCTCCTGCCACGCTGGAGGCCAGCTGGCCTTCTTCTTCTTTGCGTCGCGGACGCGCGGGAGGGAGCCCGACACGGCGCAGGCGAGCACGGCCACCTGCTGCCGCCGCCTCTCCGGTGGGCGCCGCCGGCCGCCAAGGGCATGGGGAGGTGCGCCCCGATGTGCCGCGTCTGAGCATGGAGGCCACGGCCAAGGGAGAGGTAAAGGAGGCGATGCCTCGGTGCGCGTCAGGCGAGCTGGTCGCCGGCGGTCGAAGATGGCGACGAGGCTACGGTCTACTAAAATCCAAAAAGATTTGACCGGGAGGTGGAGGGGGTCGAGGGGAACATCTCTGCGAGTTTAATCGAGAAATGGCTCGGTCTGGGGCTTGCCACGGTCGACGGACCAACGGCGGCGACCTCGGCCGATTCGGAGTAAAGCTCCACCATTTCGAAACTAAAAGAGCAGAGGGGCTCCAGGGAGAGAGGGAGTGTGCGGTGCGCCGAAACGGGGGGGTCTGGAGTTCCTCTTATAGCCGGGGTAAGGAGAGGTGGGTGCGCGGCCGTTGCGGCCATTCAATGGCGTCGACGTCACGGCTCACGCCATCCCGGCCACAGGAGAGGGATAAGAGCGAGCTCGAGCTGATCCTGGGGAGCAGGAGCGGCTTGGAAACCCGCACGTTGAACTCGGGTTTGTGAGCAGCGGCGAGGACGGAGCTGACACGCGGCGGACGGCGCCTAACTCCAGCCAGAAATTAATGGGAGGGGTAGGGGCGTCTCGGGTGCGAGCCAGGGGAGCAGGGGAGGGCTGGGTCGCGGCCGGGTTGGGCTGGAACGCGGGAACAGCAGGGGAAACCGGAGGAGCAGTGCGGCGGCGCTGTAGGGCACGGCTATGCCGGTGGTGATCACGCCAGAGGGCATGTCAACATCGGCATCGAGATGGCTCTCTCGTCCTAGGGTGCCAGAGGAAAAACCAATCACGTCACATTGCGCCAAATTGATTTCCCCACAACATTGCTGACCAAAGTTTTTGCCAAATCTCAAGTTGGAGCGACTAACTTTTTGAAAAAACAGTACTGGACCAAATTGAAATTTGTTGTTTGGAGAGGCAAACCATTTTTGGTTTGAGCAAGACTTGGTCCAGAGGTGTAGGTTCTCCTAGTGCTTGCATCTAGGTGCTTACCTCCCACAACAAAAATCATTTGGCTCGTTTTTGAAAACAATTGGGTTTTTGGGCAGAAACTTGCACGGGGAAAAAGTTCAACATTTTCCTAGCAAGGTACCAAATACTTTTGCATAAATGGGTTACATACTGCCTAGGGATCATTCCCTGATTTTCATAGAATTTTTGGAGACACACAAATAGGGGTTCATTTGGAAATTGCAAATAAGCATGAAAAGAGCATTACAAAGGAAGTACCTCAAATATTGCTCAAATGAGGTTGGGACAATGGAGTGAAATGTTCAGGAGGTGGAATCATGCATCTTCCCAAGATGGCATAATTCCTGGATGAGCGTATGGTGTCTAGATCATCTCTGGATCAAAATGGCATTTCGGAAAATAATGTCTAACTTGGAATTATTGCATTGGAGTATGCAATATTTTTGCATGGATTGACTTTATATGGGTATGGGAGTCCTCTGCTATTTTTAGTGGAATTTATCTAGCTAAGGAAATGGACTTCCCTTTTGTAGGTGGAGAAAAAGGGTTTAAAAGGTTTAATAGTCGGGGCTAGGGTTTTCGAGAGAAAACTTAAGCCACAAAATCAACACGGCATTGGAGAGGTTCATGGACCACCGGGAAATTTAAAGAGAGAGATTCCTACATCAATTCATCCTCGAAAGAATTGAAGAAACACATAGGAAAATAGAAAAAGTTTTTCAGGTGTCAGAAAACACCGCTAAAATTTGGTTTGAATTTTCAGGGTGTTACAGACCTTCCCCCCTTAAAAGAATCTCGTCCTCGAGATTAAGGAGGTTATACATGATAATTCTTGAACGATCCATTTATACCCCATTTAAAAACTTTTTCTGCAAAATATTAGAGTTTAACACTCAAGAGATTAACACTCCACAAGATTTTATTTAAAACAGTATGATATTTCTACCATACTCAATGCATTTAAAAGATGGCATGGCAGGGCTCACTCAATCAACCAACATAGGATCTGCCACCATGGTTAAAATTAAACCTATGGTTTTGCTCACACAAACATGGCAGGATCAACCAAAATCTACAACCAACTATCAACCAGCAACCAAAGATTTTTCTTGGGTAAAGAATTACCCACCATTTTATAAAACCAAATTATTGAGGGATATCCTAATCATACCCCTTGCCTAGGGTTTTGTTTTAGAAAAGCTGCATAAACATTTTCATGCTTACACAGGTTTTAGAAAACCAAAGGGTTTCTTTTCAAAGGAAAATATCCGTGTCACCAATAATTGGTTCACAGACACGAGGGGATAGGCCATTTCCCAAAAACTATTTTGCAAAATTTTCCCTAAAGGAAACACTGGAGAGACAAGGGGATGATTTCCTGAGAAAAGGACAGAGGCACACCGTGGCTACTGGCCTACTCGCTGACATGTGGGACCGGGGTCCACCTGGCAGTCTCCCTCTTCCTTTCTCTCTTCTTCTTCCTCGTCCTCGCTCGCTCTGTGCACGGCTGGTTCTCAGTGCGCGGAGCACTCCACTGTGGCACTGCTGCGCGTGCGGTCTGTCGACGCCGCGGCCATCACGGCTTTGGGGAACATGTCCTCGATGGTTTCGCGCCACCGCTCGCGATTCTTTCTCTTTTCCCGCGTGCGGTGTTGAGGAGCGGCGTCCGAGCTCCAGCTATAAACCAGATACCTCCGAAAATCCTTTCTTCTTTCATCGCAACCATGGGCTTCGTTCAGAGCTTCTTCAGAGCCTACGTCGAGATGCTGGATAGGGCGGGCTTCATCGAGCATGTGATCATCGTCGCGCTCCTCGGGATCTCATCTGTGGTGGTGGGCAGACAGCTGTTTGCGGCGGTGGTCTTCCTGATCTTTGGCCTGTGCAACTGGTGGTCAGGCGCTGGTGCTGATGATGCGGTGGAGCTGGCGGCTGCGGCGGAGGGGCAGGTTGCGGCAGAGGAGCAAGCTGCGGCGGAGGGACAGGTTGCGGCAAAGGAGCAAGCTGCGGCGGAGGGGCAGGCTGCGCCGCCGGTTGCTGAGGTGGCCGCTCTTCCAGCTGGAGGTGAGCCGGCCTCTCGAGCCGTCCGTCGCCGTCGCGCGGCTCGCGACTCGGCTTCGGGTGAGCCAGGCTCATCTTCTAGCAACGCCACTGAGGTTGAGAGGGAGTAGAATTTCTGGGGTGCCTTTGCATCTATACTGAGGTAGTTGTAGTGTTCTATGCTGGAGTAGAACTTGTATCTTTTGATTCTGTAATTTCCCTTCTGTACCGAACTTTGTGGATGTATCAATTTGTCTCCTCTGACGAACTGGAACAAGATTTTCATTTCTGAATTTTTTTTTTCTCAGCTGCAACAAACCTGGTCTTGCAGCACAGATAGAATTGCGGAGGTACTGGCATAAAGATAGAAGAACTTGCTACACTGAGAAAATATCTTTTAGAAAATTAATCCTGCATTTTATGGCCCCAAAGCATTTGCAGGAGTGTGGCATAATCCTCTCAACCAGAATGGTTAACAAGAGAATCAGAACACCAAGTTTTATTACGAGCTGGTTCAATATCCACCAGAAAGCATACAACAACTTACATTGCAAGCTAACACAAGAAAAACAAACAACCTCGCTGATTCTCACCTACCAACACACAAGCGCCACTCGGGCTAACTAAACAGGGTTCTACTCAGCTTGATGGCCTCTGGTAGTCGGTGGAGCGCGGCCGAGACGAAGTGTGGTGTCCACATCTCCATCTTCCGCGGGGTGGGGAATCGCATGCGCGCCTTCGAGGATTATACCTCGCTCTTGGGGGTGCTGCTGAACTCGAGCTAGTGCTTGCGCCACATATGCATCAAGACCGCGTTCCAGCAAATCATCTGGGAACGGGAGTCCTGTGCCCTGAGCTTGCCCATGGGCGGGGGTAGGCAGGTTCCTTGCTCGACTCAGTTGCATGCGAGCAATACCCAGGTAGCGCCTTGTGGACATGAGTTCCTCCATCAGAGAATGGCTGAGTCTTGTCATTGCAGCTCCGTAGGTGGCCAGGGTGATTACGGCAGGGTCGACTTCTTCTCCAATGGGAGTTTGGATAGCCTCCGCACCATGCTGGGGTCTGGCTGGGAGGAGGTGGAAAGCTCGACTGTTTGCCATTGCCGGTTCTGAGTACCGCAGGCGGACGAGACCTTCCCAGGCTGCTACCTGGATGGCTTGATGGATAGTGGCCATGCTCCTACCTTGGATCAGGTAAGACGGACTTGTGCCCAATGCACACGAGCCGACATGTATGTCTGCTCGAAAATCACTCCCGGCAGGCGAGAGTGAGTTCTCGAGCACCACGTATCGAGGGCGAGCAGGCCTACCAAGAAGAACACAGACGGCCTTCCAAAGCATCAATGGAAATCCGCCATGATCCTCGGCAGTGGTCTCTAGGACGATCTTGGGGTTCGCCATCGGATTATTTCTGGATCTGGGTGTAGGATGAGATGAGAACGCGGGATTCCTTTGCGGGATCCTGCTTCAGGAGAGTTGGGTTGGCTAAGGAGCGCAGGCGAGGGCGGGGATAAACAGCAGCTAGGACTGGGGTCTCTTAGAAGCTGGGTTGTGTCGGCTCCTTCCCATGGAAGAAACCGGCGAGCCTTGCTGGGTGGATTGGGTCACATCCTACTGCACCTTACTGTGGACCGACACAGCCATGCCTGTTAGGCGGGGATGGGTTAAATCCATCGGGCTCGCTGTCGGGCAAAAGTAAGGCTGGGATTTCCATGCTAGGGTAGTCTACAGCCAGCCTGGTGCTCTGATACCACGTCTGTGACACCCCTCCCTGGCACATCTCACCAGAGAGGCGGTCGTCCCGTGCGCCAGCCCAAGATATCTGGCCGCACGTCACGACAGTGCAACATAATGGAAATCATTACACAATCAGGCACAAGAAGTGCTACAAGGGGTTTACAAGGCCATCAGGGCATGACAAAAATATCAAGCCAAGCATGGCTCAGGACAGAGTTTAATTGGCAGCGGAAGACGACTAAGGCAACGGCTTGGAGCGGCTCCACTCGACAGGCATCTCGCTGGGCTACTGATCCTAGCACGCTCTTGCTCCATCTCCTTGCTAAGATAGAAGATGAATCCTTGACAAAACCTGGCCACAATCACAAGGCCCGTGAGTACATTTGTATGCACTCAGCAAGAATTCGCCACTCACTACAACAATCCAACAATCATGCAGCAAGATATACATTAATTGGAAATAAAATCCTATAGCATGGCAAGTGTCTACTATAGGTACATGACCTAAAAGTAGCATGGCATTAACAACCAATCATGTCATAAGCAAGCAACGGGGGTATCACCAGTACAGAGTCCAAGCCAGGAGGGGTTGGATCGTGCACCGGCAATCAAACAAAGGGCTTACCTGTGACGAGTAACCGGATGTACCAGTTGGTACCAAGTAACATAACAATACCAGTCATCACAACTAGGCCCAACGGCCTTGCTACATCTGTCCACTGCTAGGCCCACTGGCCTCATCCTTTCACTTGGGCATGCACGAGTGATGTGGGCTCTGGCCTAACTATAGGCTCCCCAACGCATCACACCGCCATCCCTAAACTTGGTTCACAATCACATCTCAAGTAACATTCCCTGCATCAACTTATTGTTCATTTAGTGAAATCAGGTTGTTCATTAATTATTTCAAACAAATCTTAAGTTTAACCTCCGGACACGACGAGGACACACAGTGTGACCGACACTGAACTGTTGTTCCATATCCCAGGAACGAGGCTAGCTTGCTAGGTTGACACTCTCGAGAGTTTGCGTTCCCACCTATCAGAATGCACCCCACTCAGCCGACACTTCAGGTTTGTCACGCCCAAAGTCATACTAAGCAAGGTATACCCACATGACGGTCCACTTGCTAAGACACTCTCCTGCACCACCCTATACTCATGGTACAACAGGCAAGTAAATCCGGCACATCCCCCGGCGCTACCGAGTATGCCTAGCTCCGGACTCCCTATCACAGTCGAACCCGTGCCTGTCGACCTCTACCCTCGGACAGCGCAACCGAACGACTGCGCCCAATGGATGGCACAAAAGGGGCTCAACAACCTACTAGGTCATGGTCCTCCCATGAGACGACGATGGTTCTGCTTTCAAAGTTCAGATTAGTGGCACCATGGACTGACCCTATCGTTGTTTGGAGGGGTGTTTTATTTCAATCCAGTTTCATCACAGCAAGTCCCAAAACAGAGGGTTAGTCCAGCAAATAATCACGATATCAATATCATATATTACCAAACAACAAGGCGTTAACAACATAATAAAGATCAAATACAAAGTATAGCTTAGTTGGTTTGCGTCGACCGGGTGGCTATCGCGGCGATTCCGCCGACAAGCGCCACCACAGATCAACCAGTTGATTAGCGTCGACCGGGTGACTGTCGTGGCGATTCCGCCAACAAGCGCCACCACAGATCAACTACAAAATAGCACAGTGGTTTAATCGGACGACTGTGGTGGTTCCTCCAGCCAGCGCCCTCGCAGATTAATTACAAGTTGGTGAGGCATGTAGCCTCCAAACAATGAACCGAAAAGCATTCATAAGAAAGAAAGCATCCATTCCACTCGAGGATTAACCTGACGTGGTGTCAGCAATCTTGGCAAAAGACCCAAATGGAAAGCAAATGTCCCAAGCGTCGCAGTCCAGGCGGGCCGAAGCCAACCACGTTTGACGGAGGGAGAAGAAGCAAATAACTCTTTTGGCAAATGCCCCCAACTCCGAGGATCATAAGACGACATTCGTCCGCTCCTCACCTCGGCGAAGAAGAAGAAGCAAACAAAGCCCCGCAAGCGCGAGACGCACAGTTGTAATATTTCCCCCATTCCTTTGACTGAGGCGGTTCCTCCGGCCATTGTCTCGGAAACGGGAGTGATGCGCAGATAAGAAATTTTAAAGTAATGCGACCATTTAAAATGCAACATGATATATGCAACAATAATAGTAGACAGACATAACAATATAACAGTAGGCAGACATAAACACCTGGCATGATATTAAGCAGATAAACAAACAAGCATTGCAGGACGGCTCATAGCAAGGGGTTAGCTTGCCTCCGGAGATCGACGCCATTTGGCTTGGAGGGTCACGAACGCGTCACGGGTCAGGGTCTCGGTTTGCTGGTACCGCGGGATACCCTATACACGCATACAAGGGTGCTGAGTATACAAATGTTTTACAAAAAGGGTAAGACCAGTACCACTGGACAGATTGTTACAAACTAGGAATTTACAAATTTGAATCGACTAAAACGGAGCTACGGTTCAAAAGTTATTAACGTGCGACAGATAGCTAACTGCTGCTCACCTCGAAAAGAAAAAAACAGACTGCGCTGGAAAAAAAAACTGCACGGGCCGCTTCTTCCCGCGGTTGGGCCGTGCTGGGCCGAGGTCGGCCTGCTACTGCTGCGCTGGGCTGAACGCGGCTTCGCGAAAATCCGTCTTCCGCTCTAGAAAGCGGGAAGCCGGGAGTGCGTTTCCACTTAATCCGACGGGGCGGCGGGGCCAGCCTGGGCCCGCCTGTCGGCGTCACCCTCCTGCCACGCTGGAGGCCAGCTGGCCTTCTTCTTCTTTGCGTCACGGACGCGCGGGAGGGAGCCCGACACGGCGCAGGCGAGCACGGCCACCTACTGCCGCCGCCTCTCCGGTGGGCGCCGCCGGCCGCCAAGGGCATGGGGAGGTGCGCCCCGACGTGCCGCGTCTGAGCATGGAGGCCACGGCCAAGGGAGAGGTAAAGGAGGCGATGCCTCGGTGCGCGTCAGGCGAGCTGGTCGCTGGCGGTCGAAGATGGCGACGAGGCTACGGTCTACTAAAATCCAAAAAGATTTGACCGGGAGGTGGAGGGGGTCGAGGGGAACATCTCTGCGAGTTTAATCGAGAAATGGCTCGGTCTGGGGCTTGCCACGGTCGACGAACCAACGGCGGCGACCTCGGCCGATTCGGAGCAAAGCTCCACCATTTCGAAACTAAAAGAGCAGAGGGGCTCCAGGGGGAGAGGGAGTGTGCGGTGCGCCGAAACGGGGGGGGGGGGGGTCTGGAGTTCCTCTTATAGCCGGGGTAAGGAGAGGTGGGTGCGCGGCCGTTGCGGCCATTCAATGGCGTCGACGTCATGGCTCACGCCATCCCGGCCACAGGAGAGGGATAAGAGCGAGCTCGAGCTGATCCTGGGGAGCAGGAGCGGCTTGGAAACCCGCACGTTGAACTCGGGTTTGTGAGCAGCGGCGAGGACGGAGCTGACACGCGGCGGACGGCGCCTAACTCCGGCCAGAAATTAATGGGAGGGGTAGGGGCGTCTCGGGTGCGAGCCAGGGGAGCAGGGGAGGGCTGGGTCGCGGCCGGGTTGGGCTGGAACGCGGGAACAGCAGGGGAAACCGGAGGAGCAGTGCGGCGGCGCTGTAGGGCACGGCTATGCCGGTGGTGATCACGCCAGAGGGCATGCCAACATCGGCATCGAGATGGCTCTCTCGTCCTAGGGTGCCAGAGGAAAAACCAATCGCGTCACATTGCGCCAAATTGATTTCCCACAACATTGCTGACCAAAGTTTTTGCCAAATCTCAAGTTGGAGCGACTAACTTTTTGAAAAAACAGTACTGGACCAAATTGAAATTTGTTGTTTGGAGAGGCAAACCATTTTTGGTTTGAGCAAGACTTGGTCCAGAGGTGTAGGTTCTCCTAGTGCTTGCATCTAGGTGCTTACCTCCCACAACAAAAATCATTTGGCTCGTTTTTGAAAACAATTGGGTTTTTGGGCAGAAACTTGCACGGGGAAAAAGTCCAACATTTTCCTAGCAAGGTACCAAATACTTTGGCATAAATGGGTTACATACTGCCTAGGGATCATTCCCTGATTTTCATAGAATTTTTGGAGACACACAAATAGGGGTTCCTTTGGAAATTGCAAATAACCATGAAAAGAGCATTACAAAGGAAGTACCTCAAATATTGCTCAAATGAGGTTGGGACAATGGAGTGAAATGTTCAGGAGGTGGAATCATGCATCTTCCCAAGATGGCATAATTCCTGGATGAGTGTAAGGTGTCTAGATCATCTCTGGATCAAAAATGGCATTTCGGAAAATAATGTCTAACTTGGAATTATTGCATTGGAGTATGCAATATTTTTGCATGGATTGACTTTATATGGGTATGGGAGTCCTCTGGTATTTTTAGTGGAATTTATCTAGCTAAGGAAATGGGCTTCCCTTTTGTAGGTGGAGAAAAAGGGTTTAAAAGGTTTAATAGTCAGGGCTAGGGTTTTCGAGAGAAAACTTAAGCCACAAAATCACCACGGCATTGGAGAGGTTCATGGACCACCGGGAAATTTAAAGAGAGAGATTCCTACGTCAATTCATACTCGAAAGAATTGAAGAAACACATAGGAAAATAGAAAAAGTTTTTCAGGTGTCAGAAAACACCGCTGAAATTTGGTTTGAATTTTCGGGGTGTTACAATCTTTATTATGAGTTAATACATGTTTGAGATTGCAATGGTTTTGTTTCAGTTATGAAAGTAGATGCATATTATGTACCCCGTTCTTATTTACTTGTCATGATCAAGCATGTTTTTGAGAGCATGTGAGGGGGAACGTGTGCATTAGTTGGAGTAACGGGGGGTGGCTAGTGCAGTGAACGTGACAGATAGTTCTGCGATCCACTTGGGTTATCTACCTTACTTTGTTGCCTCACTAGGGATAAAAAAAATATCATGCTACCGGAGAGTGGATGTGACCTTGGCCACTATCTCCATGACTAGATCTAGCATGTTCTTATTTTAACTTCATGTCATTGAACTTATTGCTATGCTCTGATTTATCTTAATTACTAAGGTGTTATGATTTTGTTCGCATCTTGGTGGAGCATAAGAGAGAGAACAACTTATACTTGAGATCTCTATGTTAGGACGTGATACCCATATTATTAATAACTTCTCAAACCATGTATTGCCATCTTTCATGTTAATTTTAGTGTTCCATTGTCTACCACGTTATCAAGAGAGAGTGCATTTGTGAAACCATGAACCCCGGTCCATTTTTAATCATAAGAAACACCTTTCCAACACTTTTATCACCATTTTTGTTTGCTGCCATTATTAAATCCGAAAATACAAAAATACTTTTACATCTTGCATTCATCATAAAAAACCCAAAAATATCATTTATCATTACTACCATCATCCTTGCATGTTTATTTTACCACCATTGCATGTTTACTACTGTTTGCATATTTATTTTATTATCATTCTCACACCTTGTGCTTGACAACCACTTGGTGAGGTTGAGGGCACAAAACAATTTATTTTGTTGCAGGTTCTCAAGAGAAGGATAAGAAGATAACACCTGAAATACTGGTTCCCCGAGAGTTCGATACTAAACCCTCGAGTCACCCTCGTGGGGAAAACTGTCTTCCACTACTACATACACTCTACACTTGGAGTCTCAACCTAGCCCATTTACTTTTTCACGCAGGTACCACGCGAAGAGGCTAGCAACTGTTTTCTGGCACCATTGTGGGGTAACTACGTGAAGGGCCATCAGATAGTCAAATCGAAGGTGTAGTTCCTCATCTAGTAGATGGTGGATTATCCATCCTTCAATATGCAGACGATACAATCCTCTTTATGGAACATGATCTAGATAAAGCAGCGAATCTGAAATTGATATTATCAGCATTCGAGCAATTATCGGGATTAAAAATAAATTTCCACATGAGTGAATTGCTTTGCTTCGATGAGGCTCAAGAAGCAGCTGCTCAATACGCCGATATATTTGGCTGTGAGCATGGTCAATTTCCAATAATGTATCTTGGAATACCAATACATTATCGGAAACTGACTAATGCGGAATGGAGGCACGTCGAGAAACGTCTTCAAGCGAGGCTATCTAGTTGGAAAGGAAAATTGCTATCTCTTGGTGGGAGGTTGGTGCTCATTAATTCGGTACTGACAAACATGGTACTGTATATGATATCCTTCTTCCAAATACCAAAAGGGGTCTTGCATAAATTGGATTACTTCCGATCAAGATTCTTTTGGCAAGGAGATGGTGAGAAAAAGAAATATCGACTGGCTAAATGGAATTTTGTTTGCCGACCCAAAGATGAGGGAGGGCTGGGTATTCATGACCTTAATGTCAAGAATTCAGCCCGTCTAGGTAAGTGGCTTTTTAAGCTGCTGATCGAAGATGGGATATGGCAATCGCTCCTTAAGAGAAAATACATTGGTACAAAGGCGGTATCACAGGTGTACTGGAAACCTGGTGACTCCCACTTTTGGGCCGGACTGATGGCGACAAAGAAACACTTCTTTCGCTTCGGGGTATTTAATATTAAGGATGGTTCAGAGATTAGATTCTGGGAGGACAAATGGTTAGGTAATACTACCCTCCGGGATCAATATCCGGCCCTATACAATATTGTGCGTCATAAAGGAGATACCATTGCCACTGTCATGCAGTGCTCTCCTCCGAATGTGACGTTCAGGCGAAATCTAATTGGGCCAAGACTAACGTCCTGGAACTCCTTGTTGGCACGGTTCAATTCGGTCCAACTCACACAAGGCCCCGATGAGTTTCGTTGGAATCTATGTGCGAATGGTAAATTCTCCGTGGATTCTATGTATAGGGCGTTAGTACATTTCGATGTACCAGTCGATGATAATAAAAAAATATGGCAAATGAAGATTCCACTAAAAATAAAAGTTTTTACGTGGTATCTTCGTAAGGGTGTCATTCTAACTAAGGATAACCTTGTTAAACGGAATTGGCATGGAAGTACGAAGTGTATGTTTTGTCCACAACAAGAGACAATAAAACACTTATTCTTCGAGTGTAGTTTTGCACGTTCTATATGGTCAGCCATCCAGATAGCGTCTAACTTATATCAACCAAAGTCTGTTGCTAATGTTTTTGGCAACTGGCTGCATGGGATTGGTAAAAAGTATAAGACCGTTATTAGGGTGGGAGCGATAGCCGTTATATGGTCGCTTTGGCTAAGTAGAAATGACAAGGTTTTCAATGATAAGGATGTTTCTCGTTTGCAGGTACTCTACAGGTGCGCAAGTATTTTCCGTTCGTGGTCCACCTTACAACGGGAGGGACATCGAGGCCTCTTTACGGAGGCATGTGCACGTCTGGAAGAGGTGGCGAGGGATATTTTTACCCATCATGGATGGCCGCTTGATCGCCGGATTGGTCCTCCATAGGCGTTTGCGTTCATCTTCAGTGTTGGCGATTTACTTTATCCACTTCATGATTATAATTCGTCTAGTGCTACATACTCATTTAATTTTTGTGCTTGGATTGCGGCTGTGTGCATTGTTATGCAGAGGCCGGGTGTAATGCTTAAACTCTTAAGTAATAAAGCCCTTTATCTTAAAAAGCTCCCACGTCCTGAGCTTGTTGGACTACCTCGACTATCACGCATCAGGACCCATTAAAATTCATGCTAGGCTATTTACAAAGATCTTCAGTTGGCCACAATACTGTTTCACGTTTTGAAGAAAACACCTTCCACTTAAACAACCCAAATGCTTCCTTATGCGCATGCGTTATTTGATTGAAGTGAACGGCCAGGCTAGACGACAAACACCATCGCACTCCTCGGACCTCCTGACGACCCGTCCCACTCGTCTTCCCAAATCGGCCCGCCCCCATGCCACCGAGCTTTGAAGGTGCTGCTCCTCGTGCGGCCTGAGACCTCCTCGTTCTGCAGCCTGGGACCTCTCGTCGCCGGCGCCAAAAAGGGCAGCCGCGGAGTGCCAGCGCACGAATTCCAGAGTGTACGGCGAGCCGGCGAGGAGCGGTTCCTCGACGTGAAGGCGGCGCCGCGGCAGCTGCGGCAGGGACAGAGATCGATCCGGTCGAAGGCGGCGGAAAGCATCGCGGCATAGGAAGGCACGATGGCCCTTGGCAGCGTCGGCGCGTCCATCTCGTGGAGAAACCATTAGAGTTGAGAAGTTTCCCGTGTACTAGTTCAGCGAAAGATTGCATTGCTTTGGTAGTGGGCTGGGCCTTTGCCTTTTTCTCCCATTGTATAGTTGCCTACATATAATGTAGAAATTGCATACCATTAATTCTAAAGTTTTCGCTAAATTGCTTTTATTTGGTGTGAAGTTGCGCATCGTTGTTGCGAAGCTGCTTAAAGCTATATGAAAGTTGCTTCCTCGCGCATAAAAGTTGCGTCCCATCATTGGGAATTTGGCTACCACTAGAAAGTTGCCTCCACAAATAATTGTTGTTGATAACCAGCACTATTTTTTCACACAGGAGTTGTTTATTTTTGTAAAAAAAATGTCGAACAACACATAATAGTAGCTCAATCCTGTCAAGTTGTTGCCCAACAAGCTGTACTAGTTGCCCAATTAGGTCAGCTAAAAAAGTTGTTCAAATTTGTTAGTTTGTTGCCTATCGTTGTTTGTGAAATGCATACAATGTAATGGAATTGCCCATTAATATGAATTTTTGTCTACCGATGGTGTGAATTTGCCTACTACTATTACTTTTTTCCTACTGTGTTGTGAAATTCTATAACGATGTTGTGATTTTGGTAATATTGTTTGCCTAACCATAGATAATAGTTGCTCGATTCTACCAACATTGTTGCCCTAAAATCTCGTTTCTTCATCGCTCACCAAAATTATTTTTCACGCACCAAAATTGGTAATTCACACACGAAAATTGCTTTTAATTGTGAAATTGTCACATCATGCACTTAAGTTGTCTCAACGCACACTAAAATTACTTATAGATGTGGCGAAGTTGTCTCAACGCACACCAAAGTTGCGTCGTCTCAATAGCAATGTTGTTTTAGTTGTGATAGAGTTTGCTTACCACTGTTTATGAAGTTGCCCCATCGCATACCGAAGTTGCTTACCGCCATTGTAAAGTTGTCTCAACGCACACCAAAGTTGCTTCATCGCAGTATCAAAGTTGTTTTTAGGCATAGTAGAGTTGTTGCTTGCCGCTGTTCTGAAATTGCCTCGTCGTATACCAAAGTTGCTTACTGCCGTTATAAAGTTGTCTCAACACACACCAAAAAAGTTGCCTACTACTTATGTAAAGGTGCCTACCGCTTCCGAATCAAATTTCTTTGTCACACACAAAGTTGCTTCCTACCGCACCGAAATTGCGTCGTCGCGCACAAAAGTTGCTTCTAAAATAATTTATTTGTTATAAATGAATTTGCTTTTATTTGTTATAAAGTTGCCTACCGATGTTGTCGTGTTTACTGATCGCACACCAAAAATGGTTTTCCTCGTACTAAATTTGCTTCAATTTATTATAAAGTTGCGTACCGATATTTCCATGTTGATTCATCACACACCAAAATTGTATCGCCGCGTACAAAGTTTGCATTTATTTGATATAAATTTGCTTTTAATTGCTTTTCCTAATCGCACACAATTATATTTACCGATGTTGTGAAGAAACTACTATAAGATTGTAAGCAATCAAATTGTTCAACTTGAGCAACTGCTATGTAGTGTTAGGCAACAAACGAACAAAAATAAACAACAAACATATTAGAAAACATTTCGGGCCGAATTCAAACAAACCCACTCCTTTTTATCTCTCCACTCTCATGGCTATCCCAAAAGAGGCCCATCTGCAGCGCTGATCTTCCACCTAGGCAGCTTTACATGGTCGTCTTCCCTCACGATCCCATCGTGTTCCTCCCGTCAATCCCCACCTTCGTTGCCACTAATCCACCTCCCAGGAGCCGCCACCTGCTCCTCCCGCGGCGAGCCGCCGGACCTCTCTGGATTTCAGAGCCACCGCCGCCTCCCCGTACTCCGTCGCCGCCGCGCCACCACTGGCGGGCTACTCCCTCGGTGCGCCACGGCCTGCTCCAACCCAGCGAGTCGCGCTGCTGGCACGGGTCCGCATCACCGCCGGGGGGCTGGAGGCTCTGCTGCTGCCGCTGAGGTCTATATAGAGGTCGCGCCGGGACACGGAGCCTGGAGGAGGACTTGGAACTGGGGAGCCACGAGGTCGATGTGTTAGGTTGATCTCTCGTGTGACCCAACGGTCACACCAGACCCTTGACCGCGCCCTGATCGGGGGCGTACAACCATACACTGGTTGGTGGGCCCCTGTCACCAGCGCTATAAAGAGAGGTGGGGGCCGGCGGCACGCATCACAAGGTTCGACGCTGTGCCGCACACCCCACCGACAAAACCCCTACCGATCAAGCACCACCGCCACCTCGCTCGCCCACTCGCCCACTCACTGCCGCCGGCCACTCACCACCATGGCCGGCACCTCGAGCTCGTCGGCGTCAGGAGAAGGTTCTCCCTCTCTCTCTATCTCTCTCTCCCTCTCTGTTTCCCTCTCATATGTAAAGCACAGACTCATGTATAGATGATCTACCTATCCACATCTAGACTAGATGTTCCTAGGGATCTAACAATGGTATCGGAGCCAAGCCATGATCTAGGATCTAGATATTGTTTCGGTAGCAAAGAAATCGAAAGAAAAGAAATCAAAAAAATTCCCCTCCCGAAGAACCCTAAAATCGAAGAAAGAAAAGGGAAAAGAAACTCATTGAAGCCCTCGGGCTCGCCGGCAAAGCGCGCCACCGCAAGGCCGCGCCCGTTCCTCTCGATCCGGTGCGTACCGAAAGGGGCACCGGACGAAGAACTCACCCCCTCGGGGGCAAAGAGAACCACCACCCATTCGGGGGCAAAGGACGCAGCCGCTGAGCCACTTGATGGCGACGCACGCATCGTCGGGTGCATGCGCTCTCCGACAAGAGGGCCAGGGAGTGCGCCGCCGCTCCACAGTGAAGCTCGCGTCTTCATTTGCGAGCGAGCAGAGGGGGCGCAGAGGAAGGAACGGAGGGGGAAGGGGAAAGGGCTCCGGCGGCTGAGGTGGTCTTCAACGCCGCCGGCGGCCGGCGGCTGACCTAACCTTAGCGGAGATGAACGCGGGGGCGGGGAGGAAAGAATGAGCTAGGGTTTGCTCGGGCCGGGCTGGTTCGGGCGTTTTGTTCAGGCTACATCCACGGTGAGCCGTTGGATCTCAACGGATGGCTGGGATCAAAACCCTAGCGCTGCGCAGGCCAGTTGGGCCGAAAGCTAGAGTGGGCCGCGACGAGCGGCGAAAGCGTGACGGGCCGCTGGGCCGAAAAGTGTAACGCGCGCGCAGCGCGCAGAGAGCTGGGCT
The DNA here is from genome assembly GCA_947311845.1 of Poa pratensis. Classification (NCBI taxonomy): domain Eukaryota; kingdom Viridiplantae; phylum Streptophyta; class Magnoliopsida; order Poales; family Poaceae; genus Poa; species Poa pratensis. Next base: position 57,763,031 of record CAMZMU010000033.1, on the reverse strand, counting down.
GCGGCCCAGTTGCATGTTTTTTCCCGTTTAATGTTTTTTTCTTTTTTCCAGAAGCATAGTTAATAAGATTTTGTCCAAATTTTGGGCAAATTTCATTCAGTTTTTCCTATTCAAAATTATCCAACGAATTTTGTTTTAGGAAACAGAAAAGTAAAAGAATTGCTTCTGAAAAGTATAAAGTTCATGAATTTTTTATTCATGTTTTTCCGCTGCAAATAAATAAATGTGCTCTTTAAATTTAAAAGGTAAAAAGAATTAAAGTGAGAATTAAATTTTAAGAGCATGTTAAAGTAATTATTGTAATAATTATGATTCTGTTATTTTATGACCAACGTTGTTAATAACATAATCATGATTTATTATTCATTTTGTTATATGCATTTATTTATTTTTCTGCCCAACGGTGATATAGTTTTAATTGCACAAACAGTTGTATGTTTTAATTTTGACCAACGTTGGATTATTGCATGCAATTGTTGTTTTGTTCTCACCTCATTGTGATTTTTTAGGAGGGTACTACTTGATGAGCTGCATCAAGGATGTTCCAACCCTCAGAGGTGACAACTACTCCGAATGGAGAAAGAAAGTTGATCTGGCTTTTGTTTGTGCTGAGGTGGACTGGGTTGTGGACACTCCACAGCTGGTCAAACCTACAGAGCAGAGCCAGTCAGGATGAAAAGATGATGATAGTGCTTGGGAAAAAAGAGGAGGGATTATGCTCCATTGGAGATGTCATACACCCTCGAAAACAAAAAGTGGCTCACCGCCAACAAAAAGTGCATGGCTTTCATAAAGAACACAATTGAGCACGCTATTGTGGGCTCAATTGCAGAGTGTGCTTCCGTAAGGGAGTTTCTTGAAAAGATAAAGAGCCAGTTCACTGGTTCTTCAAAGATATATGCTACCACTGCTAAAGCAGCTGGTGACAGAAAAGTACACAGGAGGTGGACATGGCATAAGAGAGCACATCCTCAGGATGAGCAACATGGCAGCTAAGCTTAAGCCCATGGACGAGGATTTGGAGCTCAAGCCTGCACTCCTTGTTCACCTGGTTATGGCTTCACTGCCAAAAGAGTTTGACACTTTTGTTGTCAACTACAACATGTCGCCTGAAAAATGGGACATTGAAAAGACAATAGCCATGTGTGTGCAAGAAGAGGAAGACTTAAATCCTCACATGGTGGTTCTCTGAACTATGTGAAGGATAATAAGAAAAAGAACTACAATCAAAGTAGCAATGGTTCCCCTTCAAAGCCACATGGAAAAGCTCCCACGCATTATCAGCATCAGCAGAAGTCTCTTCCAGTGGACAAAGATACATGTCTCCACTGTAAGAAGACTGGGCATTACAAGAAAGATTGCCCTGTTTGGCTAAAGTCCATAATGGCAAAGAGAGGTAACAACATTGTTTCCTTTGTAAATGAATCCTTGTATACACAGTTTTCGAAATCTACTTGGTGGATTGACTCAGGTGCAACTGTTCATGTTGCAAATTCATTACAGGGATTCCATTCGACGCGGACTACGCAAAGAAGCGAAAGATGCATTGAAGTTGCAAATGGAGTTCAAGCAGACGTTGAAGCTGTCGGCGACATCCCTGGAGTTAGCTGATGGATTCACGATCTGCTTAGAGATGTTTTATATGTTCCTTCATTACACAGAAACTTGATTAGTGTTTCACGTTTGGACAAAGATTTATGAATGTTATTTTGGACATGGCAAGTGTGCCATATGGTTTAATAATGCTTATGTGGGTGTTGCTTTACTTCACAATGAGCTTTATTTATTATCCCTACGTGAAAAAGTGTATTCTGTGTGTAAAGTGAATGAGCATGTTTCCGCGCCGGATAAAGAACAAAAGAAAAGAAAGAGAACTCATGACTCATCGAAATTATGGCACTGTCGTTTGGGCCATATTTCGAGGGGGAGAATAGAAAGTCTAGTTAAAAATGAAATTCTTCCTCCATTAGAGTTCTCAGACTTAGAACAATGCATAGATTGCATTAAAGGAAAGTATGTAAAACAAATCAAAAAGGGTGCAAACCGAAGCACAGGAACACTAGAAATCATTCACACTGACATTTGTGGACCATTTCCTGTGAAAAGTGTGGATGGCTATGACTCGTTTATAACATTCACAGATGATTACTCCCGATATGGTTATATTTATCCAATCAAAGAAAAGTCTGAAGCGTTGGATAAATTTAAGATATTCAAAGCTGAAGTAGAAAATCAGCATGATAAAAGAATAAAGATAGTGAGATCTGACCGTGGGGGGAGTACTACGGTCGGCACACTCCATATGGCCAAGTCCCTGGACCTTTTGCGAGGTTCTTACAGGAGACTGGCATAGTGGCCCAGTATACAATGCCGGGCGACCCTCAGCAAAATGGAGTAGCTGAAAGGCGTAACCGTACACTTATGGATATGGTGCGCAGCATGATGAGTTTCCACCTTGCCATTGGGATTATGGATGGAGGCGCTTAAAACCGCCATTCACATTCTCAATAGAGTACCAAGCAAGTCGGTGCCCAAAACACCGTACGAGTTGTGGACAGGAAGAGTACCCTCTCTACAACACTTCAGGGTGTGGGGGAGCCCAGCTGAGGCCAAAGTATTTAATCCAAATATTGCAAAGTTAGATCCCAAAACAGTCAGTTGCCACTTCATTGGCTATCCTGAAGATCAAAAGGTTTTCGTTTCTACTTTCAGACAGATACACAAAGTTTGTAGAAACGAGACATGCAGTCTTCTTAGAGGACGAAATGATGAGGGGGAGCATGGTAGCTCGGAAAATTGATCTTGAGGAGAAGAGGGTGTGTGCACCTTTTCCGATGATTCAGGAGCCATTTTTCGCACTACCTGTTGTACCTGCACCGACAATTCCTGAGGTTGAGGTGCAAGCACCTGTTGTAACTCCACCCGTGACAACTATGGGTGAAGATCCGGAACCTGTCCGTCAGGAGCCGACTGAACCCGTTGTTGAGCATGAAAGGGAGGTGCAGCAGCCACTTTAGAAAATGAGACCCTTAGAAGGTCTAAAAGAGCTAAAAATCAGCTATTTCTACTGATTATAAAGTTTACAATACAGAAATAGCTCATATGGAAGGTGATCCCACTTCATATGAAGAAGCCATGAGAAGCCCTCACTCATCGAAGTGGGTGGAGGCAATGGAAGAAGAGATGAAATCGATGAGTTCCAACGATGTTTGGGACTTAGAAGATATTCCTAAAGGAGCCAAAACAGTAGGCTGCAAATGGGTATACAAAACTAAGTATGACTCAAAAGGAATGTAGAAAAGTATAAAGCACGACTTGTGGCAAAAGGATTTACACAAAGAGAAGGGGTAGATTACAATGAGACATTTTCACCAGTCTCATGTAAGGATTCCTTCAGAATCATAATGGCACTAGTTGCACATTTTGATTTAGAGCTACATCAAATGGATGTAAAGACGGCATTTCTAAACGGGGATTTAAAAGAAAATGTTTACATGAAACAACCCAAGGGTTTTATCATGGAAGGCAAGGAAGATATGGGATGCCGCCTGAAGAAATCCATTTATGGATTAAAGCAAGCCTCTAGACAGTGGTATCTAAAGTTTAATGAGACAATTAAAAGTTTTGGATTTAAAGAGAATGTTGAGGATAACTGCATTTATGCAAAGTTTAAAAATGGGAAATATATTTTCCTAATCTTGTATGTGGATGATATCTTGCTTGCTAGCAGTGATGTTAGTCTACTACAAGAAACAAAGAAGTACTTATCCTCAAATTTTGATATGAAAGATCTTGGTGAAGCATCATATGTTTTGGGCATAGAAATTCACCGAGATAGGAAAAATGGAGTCTTAGGACTATCGCAGAAGGCATATTTTGAAAAGGTTCTTAAAAAGTATAATATGCATAAGAGTAGTGCCACACCTCCTATAGTCAAGGGCGACAGTTTTGGGAAATTCCAATGTCCCAAGAACCAGTACGAGATCGATCAAATGAAAGAATACCATATGCTTCGGCTGTTGGAAGCTTACAGTATGCACAAGTGTGCACTCGCCCTGACTTAGCTTTTATCACCGGAGTACTCGGTAGATATCAAGAGAATCCAGGCCCAGAGCACTGGAAATGGCAAAGAAAGCATTGCGTTATGCGCAAGGCACAAAGGACCTCATGCTAACATACAGAAGATCTGATTCCCTAGAGATAAGAGGGTATTCAGACGCAGATTTTGCGGGAGACAGAGATGATAGAAAAAATCCACGTCAGGATACGTGTTCACTCTCGCTGGAGGGGCTATTTCGTGGAGAAGCTCAAACAGTCAATAGTTGCATCGTCCACGATGTATGCAGAATTTATAGCAGCTTATGAGGCCACAGGGCAGGTGATATGGTTAAAGAAATTTATACCCGACTTGAAAGTGGTAGATTGTATTGACAAACCACTAAAGATGTACTGTGACAACCAGCCCGCAGTATTCTATGCTCACAACAACAAGTCGAGTAATGCTACCAAACCAATAGAGATAAAGTATTATGTTGTAAAGATAAAATCCAGGATCAAACTATAAGTCTCGAGCATATAAGGACAAAGGATATGCTTGCGGATCCGCTTACGAAAGGCTTACCACCCAGCGTGTTCATGGAACACGTAGCCGGCATGGGTTTAATGGAAAGCCTATGATTCCTGGATCATAAGAGGCCCAAAAGGAACATTTGTTTCAAAACAGAGAGGTATATTGTAGCTGTCTGATTCTATCGGCAATTAAGCTGTGATGATGAATCATGCTCTATGTACTGATCTGTGATGAAACAAGTAAAGCGAAAAGTATATAGTTAAAAGTAAAAGTTGAGATCAAGGGGGAGAATGTTAGATTGATCTCCTCCCGTGTGACCCAACGGTCACACCGGACCCTTGACCGCGCCCTGATCGGGGGCGTCCAACCATACACTGGTTGGTGGGCCCCTGTCACCAGCGCTATAAAGAGAGGTGGGGGCTGGCGGCACGCATCACAAGGTTCAACGCTGTGCCGCACCCCACCGACAAAACCTCTACCGATCTAGGGTTAGCGCTGAGCTGACGGGAAGCACCACCGCCACCTCGCTCGCCCACTCGCCACTCACCGCTGCCGGCCACTCACCACCATGGCCGGCACCTCGAGCTCGTCGGCGTCAGGAGAAGGTTCTCCCTCTCTCTCTGTCTCTCTCTCTCCCTCTCTGTTTCCCTCTCATATGTAAAGCACAGACTCATGTATAGATGATCTACCGATCCACATCTAGACTAGATGGTCCTAGGGATCTAATACGATGCCCTTGACTCCAAGGTCGCGTCCATGGCCGGGGTTCGGCGGAGGCGGAGTGCGGTGGGCAGAGCTCAGGATGGAGGGCAGAGGAGCCCAGGATGGAGGACGGTGGGCGGCCAGTGCGGGCGGAGCTCATGGCCGTAGCGGAGCGAGCGGTGGGGGACGATTCAGGAAGGAGACCACTAGTGGAAACCATGCCTTTGGTCCAGAGCCACATTTGGCTCTAGTACCGGATTGCTTACGAACTAGTACTAGAGTGTGGCTCTAGTACCGGTTCAACGGCTACGACACCGCGCAGCAACGGTCCCGGGTCGTAGGGCACCTCTAGTCCCGGGTCATGATACCACCCGAGACTAGAGGTCTCGCGGCAGGCAGCCGCAGAGGGGGGCCCACACGAGCACCTTTCTTCTCGGCTCGTATTATGAGCCGGAACTAGTGATGAACTTCTCGTCCCGGTTCGTGGCATGAACCGGGACGAAGTTTAAAACCTGTAGGTCTCCCACGCGCCGACGCGCTTTGGAAGTTGATCAAGCCGCCGCCGTTTTGATGGTCCTTGGAAGATGATCAGCCCGGCGCGGAATTTAATCCATGGCGTCGCCCGCCGGCCTCCCTGCCCGCCGGCCTCCCTCTCTGCCTATATAAAGCAACACTAATCCGTGGCCTTAAGCACACAAGCTCTCTCTAATCCTTGCAAAAACTCTCTCTCGATCCCTCTCTATTCCAATGGAGCCACTCGCGCGCGTACCTCTGTCTCGGTTGTACTACTTCATCAAGGAGGATATGCACTTCAAGGTATGGGTCACCCTCCGTGCATCACGCGTGGAGAGGTGGATCCACGACGTGAAGAAATTCTTTCTCGACGCCGCACCGATCAAGTGCGTTGGACTCGACTGCGAGTTCGCCGATCCTCTCCCGGGTCGACAGAGGGATCTTCCACCCGAGAAAAAGCAGCGCGCCGCCGTCCTTCAACTCTCGGTGGCATCCGAGACTCTTGTCTTCCAGATCTGCAAGGCTGATCGGGTCCGCAGCTCCTCGTGGATTTCTTAGGTGACAAGACCATCAACTTCTACGGCGTGGCTATCCACAATGACTTGCGAATGCTGCGCTACTACGAAATTGTTATTCCGTCCGCGGTCGACCTCCAGAGGGATAGCCGGAACCCAACCGGCAATCCTATTCCGAGTCTCTATGCTCTCTCCAATGCTATCATTGGGACAAAACTTGAGAAGAAGAAGAACGACAAGAAGGACAAGAAGAAGGGCAAGGACGACGACGACTTAGAAGACCTCCGAATTTTTGGATGGGGCAACGTTCCATTGAGCTACGATCAAGTCTTGTATGCCGCTTTGGACGCTCGCCTCGGCTTCGATATTGCACGGAAGTGGGATAGTCTACATGGCTATAATACCAATGACGATCGTCTTAATGTCGTTGATGAGTAGACTAGCTATATAGTGATGTGTGTGCTCCCGTTGTGTGTTCTCATGTAAATTTCGGTCAATTCGGTCCATTCGGTTACCTAAAAATTAATGACCGAAATATTTGGATTCCTATCAATTTTCTGTTCAATTTATACATATTATTTGTCGAATTTTGCTTTACGGATTTAAAGATATGAATTTATCCATATTAAATTGAAAATGGCAATAATAATGTAAAATTCATTTTTTTGTTATTTGTTAACAATTATTATTACTTAATCATTAATATTTATGCAAAAGATGATATGGACATAATATTTAGATTCCTATCATTTTCTGATCGATTTATACATATTATTTGTCGAATTTTGATTTACGGATTTAAAGATATGAATTTATACATATTATTTGTCGAATTTCGTAAGGGACCTCTAGTCCCGGTTCGTAATACGGACCGGAACTAGAGGGGTCTGGCCCGGCAGGACCACGTGCGAGACCAACGTATGAAAGACCCAGACAACCTGCATCCAATGAAGACGGATAAAGGACGTCTAAGTCCTGCTTGCTACGCTCTTAACAAAGAAGAGAAGGAGATATTTTTCGAAGTCCTGAGCAGTATGAAGGTCCCGTCTGGCTTCTCGTCGAATATAATGGGAATAATAAATATGGCAGAGAAAAAGTTCCAAAACCTAAAGTCTCATGACTGCCACGTGCTTATGACTCAATTGCTTCCGGTTGCATTGCGGGGGCTTCTACCAGAAAATGTTCGACTACCCATTGTTCAGCTATGTGCGTCCTCAATGCAATTTCGCAGAAGGTAATCGATCCAGCCATTCTAGGAAGGTTACAGAAGGATGTGGTTCAATGTCTCGTTAGTTTTGAGTTGGTGTTCTTGTCGTGTCTCGATGCACGGACACCGGGAGTATAGGATACCCCCTTTTAGGTTTGGCACGGGGCGCGAAGGAGGCTGAGAATCGTCTTCTCGGGCGGAGTCTAGATCAAGCTCTCCTCTCCACGATCAAAGCATGCAACCAAAGGGACACAGGAGCTACCCAGGTTCAGGCCGCCCGGAGGCTAAAAGCCCTACTCCTGCATGTCTGGATTGATGGGTTCTTCATAGTGTAGCTTACAATGGAACCTCCCGGATGGGGTACCCAGAAGGGTTTTGGCTGGAGGTAGAAGAAGGACAGATCCTGACCCGGAGGAGATCACCTTCCCCTCTACCTTCGTAGCCCTAGTCTAGTCTTACTCTAGTTGAACTAGGGCCTTGGTTCTACCTTGTGTTCGTCTTCGCTTCGACCTCCCCCTCCTCCGTGACTTGGTCCTCCTTTTATAGGTTAAGGGGTTGCCACATGGTCACGTGAGGGGCATGAGAGATCTTCGGGGTGAAGGACCCTCCTCATCTAGTTTAGGAGGAGACATGGCCTCTCCTCAGCCTAGCGTCTCCTTTGGGTTAGGTGGGAGCGTCCGCCTTGGGGTGGACAGGAGCTGACACCACCACGGGACGTGCTTCCCGCCCGCGCTGCCTTCGCCTTGCTTCCCAAGTCTTCCGCGGTGAGGTGGTGATGCATGTAAAATGCATACATGAACTTTGCACTTTAATTGCTTATATTCCAATCATATTTGCATCATATAAGGGTTATATCAATGTTTTATAATGATTTTTGGGAATATTCATTTATTTCCTATTTTTATGGAATTAACCCTGCACAGGCAGAAAACCCCGTTTTCTTATTTTAATGTTTCAGGGACCCAAACGTCAACGAAATCACCTAGAAATTTACGGGCGTCAATATTTGAAAGGAAGAAGACCTGTGGGCGAAGGAAGCGAACAAACGGAGGTCCGAGGACCAAAAGGGGGTGGCCCACGCGGCCAGGTACTGTAGGCGCGTGGGACCCACCCGTTTGGCCCTCGTGGCTCCGTTGCCTTCGATCTTTTCTCCACCGACATCGTCTTGACCTAAAAACGCCTATAAAAAAGGTCCCCGACTTTCTCTGGAAGGAGCGCCGCACAAACACAGAAACACCGAAACGGAGATCAGGAGCTGCAGATTGGAGGGGGAAAACTCCGGCGGGGCGCTGCCGGGGTGGTCTCCACCTTCTCCAACGACTTCTCCACCATCTCCATGATGAAGGGGGAGTAGTCCACCCCCTGGATTTGGGTTTGTGGTGGTAACTTATGTATCTCTCCTCTCTTTGAGCTTCACTAATTAGTACCGTATGAGCTGCTGAACATGATTACGGTCATCTATGTAATTCCCATGGTGGATATTGTGGTGTGAGATAATATTTGTTATGCATTTACTGTTGTGTTGGATCTTTTATGACTTGTCATACTTTGGAGATATTCTATGATGCATGTGATGGTTCGATTTATGCATAATGCCTTGTTTATCTTTATCATGAGGTGATTGACACCACCAAGTGTAGATAGATGAGAGAGATGTGGTCACACACACGAAATATAAATCATTGCACTAGTGTTTAGATTATTATCCATTATGAAGTATGATGTATGTGGGTACTGGGTGGCCAATGTGACAGAAGGCATAGGTATTGAGTGACACAGTACCGTCCAACATCCTTTATCTGGGGGTAAAAAGGGAGAAGTATGATGTGGGTGTGACAGCAACCACGCTAGCCTTACGAGGGTGACACTAGCAACACAAATGAGTATTTCTTTCAACTATGTGTTTTAGGACATGTAGCCGTTATAAAAGCTACCATTAAAACATGACAATTATGTGTACTTTATCTATAACATGATAATCACCATAGATGAGAGAGAGAGGATTAAGTGAACCCATGAACCCATGTCCATTGTTCCTATAAGAGAAAACCTTTGTCTTGTCCTCTTGCATTGAAGAGGATTTGGACACTTTTACATTCTTCCTTGGTTACATTAAACTTCCATCCATCAAATCAACCACCTTGCTCCTTAAACTTGTTTAGTGCATAATCAACTAAAACTTGTGACACTTTAGTTGTAGGGAATAGATAACTTTTCCTTCTTGCTCCTGCGGATCGATACCTTACTTCCACATTGAGAGGTGCTATAGTGATCCCTGCTCTTGGGGGTAATCAAGCACTTTTCTGGCGCCGTTGCCGGGAGCGTAGCGCTTAAGTTTCTATTCTTGTGTGCACTAGACTAAGCTTGGGGAGGTTTCTTTATCTTGCAATCATCTAAGCTTGGGGAGGTTCTTTGACTTGTTTGATGATACTATGTCTCCTATTTATGATGATGAATATGATATTTTCAGTCCACCCACTATTGAGTATAAAGTTTATTGTGATTATGATATGCCTCCTATATATGATGATTACAATGATTATTATGAATGTTTTACTCCCACTATTCCTAATGAAATTGATTATGCTTGTGTGGAGAGTAATAGTACTGTTATGCTTATGGATCATGATAATAATGCTTTATGTGATAGCTATATTGTTGATTTTATTCATGATGCCGCTGAAAATTATTTTGAGAGAGGAAAGTATGGTTATAAAAATCTTCACGTTACTAAATTTATCCTCTTTATGATGAAGGTTTTGGCCTTTCTCTTGATTTGCTTTTATTTGTTGGGTACTTTAAAACCTACTGGTCCTTATGAGAGAGGGAGACACGGTTTCATATATCTCAATAATATTAAGTCTCCTCTCTTTTTGTTGAAAATTTTGAAGTTACACTTGCTTTGCCTTCCTATGCTAGTCACTGTGTGCTTTCTTGATTTATTTTCTTACGAGATCCCAATGCATAGGAAGTGGGTTAGACTTAAATGTGTTTCATATTTTTCTCTTGATGCTCTCTTTCCTATGCGAGCATCATTAAAACTATCAAGCCTAGCTATGGCTATAAAGAAAGCGCTTTGCGGGAGGCAACCCGGTTTTTTTTATGTGTGATTTTCTTTGTGTCCTCTTGTTGTACCAAGAGACTTTGTTTAAAGTTTAGGTTCTGGAATTTTCAATAAAGTGCCAAGTTTTACCCTTTTTGGCTTGAAAAAGTTGCTTATAGCGTTCGGAGATTTTATTCCTGCACGAGTCAGTGCACGGTGTGATTTTTAATTCTTATTATGTAACTCCGAATGAGCTCATATTTGAACTGTAGTTGCAACTTTTCATCCTCTGTGTGCATGAATTTATTCGGAATTTTTCGACAAAGTTTGGTAGGGTAGAAAAATACGTTTTGCTGCTGCTGTTTTTCTGGACAGATTCTGTCCCATTTTGTTTGATGCATGCTTTGAGCTTTTAAGTTGAATCTTTTTTATCCAATTGAGTTTATGAGTAAGCATACAACATTATACACTTTCTGGACATCTCATATGAATTTTTGTTCGAGGATTATATGCAGCAAGAAACACCTTTGTTTATCACTATTAATGCACCCCACAGAAAAGAAATGGGAGAAACGGTGTTTTGAAGTTTTTTCACAGGGATTGGAGGAGATGCACCAAGAGTTATCCAAGGATGGTGAAGACCATAAGCTTGGGGATGTGAAGACAACCCCGCTGGACCTACACACTCTCGGTTTGCGCACGTCCAACTTCTGTTTTTCGATCGAAACACTTTATCGCATAAACTTGGAGCGTCTTTTGTTTTGTTTTGGTTTGATTTGTTTTGAGAGACCACCACACTATCAATTATATATGAGAGAGCTACTGGAAATATGGGTTGAAATATGTTGTATGCTTTTATAAGATTGGGAAAAGGGATGTTTGACTTGATTTTTAATGATATATATAGTTGCATGATTCATGAGCTTGTTAATGAGTAGTAGTTTGCAAATTCTTTTTGTAGAGCTATCACTTATTCATGTTTTGGTGCTGATTGTTATTTTACTTGGTTTGACATGGATTAGTTAGTTCTATGGACACTCATGCATGCATCTAGATGGTCAACTTTCTCCCTTTTGCTAGCCCAAAAACTCCAACAAGCAAAAACTTGTTTCCAACACCTTCAACCAAAGTTATTCCAGTGAGTCCACCATATCTACCTATTGGCTTTATGCTATTCCGAGTATGTTTAACATGTTGTTTGTGTTATCTTACCTCTGAATGAAAATGTTTATGTTATTGATTGCAATGAAAAAAAAATTGGTTATATAGCTCTCACGAACTTGATGCACAATGTTCTTTTATTTGCATAATAAAACTTGACCCATTGTGATTAAGATTATGATGTTTGTGGCTTGATGAATGTTTTGGGTTGGAAGTTAGCCCATATGTGCTGTCACATGGCAAGCTTTCAACACGCTCTTCATCTCATTTAGTTGATATCATGTGTTTTTGTCTATGGATGCTTATCATGTTGAAATAAATGTGGAAATAGAGTGAGTTTAAATGAGTTTGTGTAAATGGTTAGAGAGACGCCTGGGCCGCTAATCTAAGCCATGCATCATTCATGGTGGAAATTTACTTACATACTATGGTGAACCTTCTGTGATACACCTTGCAATAAAAAACTATTCCAAATGGTAAATAAAAAGGGTGTTGAGATTGTTCATTTTGTTTGTTTGTCTTGTCATTTTGATATGGGCTTGTTCCATATCTTGGGACAAGAGGTACCCCAGTTGACGCTCTTGATGATACTATTATGCTTACAATGATATTTAATTGAACTTGCTTTGTTTCCCAAGTTAAGTAACACATGGTGTAAGTACTTGTATTCAAGGGGCATGAGACATTCAACCCATTCTTTATCAAGCACACTACTCATATTTGCTTTCACTTTAACCTTAATCATTCAAGATGCTATGATAGGGGCAATGAGAGCTTGACACCAATGAATACCTTATTGCAATCATTAACTTAAGTAGAAGAGTTTGGAAGTTGGATGAACCTTATGCATGCTTTACCTCTACTCACATATACATCTTTCCAAAGTGTACACCTATCATATTCAGATCTTCATCTACACTCTATGACCATTGTAGGATGTTCTACTTATCATTATGCATACATGTGTTCCATATTACTTGCTACCATGTTACACTTTGTGAACTATCAATGAACATCCTTGTCTTGAATACTTGATATCACTTCATAAACTATTTGCATATTGCTACTCCTTTGAAGAATGAATCATTTGACTATATGTAGCAATTGTAATCATCTTTGGTATTCATTGTTAAGTATTAAATTGCAAAGTCCATGTTAGTTTTATCATCTTCATACTCGAGGACGAGCATGGATTAAGCTTGGGGATGTTGATGCATGTAAAATGCATACATGAACTTTGCACTTTAATTGCTTATATTCCAATCATATTTGCATCATATAAGGGTTATATCAATGTTTTATAATGATTTTTGGGAATATTCATTTATTTCCTATTTTTATGGAATTAACCCTGCACAGGCAGAAAACCCCGTTTTCTTATTTTAATGTTTCAGGGACCCAAACGTCAACGAAATCACCTGGAAATTTACGGGCGTCAATATTTGGAAGGAAGAAGACCTGTGGGCGAAGGAAGCGAACAAACGGAGGTCCGAGGACCAAAAGGGGGTGGCCCACGCGGCCAGGTACTGTAGCCGCGTGGGACCTACCCGTTTGGCCCTCGTGGCTCCGTTGCCTTCGATCTTTTCTCCACCGACATCGTCTTGACCTAAAAACGCCTATAAAAAAGGTCCCCCGACATTCTCTGGAAGGAGCGCCGCACAAACACAGAAACACCGAAACAGAGATCAGGAGCTGCAGATTGGAGGGGGAAAACTCCGGCGGGGCGCTGCCGGGGTGGTCTCCACCTTCTCCAACGACTTCTCCACCGTCTCCATGATGAAGGGGGAGTAGTCCACCCCCTGGATTTGGGTTTGTGGTGGTAACTTATGTATCTCTCCTCTCTTTGAGCTTCACTAATTAGTACCGTATGAGCTGCTGAACATGATTACGGTCATCTATGTAATTCCCATGGTGGATATTGTGGTGTGAGATAATATTTGTTATGCATTTACTGTTGTGTTGGATCTTTTATGACTTGTCATACTTTGGAGATATTCTATGATGCATGTGATGGTTTGATTTATGCATAATGCCTTGTTTATCTTTATCATGAGGTGATTGACACCACCAAGTGTAGATAGATGAGAGAGATGTGGTCACACACACGAAATATAAATCATTGCACTAGTGTTTAGATTATTATCCATTATGAAGTATGATGTATGTGGGTACTGGGTGGCCAATGTGACAGAAGGCATAGGTATTGAGTGACACAGTACCGTCCAACATCCTTTATCTGGGGGTAAAAGGGAGAAGTATGATGTGGGTGTGACAGCAACCACGCTAGCCTTACGAGGGTGACATTAGCAACACAAATGAGTATTTCTTTCAACTATGTGTTTTCGGACATGTAGCCGTTATAAAAGCTACCATTAAAACATGACAATTATGTGTATTTTATCTATAACATGATAATCACCATAGATGAGAGAGAGAGGATTAAGTGAACCCATGAACCCATGTCCATTGTTCCTATAAGAGAAAACCTTTGTCTTGTCCTCTTGCATTGAAGAGGATTGGGACACTTTTACATTCTTTCTTGGTTACATTAAACTTCCATCCATCAAATCAACCACCTTGCTCCTTAAACTTGTTTAGTGCATAATCAACTAAAACTTGTGACACTTTAGTTGTAGGGAATAGATAACTTTTCCTTCTTGCTCCTGCGGATCGATACCTTACTTCCACATTGAGAGGTGCTATAGTGATCCCCTGCTCTTGGGGGTAATCAGGTGGAGAGCTTATCCACAGGGACGTGGGGAAGTACCCGAGAGGGAGCCTGGCCTCCTGCCGGGAACTCGGGCTCTCGGGCCCTTCCTGGCCTTCTTGCTTGGTTCGGGGACCCGGCAGGTCCCCAGGACCGGAGCCCTTTGTCGACGTAGGCCTTGCGTGTCCCGACAGTGAACCCGTCAGCTTGACTTGAGTCTTGGTCTTGTCCATCTTCATCTTGGGCCCACATGGGGTGGACCCACTTTGGCAGCACTAGGGGAACCCCATGTTCCACTGCTGCGACAGTAGCCCCTGGGCATGGTGCCGGCGGCTCTTGCTTCAGCTGTCGGGGCCATGGCCTAAAGATAGGTCAAAGTGGGTCCCTGGGCACCTGGTCTTCCTTGCTCAGCTTCACTGATGGCCTTGAAGGTCTTGGAGTTACTCCGCTCGGGGGAGTAATTTAACTGCGGTGGCCCCCTCGATTCCCAATAACGGAAGAACCGAGGAGACGCCTGACGGAGGCGCCGCCGTGGCTATAAAAGCGAGGCGCACCCCTGGCTCTTTCGTTCATCTTCTTCCTCAATCCAACTCCAGGCCTCCCCACAAGCTGCCAGCGCCAATGGCGAGAGCGAGGAGAGGAGTTGGGCACCCTCGTGGTCGAGCCGTCCCGCGAGGTCGTGGGATTCGCGGTCGCGGCAGCCGTGGAGGCCGCCGCACCGCTGCTCCCCCTCCTAGGAGCATGGTTCATACCAGCTTCGCGCCGTTCGAGTTCATCGTGGATCTGAACCACAGGCCTCGCAGCCGGCTCCTCCTGCCGGATTCCTTCGCGATGGCGACGGAGGACATCGGACCTTCTGGCTGCAAGTGGAAGGCTGCCCCAATGGCCCCTCCTGGGCCATGGCAAAGCGCACCACTGAAGGCGCCATGCTTCTGGGTCCGGGGTGGAAGTTGTTCTCCCGTGCCCGCCGCCTGTCCCGGGGCAATGCTTGGCGTTCTGGTACGACGGAGATGCGACGCTCTCCGTGAAGATCTTCGGTGTCGATGGAGGACGTGTGGAGTGCTGCATGGAGAGCAGCAGCGGCAGTTCGAGCTCCTACGACGAGGATGAAGATGAGGAAAACTCATCTGACATCAAGGTCGAGGGGAGCTCGTCTTCCTGAAGGCAAGGAGCTTCGGACGGGCGCCATGGAGATCTCGTTCACCTCCTCCCCGGCGGCCTTGGCGACGTACTTCTAGAAGTAGCGTCTTCCATTGTACGGCGGTGCTCCTTGCTCGATGGGAGCCAACCTTTTTGTTGTAAAAAAGATCATCTCCTTGTAGTCCTTGTAAATGAAGAAGAGCTTGTTTCCTCCTTGTCTCCGTGTCGCGTCCGTGTGAATCAGAACGAGCTTTTTGCAAAACGCGCTCCCATTACTGCAGCAGCCGTAGCGTCAAGGGGTAGGTGGAGCGTGGGAGGCCTATAAAAGACCCTCCGGACTCCAACTCCTTCGACACATCTTCTCGCCTTGTTCTGCTCCTCTTCTTCCCTTGCCTCTCCACGTCCCGCAGAACAATGTCTGGCGAAGCAGAGAGGGCCTTGTCCGACGTGTCGACGGCGGAGTCCGTCTTCCGAGGAGCGGCAGAGGCACCCAGCGAAGCTGGAGCCCGAGCCACTGATGGCGAGGTTGCGTCCCGTTCTTCTGCTGCCCAGAATGTCGCTCGCCTGGCGGCTATCTCTGGTCCTGTTGCCCAAGAAGAGGCAAGGATTAGGGCGGTGAGGAGGGCGCACCTGTGGTCCATCCTGAAGGAAAGGACTGCCGGTATTCCGGAGCTGTCCTTGGTTGTGGCTGAGCTCGAGGCCATCGAACAGGTTCACTGTCTGCCCTTCTCTGTTTTTCCGCCTTTTTCTTGGATGACCTCGATCTTGACCTGGACTGCTTTTTGTAGGCCGAGAGTCAGTCCGTAGGCGAACTGGCGGACGGAATCTTCCGTCTCTTTGGCCCTGGAGCGCCCTGGTCGGCAGAAGGGGGTCGAGCTCTTCGACGCGCCTGACAAGATCCTGCACGCGTGTTATCTTTTCATCCAGGCGTCCCCGGAAGAAAAGAATGCACCCGGCAGGCAATAAGACAGAAGACAGATCTGCACAGCCAGGAGTTCTGAGCTGGCCTTAGTAGCATAAGCTAGATATGTATCCAGGGAAAGCTTCGACTGAATGTAACTCAGAATTGTAAATTCAGAATGTAAGCTCAGATGAATGCAATTCTAGGGCTCAACTCCGGGGTCATTTCCCAAACCTCCCCTTGCATTAACGCGCCGTCAAGTTTTCTGAGGAGATCTCTTAGGTGACAAGTACTCTAACCGCCTGTACCGGTAGCAGCACCCCTAAGAGCACTATGCCTTCCGGGAGTCCACTCCACGGCCACGGGTACTAGGCCAGAAGGGAAATCTGACCGTTCGCGGGGGAGGACGCATTACCCCCGCAAAGGTTCTCATCAACTGTCAAGCATGCGCAGGTTGGTGGTATATTGACTCCGAGCGAGATATTATGCCTAGAATGCAAGATGCACATGCAAAGACTTAGCTGATTTTTGCCGTGCCCTTGATATGCTCTGTCCTTCCCGGATACCCAGCTCCTGAGCCGCTCTTCAGCATCCATTCCTGTCCCGGGAGAGGCGCTACACATAACACACTTTCAGTAGGAAAAGAATGGACCCTCCCTTACATGTCGTGAAAGTGTTTCATCCGGAGCAACCCGCAAGCAAAGTTGAATGTGCATTTGTGTGTTTAGGTTCTTTAAAACACAGCACTGCCCGTTCCACTTCTTACCGCAGCAGTACGGCACGATCAGGTGGCAGCGCCTACTGATAGGCTACTCGCGCTCGACCTGTCAGCCACCGACACCATGTCAGCCCCCTGCTTGGGGGTTGTTACGGATAACACACTTCACGACAACAAGAGAGGCTCACGGAATTGAAAAACTTATCTTTTATTCCTTGGCGACGATTCTTACACCCTTATACAGAACACTAGCCCCTTGGGCGTGCTTAGTTGACTCGAACTATCTACGATTCATGTTCGTATTCAGGGGTAGAATTTCCGGAGATTCTCGATGTTCCAGGCGTTGCCCTCCGGCCTGCCTTTCTCGTCCTCCAGATAAACAGCTCCGGGTCTCAGGGTATGCGTCTCCCGATAAGGTCCTTTCCACTTGGACGACAGCTTGTTCATGTTATCAAGCTTCTGCTTCTTGCGGAGAACCAGGTCTCCGGGTTCCAGTACCCGTGAACGGATATGGCGATCATGATAGCGGCGGAGCCCTTGCTGGTATCGAGCAGACCGTAAAGAAGCTCGACACCGCACCTCTTCCAGGAAGTTGATGTCATCAATCCTCCTCTCAGCTTGTGCGTCTTCATCATAGGCAAGTACCCGGGGGGATCCATGCCTGAGCTCTGTTGGCAAGACGGCTTCGGCTCCATAGACAAGGAAGAATGGTGTTTCTTGAGTGGCTCTGCTTGGTGTGGTTCTGCGGGACCACAAGACACTTGGTAGATGCTCAATCCAGTTCTTGCCCTTGTCTTCTAACTTGTCAAAGGCCTTGGTCTTCAAACCTTTTAGGACCTCCGCATTGGCTCGCTCCACTTTGCCATTGCACCTTGGGCAGGACACCGAGGCAAAACACACCTTGATTCCCAGCTCTTCACAGAAGTTGAGGAAGGATCGGCTTGTGAGAGAGCCATTGTCCGTTATGATTCTGTTGGGTACTCCAAAGCGGTACACGATCCCTTCAATGAACTTGATGGCTGCTTGAGCTGTCTGCTTTGGTACTGGCATCACTTCCACCCACTTTGTGAACTTGTCGACGGCCACGAAAAGGTATTCATGGCCCCCGACAGACTTCGGTATCTTCCCCACGATGTCCAGCCCCCAGACCGCGAACGGTCAGGAGATTGGAATTGGCTGCAGAGCTTGCGCCGGTTGATGTATGCTCTTCGCATAGTACTGGCTGATGTAGAGCTCGTCGTCGATCATGACGTAGAGCTTGGCTTGACGAGCCACCCGCTCGGCGTCGTGATCATCCTCCGGGAGGGCGTGCTCCATGATGTACTTGACGATGTCCCGGGCCCAGGGTGGGTGGGTTCCTTCCACCGGTAGCACCATCCGACGGAAAGAAAGCATAGCTTCCTCCGCTGAGGGGCTGCCGGGTCTTGAGCTTCTGGGCTGGCTACCCGTGTTGTCGAGGTAGAAGGGTCGCCAGCCCCCGGCGCAGATCTTGTCGCGAGCCTCTCGGGTGGATCGAAGGTCGCCTGAGGACCTCGATGTAGATCCCGGGAGGCACTGGTTCTTGCTTGGACGCCACCTGCGATAGCTCATCCGCGGCCGTGTTTTCTCCCCGTGGGACGTACACAGCCCGGAAGTTGTCGAAGCGCCGCTGCAGCTTCCAGACCTCTTCAACGTATGGTGCCATCTGAGGGCACGCGTACTCCTTGTTCACTTGTTTGATGACTAACTGAGAGTCACCCTTGACGACGATCTTGTTGATGCCGAGGCCGATGGCAGCACGAAGTCCTGCGAGCAGGCCCTCGTACTCCGCCGTGTTGTTGGAGATGTTCCCTTGGTAGTGCATCTGGACGACGTACTTCAGCCGGTCCCCGGTTGGTGAGGTTAGGACAACCCCAGCACCTCCTTTCCCCTTGGTGTAGGAGCCGTCGAAGTGCATGGTCCAGGCGCTAGGATCTTCCTTCCCGGGGAGGCAGGTTTCCTCTTCCGGGTCGTCGAACGCCGTCTCGGTCCACTCGGCCGTGAATCCGCCAGCGCCTGACTCTTGATGTTGTCCGTGTGCTCGAACTTGAGACCGAAACCTTGAAGCTCCATGGCCCACCATGATATGCGACCAGTGGCAAGTGGGTTCTCCAGGGGGCTTCTTAGGTTGTACTTGGACACCACCGTGATGGGATGGCTTTGGAAGTACGGCCTCATCTTGCGGGAGGCAATGAGGATTGCCAGCAGCAGCTTCTGCATCATGGGGTACCGCTCCCGGGCGTCGCGCAGCACTGCGCTGACGAAGTAGACCGGGTGCTGCACCTTGCGGGTCGCCGAGTCCTGAGAGGGCTCGGCTTCCTCCACGTCGACGTCTTGGGGTGGGGACGAGGTAGCCCCCGGCGAAGTCTCGTCGGAGGGAGATTCTCCATTCCCGACGGGCTCCGCCCGTCTGGTAAGGTTGCAGTGACGTCAGGATCGTGAGACCCCTGGTCACCCGGCAGCCTTTTCTTGCACGGTTGTCCCGGGAGAGAGTTCCCGGGTCGCTTGCCCTTGATCTTGCTTGACTTCTTCGGAGGAGCGTCACGCTCTACCACAAGCACAGCGCTGATCACCTGGTTGGTGGCAGCAATGTACAGTAGTAGGGGCTCCTTCTCTTCTGGTGCCACGAGGATTGGTGGCGAGGCGAGGTAGCGCTTAAGGGACTGCAGGGCTTCCTCGGCCTCGGAGGTCCACTCCACGGGGCCTGACTTCTTGAGCAGCCTGAAGAACGGTAAGGCCCGCTCCCCAAGCCTTGAGATGAAGCGCCCGAGTGCAGTGATGCACCCGTTGAGGCGCTGTACGTCCTTGACCCGCCGGGGCGCCTCCATGCGCTCGATTGCCTTGATTTTGTCCGGATTCGCCTCGATCCCTCGGTGAGAGACCAGGAAACCCAGCAGCTTGCCGGAGGGGACCCCGAACACGCACTTGTCGGGGTTGAGCTTGAAGTTGACCCGGCGGAGGTTCTCGAAGGTCTCGTGCAGGTCTTGGATGAGGGAGTCCTTGTACCGGGTCTTGACCACGATGTCGTCGATGTACGCTTCAACGTTGCGGCCCAGCTGTGACCCAAGGCATGCTTGCATTGCGCGCTGGAAGGTAGCGCCGGCGTTCGGAGGCCAAAAGGCATCCGGGTGTAGCAGTAGCAGCCCTTGGGAGTGATGAAGGCCGTCTTCTCTTGGTCCTCGAGTGACATCATGATCTGGTGGTACCCGGAGAAGGCGTCCAAGAAACACAGCAGCTCGCACCCGGCCGTGGAATCCACGATCATGTCGATCCGCGGCAGGGGGAAAGGGTCCTTGGGACAGGCCTTATTCAGGTCTGTGAAGTCGATGCAGAGTCTCCACTTGAAGGTCATGGGTTTCGGTACCACCACGGGGTTGGCCACCCAGCTTGGGTGGGGAACCGACCGGATGACACCAGCTTCTATCAACTTGTCCACCTCGGCGATGATGAATTCCAGCTTTTCCTTGCTTTGGTTCCGGAGAACCTGCTTCACGGGGCGAGCCCCCGGATTGACCGCCAGTTTGTGCTCGATCACCTCCCTTGGAACGCCGGGTAAACCTGATGCCTCCCACGCGAAGACGTCAGAGTTTTCCCGAAGGAAGGCGACGAGCGCGCTTTCCTATTTGTCGGTGAGGCGGGCGCCGATGGTGATGGAGCGAACTCCGTCGCTGGTTAGCGCCACCTTCTTGGTCAGCTGCGGATCGCCATGGAATGGCGCCTTCTTGGGGGAGTAGATGTGGAGCCCCCGGGTGCCCTTCGCCCCCGGGGAGAGCCCCATCATCATCCTCCTGTACACCTTGAGGGACATCCGCCATGATTGCCACCGTCTGGTTCAGCTGGTGAACGCAGTAGATAGCATCGTCGATGTCGGCCTTGACCTTGATCACACCCCACGGCGCCGGAATCTTCAGCATGTTGTAGGCGAAGTGGGAGACGGCCATGAACTTGGCCAGAGCAGGTCTGCCAAGTATGCCGTTGTACGGTAGCGGAGTGTCGGCGATGTCGAAGACGATTTCCTCGGTGCGGAAGTTCTTGGAGTCGCCGAAGGTGACCGGAAGGGTGATCTTCCCGAGGGGTCGAGTAACACTTCCGTTCACGCCTTGGAACACCCGGTGTCTTGCAGGCGAGACAGGGGATTTGAAGGATAGCCAGGACCTTCGCCGTCAGCAAGTTGAGGCTGGAGCCTCCGTCGACCAGCATCTTGGTGACCTTGTAGTTGTGGATGACGGGCGACACGATCAGCGGCAGGGTCCCGACCCCGGCAGTGTTTGCAGGGTGGTCTTCTGGGTCGAAGGTGATGACTTGACTAGACCAGTCCAGGGGCTTGGACGGAGCAGAAGCAACCGCGTTCAGCTCCCGGACAAGTCTCTTGCAGGCGCCGTTGGAGGGAGGCAGAGAAGACCCTCCGTGGATGCACCCGACAACTCCGTGACTTCTTGATACTTGCCGCCGTTGCCTCCTTGGGGAGCCGGAGCTTCCCCGTTGCCGCCGTGGGCGGCCTCCGGAGTGTTGTACCCGCGACCACCTTGACCGCCGCGTCCTCCTCCACGGCCCCCGCGGCCACCGCCTCGGTTCCATCCACGGCCGCCTCCGCCTTGGCGACCCGTGGGACAGTCACGAGCGATGTGCCCGGCAGTGCCGCAGTTGTAGCAACCGTCTTGACTGACCCCATCAGCTCGGCGTTGCTCCCGGATGGCGAGGTTCTTGAGCATGCGGCAGTCCTTGAGCAAGTGGTTGCCTTCTGGATGGATGTGGCACCAGGGATCACCTTCACCTTCTTCCTCGGAAGTCGGCGCGGGCTTGGTCTTCTTCGGAAGAGGCTCGGTGACGAAGATCCGCTTGTCGGGTCCAGGGTCCCGCTTCTTGTTCTTGGCTGGAGCGACCTTGTCCTCGGGTTCATCCTCCCCGGGGAACTTGGCTCCTTCTTCAGCTCGAGCGCACCGATCTGCAAGCTCCCAGAGCTTACGAGCAGACTCGACGCGATGGATGCTCAGCTTCTCGCGCATCTTGGGGTTGCGGACGTTGGCGTGGAAGGACTGGATCACCAACTCCTCCTTGATGCACGGGATGGTGTTCATCTTCTGGGTGAAGCGCTGGATGAACTTGCGGAGAGTTTCACCCGGCAGCTGCTTGAAGTCGTGGAGATCACTGGGAGCCCCCGGGCGCTCGTACCCGCCTTGGAAAGCCCCCAGAAACTGCTCCTTCAGTGCCCGCCAGGAACGGATGGAGCACTTGGGAAGGTTGAGAAGCCAAGTCTGGGCATCTCCCTTCAGGGCCAACGGGAACCAGTTGGCCATCATGACCTCGTCGGCCCCGGCAACCATCGCAGCAAGAGAGTAGATCTGCAGAAAGTCCCGGGGGTTCGTGGTGCCGTCGTAGCGGAGAACGTCGATCTTGAATTTCTTGGGCCAGTTGAAGTGGCGGAACTCGGGGCGAGGGCGAGGCAGCCTTCGGCGAGGTCGATGCCCCGATCTTCCCGGCGGTGACGTTCTCGGCGACGCTCGATGCGGGTGCGCATATCCTCGTTCTGACGGCTGTTGAGCTCGTCACGAAGATCTGGGTTGCGCGAGGTAGACGACCCGATGGAGATGGCCTCGCCGTGATCGCGGTTTAGCCGATCAGCCATCGGTGGCGCGGTGCGAGGAGGCGCCGTCTTGGCTTGACGTTCACCACGAGGCTGGCCTCGCGGATCACGTGTCTTGTCTTGTGCTGCTCCGGGATTGTCGACGGTGGGAGCTTGAGTGGGTTCGACCCACGGACCACCATCGGCGAAGTCGAGGAGCCTCTCGACGCGAGTCCTCCATTCTTGGTAGACCTTGGGATCGCCGCTGCTTGGAGGGAACTGCATCAGGGCCTTGGCAGCGACTAGAGCATCATGGCGAGCTTGCACGTCCGAAGGCGAGTGCGCGGAGGTCTTGCTCTTGGATGCTCGTGGATCCCCGCTGGGGCGAACGCCGTGGTTCCCTCCTCCAGCGGTGGGCTCCTTGCCGCCGTTGCAGACGCTCTTCTCCCCGAGCGAGGAGGAGGCATGGTGGTGCCCTTTGGAGCCGCCGCTCCGCCAGGGCCGTTGTCCTTGTCGCGACCGTCCACTTCGTCCGGCGCCACCCTCTCCATGGGAGGCGGGGACGGAGAGACGCTCCGCCGTGCGCCAGCAGCACGACGTTCAGCTGAAGCTTGAGTGCGTGAGGGAGAGACCGGCTTGGACGCCGCAGGATCTCCCTTCTTCCTTCGGAGGCATGCTTGACGAAGAACTTGCCGATGAACTTGATGAAGATGAAACCAGCGCTTGCGCCCCCTACCTGGCGCGCCAGATGTCGTGTCTCGTTGCACGGACACCGGGAGTATAGGATACCCCCTTTTAGGTTCGGCACGGGGCGCGAAGGAGGCTGAGAATCGTCTTCTTGGGCGGAGTCTAGATCAAGCTCTCCTCTCCACGATCAAAGCATGCAACCAAAGGGACACAAGGAGCTACCCAGGTTCAGGCCGCCCGGAGGCTAAAAGCCCTACTCCTGCATGTCTGGATTGATGGGTTCTTCATAGTGTGGCTTACAATGGAACCTCCCGGATGGGGTACCCGGAAGGGTTTTGGCTGGAGGTAGAAGAAGGACAGATCCTGACCCGGAGGAGATCACCTTCCCTCTACCTTCGCAGCCCTAGTCTAGTCTTGCTCTGGTTCTTGCTTGGTTCTCCTTGTTCGTCTTCTTCGACCTCCCCTCCTCCGTGCCTTGGTCCTCCTTTTATAGGCTAAGGGGTTGCCACAGGGTCACGTGAGGGGCATGAGGGACCTTCGGGGTGAAGGACCCTCCTCATCTAGTTTAGGAGGAGACGTGGCCTCTCCTCAGCCTAGCGTCTCCTTTGGGTTAGGTGGGAGCGTCCGCCTTGGGGTGGACAGGAGCTGACACCACCACGGGACGTGCTTCCCGCCCGCGCTGCCTTCGCCTTGCTTCCCAAGTCTTCCGCGGTGAGGTGGAGAGCTTATCCACAGGGACGTGGGGAAGTACCCGAGAGGGAGCCTGGCCTCCTGCCGGGAACTCGGGCTCTCGGGTCCTTCCTGGCCTTCTTGCTTGGTTCGGGGACCCGGCAGGTCCCCAGGACCGGAGCCCTTTGTCGACGTAGGCCTTGCGTGTCCCGACGGTGAACCCGCCAGCTTGACTTGAGTCTTGGTCTTGTCCATCTTCATCTTGGGCCCACATGGGGTGGACCCACTTTGGCAGCACTAGGGGAACCCCATGTTCCACTGCTGCGACAGTTTCCACCATCCTTCTTCAATATTATGACACATCTCCTAGTACACCTGGTCGACGAGATTACCATTCTGGGTCTTCCTGAGTTTGTGTTGACTTTATTCCTGGCATTAAGCCGATTGGTCTTCCTGAATCACGACATGAGGGGAGACTGAGTGGAAAAGGCACTCTAGGAAGGAAATCAACAATATGTAGGGACGGGCATTCTTTCACACAAGCACACTACACAGTTCTACATAATTCCAGTTTGGTGGCTCCGTATATCCAGAAACACAAGAATATTGTACGCTCCAGCAACCCGGGGATGGATGACTCCTTGATTACAAAGGACCACATGGAGAATTTTGGCGGTTGGTTGCAAACACATCTCAACAATGACAACACTGTCTCAGATGAGCTGTACTTGTTGTCTAGGGGACCATCTTCGACTATTTGGACTTTCCAAGGGTACGAGATAAATGGGAATACATTTTACATGATCACCCAAAATAAAAAGAGCACCAACCAAAACAGTGGTGTCCGCTTTGATGATTCAACAAACAACAATGAGCAAAAGGTCACATATTATGGTTACATAGAGCAGATATGGGAACTTGACTATGGACCTTCTTTTAAGGTCCCTTTGTTCTGGTGCAAATGGTTCAACCTAAAAGGCGGTGGGGTAAAGGTAGACCCAAATGGTTCAGGGAAAAGAAACATCGTGGGAGTGGAGGACAAGATAGACATGTCAGAAGATTACAATAAGTTTCATGAAATTCCGCCCTTCAAAGTGAACACTGACCCAAGCATCAAGTTAAATGATGAAGCTTGTCCATGGTTACGGCGCAATCAGAATAAAGGGACACACACGAAGAAAAAGTGAAGGCTAGATAGGGATGTTGTTGGTGATGTGTAATAATGTATTAAACTTTTATGTAACTGTATTCTGAAAACTCTAAACACTGAAGAGAACAAAACACACGGTTTCCTCTGCATACAACCCAACGGTGGCTCATGAGTGCCCGCATATCAAATGCACCGTTGGACGTATGCAGGGAATCTGAATGCTTCGTATACCAAAATGAACTACAATGAGTAGACACTGAGTGCTGAACATGTCCGGGAGGGGGCTATATATAGTGTCATGTGGCTCACGAAGTGGTCATGATAGTGCTGATCCAACAGCTCACAAGCCCTAAAAAAACACCCCTGATCCAACGTCTCACAAGCGCTTGAAAGAAACACACGATCCGTGTGCTTCTTTAGTCCCGGTTGGTAACACCAACCAGGACTAAAGGCGGGCTTTGCGGTCACGACTCGTGTCAGTCACGTGTCCTCCCCCAGCGCTGCCCTAGCCACGTGTCCTCCCCTAGCGCTGCCCTGGGCACGTGTCCTCCCCCAGCGCTGCCCTGGAGGTCTTTATATATTGTCGCCGACAGGGTAAACCCTAATCCACCATTCCTAGCCATGAACGCATCGTCTCCACGAGATGGATCCGCCACGCCCGCCGCATCGCCTTCTGGACGAGGTCCAGCGTGCTCGG
The DNA here is from genome assembly GCA_947311845.1 of Poa pratensis. NCBI lineage: Eukaryota > Viridiplantae > Streptophyta > Magnoliopsida > Poales > Poaceae > Poa > Poa pratensis. Next base: position 57,737,070 of record CAMZMU010000033.1, on the reverse strand, counting down.
CAGAGCGCGCTTGGGTGCTACCGCGGGAGCCTATCCCACCGTATGCCCACGAGTCCGGCGTGGAGAGGAATGCCCTGCTACCGGCCTCCTGCTTCGGTGTCGGAGGAGGCGCGTGGTCTGACGTCCCGACGAGGAGGAGGACGACGACGACGACTTCGACTGGAGCAACCATGGGGAAGAGGGCGGCGGGCCGCAGATGCAGGAGGCCATTGAAGCCTCCTTGCAGTCCGTCGGCGATGACCGTGTCCAGCGAGCCAGGACTTCCTGCCAGCTCAAGACGAAGGAGGGTTCCGAGCTGGCATGGGCGCTGAAAGACTCATCCTCCATGGCTCGTGCCCTACGCCACAAACGTGCGCGCGAGAACCAGGTGGCCGCGTTCGGGGCTGGCTCCTCCCGCTGTTCCCCCTAATCTTACGGCCTCCGATCCAGCAAGTCCGTTTATGTAGTAATTTAACTGTTAGTGATGTGTAATAATGTATCATTTTATGTAAATGTGTGGGATGTGGTTAAGGATGTTTTTAAAATAAAGAGATGATTATTACAAATTCAAACAATATTAGTTAATGCATTTTTTAATTGAAAATGGCAAAATGGTTAATCGTTTGAATAGTTAGAATAATTATTTTAGAAAACAGAAAATGATTTTGGATTAGTTATTCAAATTCAAACACTTTTCATGTTGAATTTTTTGTCAGATTCAAAAGTATGCACAAGTTATTCATATTCAAACACTTTTCAAATTCACACTTTTGGGCATTTGCACGCTAAAATTCAAAATTTGGGTCCTTGAACGCAAAAAACAGACCTCTAGTACCGGGTGGAGCCACCACCCGGGACTAGAGGTGCATTTGCGCGCGCTGGGGGTGGCATCTGCGAAAACACCTCTGGTCCCGGGTGGTGGCTACCTCTAGTACCGGGTGGAGCCACCACCCGGGACCAGAGGTCCTTGGGTATAAATACCCAGGCCTCCATCCCGGCTGGAGCCACGAACTGCGAGAAGGGAAGAGGAGGCCGCCGCGACGAACCAGACGCCGTCTGGCTGCCGAAATCGCCGACGCCGCTCTCCTCCGCCGCGCCCGCGCCGCTCCCTCCACGCGCCCGAGCCCGCGACCCGCCGCGCCGCTCTACTCCACGCGCCCGAGCCCCGCCGCGTCGCCCTCCTCCTCCGCCGCGCCGCCTCTCCTCCGCTGCGTCGCCCTCCTCCTCCGCCGCGCGCTTCACCCTCGCTGTCGTCCCTTCCCCCGCACGCCGCAGCGCCGCCTCCGGCCGTGCTGCTCCGATCCGCCACCGCCCCGGCCCTTCTTCCCGGCCCGGCCCGCAAGGTAGTTTTTTTTTAGTTTAGGTAGTTTTTTGTTTTGTTTTTTTAGTGTAATTTAGTGTTAGGCATTTTAGTGTTAGCAAATTTTAGTGTTAGAAATTTTAGTTTTAGGTTAGGAATTTTTGTGTTAGTTAATTTTGGTACTTGTTAGATGTTAGGAATTTTTATGTTAGGAATTTTTGTTTTAGTGTTCGGAATTTTTGTGTTAGATGTTAGATATATGCCGGGATGAAATTTGGTACTTGTTAGATGTTAGAAATTTTAGTTTTAGTGTTGGAAATTTTAGTGTTAGTGTTAGGAAATTCATAGTGTAAACATTTTGCTTACAAAAATGTGTTTTTAGTTTATTGTTCTCGGCGACGATGTCTCTGTTGGACCAGAGGGGCGATGTCCGGGACTGGGCTCCGCCGGGCTGGCACTGGGAGGTGTTACCTTTCGGGCGTAGCTTGTTAGGAATCCGGGTGACGTCGTCGACCCGGATCTTCTTTGGTGGCGGTCGAGTGGGCCACGCTCGGTGCAGAGGGAGCCGGCCCCGAGGAGGTGGTACGTCGCCGTATCAGGGAGGAGGACGAGCACGTCCGTCGCTACATGTATTTGTTGGATACGCCAGCGGTGTATGACAGTAGATGGTCGATTCTTCATAGGGTTCCTTATGACCCTGTGATGGTTCCTATTCTTTGGATGCGCAGCGCCGGTACCAGAGCACCCCGTGGCTTAGGACCCGGTCGTAGTTAGTTTGAGAGGTTAATGCATGTGATAGGAAGATGTATTATTGATATTACTCATGATATATTTAGGGTTAAATAAAAATGGACCCGAGCTATGTAACTGGATTAAATAAAGATGTATGAGCGATACTTTTGCATATTTGACAAGTTCCCTACTTTGAATTATTCTGCTAATGCTAACATTGTTTTATCTTTCTTTTGTATTAGTTAAGCAATGGATGGAGATGTTCCCTTCGTAAGCTGAGAAGGGGAAGAAGAGATCTTCTCCATTCTGCGGCAACCCGAGGATGGAGCTGAAGACGGTAGAGCAGAAGATGGCTCACAATTTTTTAACGAGTCTGATCCGAGAATGGAGCCGGAAGGAAGCAACGGAGCGCAAACTAGCAAGGAGTGCGATGACGACCCGCAAATTGGTGGACCCCCGCCGTCTGGCGAGGTATATTAAGCCTATGTTGATCAGATGCAATAACTGATTTGTATATATATGTATTAACAAATGTTTCTTATTTTTAGACCTCCGCATCGACCCAATCTAGTAAACGAGGCCATGCCAAAGGGATGGCCGCAGATGCGCATCTCCCAATTGAGGTCATCTCTGCAGAGCAAACCGTTGGAGCCCAAGGCGAACGCAGCTAAGTTTGTGCATCAATGCGGAGTTGTTGTTAGGGACAATGTTCCGATCAGCATTCAGGAATGGAATGAGCAAAAAAACTTAGAGGGAGCTAGTTATGTCAGCGACAGAACTAAAGATGTGCTTTGGGACAAGCTCAGAGCAAAGTTCACCCTACCGGTGTTGGATTGTCCCGAAAAGACAGAAGCCATGACGAAAAAAGTCAAGCATTTCGCTCTGAAGAAGATGGCTGAACAATTCAATAATTACAAGAACAGATTATACCGTGATTGGGTCTTGAAAAATAAAGTTCCAGATTTCACTAGAGCACTAGAGAGGCAGCGGGCTCACTGGAAGGCATTTCTGGAATACAAGGATTCAGAACTAGCCAAGCAAAGATCAAAAAAGAATAAGGAGAATGCAGGGAAAAAGAAATATCACCATAAGTTGGGGGAGGTGGCTACGTAAGTGCCGAGCCTAAGTGGGATCTGATTGAGGCCGCTATGCGCGAAAAAGGGATCACTCCAGTTACAGATAACTGGCCCCATAGGGTCAGAAATTGGATGCTTGCTCATGGGGCGGAGTATGACGCATCAGGTGATCTAATAGTTGATGAAACGAAAGAAACTCCTATACCCCGGAAAGCAATTCTTGATGCAATCGCCGATGCTCGAGAGGGAAGGTTTATTCCCGACAGAGAGAACGACGAGCTGACAAAGGGCCTCGGTAATAAAGAAAAAGGAGGACGAACACGAGGCAAGGGAGCTTCTGTGACGTGGAATGAAGGGTTTCCCGAGGACCGTGAATCTTATAGAAGCCGAGCAAGAGCAAGGAAGAGGAAGGAGCAGGAGGATTCAGACCGGTTGAGCAAAGTAGAAAGTATCATTAGCCAACAACAGAAGCAAATAGATCAATTGCGCGAGCAAGCTTGTCAAGGGGCAACTCATCAGCTGCAGCAAGATAGTCAAGCAGGTGGTCCATCTCAACGGAAAAGCAGCGTGGCTTCCGCGGCGGTCGGTGCTGATGAGGCATCGAAGCAAACCTACCCCGTGGATTTTATCACTGAGAAGACAAGTTGTGAGCTACATGACGCACTGAGAAACTTAACCGTGAAGGCGGCGGACGGCTATGCTTTAACTTGTGAATCTACAGCACTGTATCGTGGCAATGAGATTCCAGATGGCTATGCTCGTGTCGGCGTGGATCAAGTTGAACCCGCATTTCAATCACTCGAGCTTTACATCCCTGGAGATGATGATGAGAGGACACTGGGAGATTGCCAGGGTAGACTCATTCTATGGCCCAAGAAATACATCGTGTTTCCAGGCTGGACGCCAAGGCCACCATCGCCTCCTCCGAGTCGAGATGAAGAGACGACCCACCGACTCTCAGCCGTCTCCGCCGCCTCAGCCGACTCTCAGCCGTCCCGCCGCCTCAGCCGACTCCCCGCCGCCTCAGCCGACTCCTCAGCCGTCTCCGCCGCCTCCGCCCACTAAGGCTAAGACCGCCCAAAAGTCTCTAGCCGACTCCTCAGCCCACTCGATGGGTTTCCGACCCAAACCCCAATACGAGCCCCTCCCAAAAGTACCGAAGGTTCCTCCCCCAGACCTTACGACGTCGAGATGACTCCAGAGCAAGGCGCCGCGTGGCTGGCAGCCGACGCGAAAAGACAGATGGCGGAACTGGCTGCGAAAAGACAGCCCACGCCAAAGCAAGTATTTACGGCAGAGCAAAAAAAGTGGGCTACGGAATTTCTTAGTCATCCATCGCAAATTGAGATAAATAGGCCAGATGACTATGCACGTTGTCTGAAGAGAACTCACCCCAACACGACGACAAGTAGTACCTCCAGCGGGAAAAGAACAAGAAGAGAGGTTGCCCAGCTCGGAGAGCAGTCAAAACAGTCCATCTCCCCGCTCAAGGTGGCCACTGATAAGGGCTCCGCGCGCGTGGCGGATTTAGCTTACCGCGCGGAATTTGCTGCAGAACTTGGTATCTCACTTTCTCAACTGGAAGCAGAAGAGCTCCCCTCCCTTATGCCACCTGATAAATGGACCTGGGAATACGGGAAGTCTCTAGTGCCACCTGATCAGATCGAGAATCTACCAACACAAATGCTAAGACTGCATAACTGGTACATGGAAGTCACAAAGCTAGATCGAAAAGTGCTCCTTGTGCAAGTTACAGAGGAACATTTCAAAGGTAAAGACGAGATAACTATTTATCTTGAAGAACTCTATCAGTTATACCAGCTTGACGCCCTCGACTTGAGTATCGTCAGTACCTATTGTCTGTAAGTAATTCAATTCATTTATTTTCTAAAATAAAGTCTATAGCTCAGCTCGGTCATTGCCTGTTCTAATTATGCTCACTACGCTATTATGCAGAATGAAGAGTGATGAATGTGACAGAAAAAGAATCTATGAGATTGGGTTCGTTGACCCAACCCGAGTTAATGAAAATCTGCTACGGAACTACCACAAGGAAACGGTGGCCAACTTGTTTAGGTTCATAAAGAGGCAAGATTATAAAAGGAAGATATTGTTTCCTTACAACTTCAGGTAAGAGTGTTACTGTCTTGTACACATTAGTTTTTGCTTACTCGATGTTAAGTGTAACTGATTAGTTACTGACATATATAAACGTGCGCAGCGACCATTACATTCTGCTAATCATTGAAGTTGATGATGCAAAAGTTGAAATCTTCGACTCATTGGCGTGGCCCCAAGAGAAGTACCAACATATTAAAGATGTGCTCCAAGGGTATTTTCAATCATTATCGTACTATATCGGTCTCTTTTGTTCAATTCCTGAGATATCAAGTAACTAATTAATAACTCATTTATTCATTTGTTTGCCGGGCAGGATTTGGAAAGATTTCATAAAGATGACATCTGGTGATTTTAAAGAGGAGCTTAGTTTTGTTAATGCCAAGGTAAGTAGTACGAGCTAGGTTCGCGCATCTCTTTAATTCAAATTTCAATACCATCATACCATGCTTGATTATTATTTGATTGAAATCTATTCTCGTAAAGTACTGTGAAAGGCAGCCACTGGGGACCAATTTGTGTGGATACTACGTCTGCGAGTGGATTCGTCGGGAGGTCTCTGAGCGGAACCCATCGACATTTATAGAAGTAAGTGAACAAATATATTCACAGTTTTATTTTATTACCATCAATTGTGTTGAGTGTCATTCATAATTTCTGTTATGATGATTGATATTCATATTGATCTCCTTCTTTTATAGATGGATAGAATGCGGAGGGACCTGCAACCAAAGGACCGCTTTCGACCAATTCAAGAGGAAATTGCGGGATTTTTGATGAACTATGTCATAAACCCAAAGGGAAAATACAATGCCACCGATCAATAGACGGGCTCTAGTCCCGGCGATGATCATGTAATCGAATAGACGACGGGGTCTAGTCCCTGTTTTATATGATCTCTATGTAATTAATCGAATAGACGGGCTCTAGTCCCGGTTGTGATCTCATGTAATCTCTATGTAATTAACCGAATAGACGGGCTCTATTCCCGGTTGTGATCTCCATGTAATCAATTAAAAATGATCGAATTCTCATAAAGATTTCTTTTATGAATTTTTTGATATGCTATATGTATTTTTCTGATTTATAATTAATTAACCATATATTTTGCAAGATTAATCATAATATAAACAAAAAAAGAAGAAGCCGCCACGTGGGAGAATCTCTAGTCCCGGGTTGTATTACCACCCGGGTTGTATTACCACCCGGGACTAGAGGTCCTCTGCCACACGCTCTGCCCTGGGCCCGCGTGGAGCTCTCTAGTCCCGGAACTAGAGGGGGGGCCTCTAGTCCCGCCCAGGGCGTCCCGGGTACGAATCCGGTATGAGAGGGGCTTACGACCAGTGGACGCGAGGTGGTCCTTCCCCTTTTGTCATACGGGGACAAAAAACTTTCCTTTTTAGGGGTCGCCGTTCAGATCAACAAACCAACTAAACAATTACACAGTTGTTCAAGCCTTCTCGTTCTCTCTCTCATGATGAGCACCAGAGCACGGACAACATGAGTTTCGGGACATGCAATAGAAATGGATCATGAACATCACATGTACTGATGTACATGATCTGTAGAAAATTTCAATAATCAGTACGTATTGCTCCCAAGCGAAACCCAGTTTACCCAAAAGTCTAAAAAATGATGGAGAAAAGTGGACAATGCACTTCAGCCTACATTTATATAATTCAACAGTGAGAACGTTTAGATACCATGCATCACACGTTGTATGTGCGGACCACCGCAGATTGTTCTGGAAGGCATTTTACAAGCGGCGGAAGTTACAGGGCAATCTGAGCCTACATTTCACTGGATTATTTATGTACACCGATAGAAATCAATTGCTTGTAACCATTTGAGGATCCTTAGGGCTTTGCAGTGGCCTCACTCTTCGCAGCTGAAGCCTTTTCAGCAGCAGAAGTGAAAGATACCGGGAGGTGAGGTTTGTCATTCACCACCAAGCTCAATACCTCAGGTCGAGCGTAGTGGCCCACCACGTCAAAATCAAACTTGGCTCTAGCAATTTCTCCAAGGTCTGCACAAAACATTTAATTATAATTTTCTGAGATGAATTGTGTTATCCGTGCCCAGCAACCCCAGAGATTGTATATGAAAACAACTGCAGGAGCACTACGATAGAACCGGGTACATAAATGTACCTAGAAGATTGGGCTGCACAGTATTAGATAGAACATATATCAGGTTAATGTCTTACCAAGGTCAGCTGTAATCAGTGCCTCCCCGTCATAGTTGGGACCTGCCAAGACTTCTCCAGATGGTGAAATAATGACACTACCTCCAGGGCAAACAACAGTGTCTGGAGAAGGCTCTTCTCCTAAACCGGCAAATACATACTCAGATGGAGGCGGATAGTCCTTCCTGCGGCAGAACTGGTTTGCTGACAAGACAAAGCATCCCCCCTCTAATGCAATATGTGTCATGGAAGCTTGCCAAACTGGCCTCGAATCAGCCGTGGGAGCACAGTATATTTCAATACCTGCACACAACAGAAGATGTCTGAAGTAGCTCAAGTACATAAGATGTCAGTGCAATTTTTCATAACTCATCTAACTGGTAGTACATTTATTTTAACTTTCAAGGTTATCAACTTATCATCTCATGAGATCATAACACTACCTGATATGTTGGTTGTAAACTTTTACTACTCCCTCCGATCCCATTTAAGTGTCGTAAGAAAGTAACTAAGCTAGTTATAACACATAACACAGCCAGCGACACATATTTCGGATCAGAGGGAGTATTAACTCACAACGTGACAACATATGTTCCAAGAAAGAGCCTTACCTTTACCATACAGGGCTGTCCGTAAAAGTGGCATCTTATTTTCCCAACAAATAAGAGCTCCGATCTTTCCAAGCGGAGTATCATAAACAGGAATTGTTGATCCATCTCCAAATCCCCATATTATTCGTTCTAATGCCGTTGGCATGAGCTTGCGGTGCTTACCTAGGTATCGGCCTAGAGGATCAAAGAAGAGCACTGAACAATATAGAGTGTAACCTTCCCTCTCAATCACCCCCATTACCAAAAAGACCTTATATTTCCCAGCCATAGCAGCCAAGCATGTCACCTCAGGGCCTGCAGGTTTTTTCTGTCAGTGAGAAGATACATATTGCTAGTCGAAGCAAACCATATGTCGACAGTAATGAAATATCCAGAGAACTTGTTAGCGACACTAAAAAAAACATAAATGGAGCATTACAAAATCAATATGTAAGGGTGAAAATCAATATTGGAGACTTGAAAAAATCATCATAAAATGTAGCTTGGGCAGCAGTACCAGGCATAAAACAATGTATGGGAGATACATTTTCATATCTTTTGGGAAATTCTGTTCTTTATTATTCATCAATTGTATAAGGACGACAACGAGTGGCCAGATACCCAGTTTCCTTCATCAAGCTAACTAAATGGATATCTAGCTTTGAGGACATCATCCAAGGATTTCTTCCTTTTAGAACTCTTGGGCAGTCTAAAAGGAACATGTGGAAATGATGTTTGATTTTCATTTTATATCCAACGAGCGTTATGAACAATATGCATTTCAAAAAAAGTTTCTTTCCCAATCCAAAAAACAAAAGGAGTGACCAGCAGTAAAGCAATCGTAGACATATGCACTATGGTTCATCGTAAACATGACTAAATCAGATCTCAGCTGTTACCCAAATTACACAGATGTTCAGCCACAAATAACACACGATAAGCAAGACCAAATTCAGGTAACAGATATTACGAAGATAACACCTGAGTGCCTTAGAAGTTAAACAAATTCACCAAAAATAAAATAATTGTAATAAAAAGCGGACATACTCCATTACAGTCACATACCAGGCACATCTATGGCGGCTGCATGATACTTCTGGAATTCACCCTTTCCCTTGTCTTTTGGATTAATCCTACTAATACTGATCCCAAAGCCAAAGGTGGATCCACGAGGATAACCACCAACAAAAGCTTCTGGGAACACAACCAACTGTGAACCATACCCAGCAGCCTCTGCTATTAATCTCTCTGCTTTATCTGAAAGTGAATATAGCAGTTTTAGCAAAAGATTCACATACACATAACCCATGGTGATACATAACCATCTAGAAACGCATCCTCCAAAATGTTAGTACTTAGTATATGGCACATGTATCGCAAAAAAACAAACTGTGAGCTGTGTCCCCGTGCCAGGCAATCCCAGAGGTGGACATGGATGGGCACTTGGTTGTAAGACCATGATGGGGCGTACTACAGTTGTGACTAGCAAGTACAATGGTTTCAGCTTTTTATTTGTCTTGGTACAGTAAATCTCTGTTGGATCTATATCATTAGTGTTTTTTCCAACTGAATAAACATATAATACATTAGATTAAAAAATTGTGACATGCGTGTCCCTACAATGTTTTAAACTTCTCATACTGCCTACTAGATTTATTTAACATCAAAAGGTACAAAAGACAAAGCTTATGAAGTCTTCTAAGCAGCTCTTAGTTTAAGTGATGACCCTTGATTCCTAAATGTTTTTCGTGATATGAATCAAACAGAAAGGATATACAACTCTAGTTTCATATCCATAAAACCGAGGAAGCATCGGCAAGCTCGACATCGCATTGCGGGAAGAAGGCTAAGACAATGCTTACGCGCGTTAAAATCAAGGTATACAAGAGACACAATAAGGCTTACACATCAAGGGATACAAGAGACACAACCAATAATTACAATAGCAAGCAGGCAGCTTCTCTGGCACTGCATTACTACTCCCATTGCAATATGCCCTAGGATGCAGTAAGAAGACATGCCAATTACGGCAAAGTAACAGCATATGACAAATTAGGTGTGGGATTGTATCTCCTGTGGATTCAGAAATAAACTGCAAAAGAAAAAAATGTTCACATGTCATCTTCATGATTTCATTTCGGCAGATGACAACTATAACTAATCCAACACAAGGGTAATTCAAACCAAGAACAGCTGACAACTATGGCTGTTCTGACACCGCAATCAACCGTGCTATTTCTTCTGGTTCCAGCAAATTGGTCAGTTACGCCCATCGATAGTTAAAATATAAGGTTCGTATTCTGATCTCCAATCACCTATAAACAGCATGCCATCAGAAATAGTAGTACATACTTTATTCAGTTCACGATGCACATAGCTGCATCCTATGTTTGCCAATTTACCACCAAAGAACAGCATGCAAATTTTAGAGCTCGCCACAAAGGAAATCAAGCGAAGACCTCGCGCGCAAGTCCAGTCCAAAGCAATCACCGAAGGCAATCGAGCAGCAGCAGGGCTAGAACACGAATTAGCTAATTCATTCATTTTTCAACGCAAGGGAAACGCCGCGCGAGTACTTACCAAGAGTGGCGGAGGTGTCGTAGAAGACGGTGGAGGCCTGCACGACGGTGGCTCGTACCGTGGTGGCGCTCTGGTCGGCGCCGCCGTTCATCTCCACCTCGGCAATCACCGGCGCGCTGCCGGAGCCCGAGGGAACCAGAGCCATCAGTACGGGCCGGGGAACTCACTCGACCGCAGTACTTCCGGCATGAACTGGAGCTCGAGCTCGATGCAGAGGTAGAAGAGGTGGACACCCGGCGGCTAGCGGAGATGGTGGGGAGTGGGTCAGTGCACTACTGGACAAGAGAGCGCCAATCCGCCCTGGTGTGGTGTGGATGGTCGGGGGACGCAGATGGAGCAATGAACGGATGCTTCTAGGCGTGGATGGCCTTCTCCAGCTCTTTCCCACAGTAGTAGTACTTCTCTATTTTTATTTCCTTGGTGAAATTATTTGTATTTTCCTAATCCTTTTCTTGTATATATATTCTATGCACTATGTATATCATATATTTTGATGGAGAAGGAGGGTGGTTGTACCCAGCCCACCAGAGTTCAAATCCTAGATTTGACATTGGTGTTTCTCATTTAGGCGGAATATTCTTCAGTGGGAGGCGACGTTCCCGTCGACAGCGAGGCGTCTGTGGTGACTTCGTCAATCTCAAGACCCGACCGCCGGCTCAGTCTTTTGAAGGTGTTCATAGGGGTAGGTGTGCGTGCGTGCATTCATAGGGGTGAGTGTGTGCACGTGTATGTGAGCGTCTGCGTTGTACTGTGTTTCGCAAAAAAAATCATATATTTGATGCAGATGTAAATTCTTTGCACCTACAACTGGTGGTGGACGTCGAGGCGGCGGCCTCGTTCTGCTACGACGGTTCTATGAGGCAGAGCCGTTGTTTAGCGTGGGTCTGGGTGGCGACCTGGATGAAGACTGCGCGGGCAGAGGTTCGTCGACCCGACTGGATCGCCTTCGGGTAATGCGAAGGTCGATCTGGTTGCTACGCGGGGCGGCGGCCCCGAAACAGGTTGGTTTTGGTGGCGACCTGGATGAAGACTGGCGGGCAGAGGGTTCGTCGACCATGACTGGATCGCTTTCGGGTAATGTGAAGGTCGATCTGATTGTTACGCCGGGGAAGCGGCCCCGGAACGGGTGGGATTTGGTGGCGTCCTGGTGCTGTGCGGACAGCATGATCATCGACCTTCACTGGTTTGGTTTCGGAGAATGCGGAGCTTTGTCCAAGTTGCTACGTCGGGGCGACGGCCCCGAGGCAAGTGGTGTGTTGCGACTTTTGGTCGATTTGTGTCGTGTGGGCGGCGGGTCGCATCGTCTGTACAGTTTGTATGGTTTTGGATCCGGTTTCCCTTATAAACTGGGTCAATTCTATTATATCTATTCGAGCGGTGGATATCAACCACCTTAAGCTCAATACGACTGTCGGCTAAGGAAAATGGATATGTCAAAGAAAACATATCCCTGCGGCTAAGTTTCGAGAACTTATAGGTTTCACCTGGTTGGGAATGAAAAGCTTTGTTGTTGTTGTTGTCGTCGTCGTCGTCAACGAATGCAGATGCTCATGATCTAAGAGGCGAACCCACATTAACCTGATGGAACAAACTATTTTAGCCACAATAGGAGTAGCATTCCGAGCTATCTTCTTGAGTCCTCAATCATATCATATAAATCCGCGCTTTGCAACATATATTGGGAACGCACCGAGACTGTGACAGCAAACTAAAGCCCATGACTGACAGCATAAGGAACGAACGATAAGACCTGTAAAATACGGCCGTAATTGTGTACGTTGACAAGGATCGTCTCCATTTACATGAAATAGAAAGGCACAATTATTGCTGTACTGTCAAACACAGAGTACCAGATGATAGCTTTGTTATACACGGAAATGCAAACATTACTGGCCATCAGGTCTTCAAAGTATCGTCACACTTTGCGCTTGAAGTCTTATACCGCGAAAGACACAGCGTGTTTTGGTTCAGTCTTCACAGTCAAGCTCAGCACCTCAGGTCGTGCATAGTGTCCCACGACGTCAAAATCAAACTTTGCTCGAACAATTTCTCCAAGGTCTGCAATCATAAAATTTCTAGTAAGAATTGTGCTTTTGATGTTTTGGTGACAATACAGATTTATTGAGGTGACAGCAGCATTACTGATAACTAAATTACCAAAAACATATCAACGAATCAATATAGTGTGTTGTGCTGTGTATAAATACCCAAACTGATACGTATATAGCATAGAATTAACTTGAAGTTCTTGGTTTCTTCTTACCTAGGTCAGCTGTGAGGAGGGCCTCGCCTTCATAGTTGGGACCTGCCAACACGGCCCCAGATGGCGAAATGATGGAACTCCCTCCAGGAGAAACAGCAGTTTCTGGGGATGGCTCTTCATCCAGGCCACCAAAGGTATACTCAGGCGGCGGAGGATAATCTTTTCTGCGACAGAACTGGTTTGCTGAAAGAACAAAGCATCCCCCTTCAAGAGCAATGTGTGTCATGGAGGCCTGCCAACTTGGCATCCCATCCGCAGTGGGAGCACAGTATATTTCAACACCTAAATAAGAAAGCAAATCAGATAAAACATTAACTCAAGTACATGTCATGGTTCATTTTCAGCATTTATCTCTATCTAAAACTCTTAAGTGTTGAGATTGGGCAACAAATTATGTTGCAAGAGGTTGGAATACCTTTGGCATATAACGCTGTCCTTAGAAGTGGCATCCTATTCTCCCAGCAGATGACGGAACCAATCTTACCAAGTGGAGTATCATACACGGGTATGGTAGATCCATCTCCAAACCCCCAGAATACTCGTTCCAGTGCGGTAGGTGAGTTTGCGGTGCTTTCCTAGGTAATTTCCCAGAGAATCAAAGGAGAGCACTGTGTTGTAAAGTGTGTAGCCTGCCCTTTCAACAACCCCCATCACCAAGAAGACCTTGTATTTTCCAGCCAATGCAGCTAAGCGGCTAACCTCTGGGCCTGCATTTATCGAATGTCTGTAAAATGGTCTACAGAGCTAGCAGATGGATACTGAAGAAATATTTCGGGACGGGCAAAGATGAATCCAAAGGGAAGTGGAAGATATGTACATCAAAATAAGACTATTAACACAAACGGCAATGGAAATACGCTCAATGCAAATTCTAACTACCATATATGGTGTCGATGTCGACCGTTAACCAAATGGTCCAAATTTGTTGGATGTGCTTTGTTGATTTATTCATTTTTATCAGCGGCGGTTAACAAGAGGTGCATGCTCACAATACTTTTCACTATGCTGTGTTCAGATGATTAAAATCCAATCTACATGAATAATGAATTACACCAATACACCATCAACCAGAAGAATAATACAGAAATTTAACAAATACAAGTAGTAAGGACAAAGCCTCAATGTTTGTCAATTATGGAGCTTTACCTCTATAAATGATGCAAGACACAGGAATAAAAGTCAAATATCATACACACTTCAGTTCAGTAACATGACACCTGTAATTTATCACCTTGTGGTCGGACAGCAAGTTTGAGGTTTTTGGATGATGCAGGAAAAAGAAGGGATGTGTTGTATTACACTATTTTGTGCTGAATGCTTCATTTCTAGCACTGAACGATCTAATATATTGTCAATGTAACAGTATCACATCAAAATATAATGGTGTGCTTTGAAATTATGGATAGAAACTGCAGTTCCAAAAGAGGATAAAAGTTCAGTTTTGAGTGCATCCAAAGCACAATGCACACTAAAAAATGATACGCATAAAGCAAAACATGAAGCATGATCGCTATAGTGAAAATAATGTATAAGTGAGCATATACTGATAGTATCTTGGAATACCAGGCACATCTATGGCAGCCGCATGATACTTCCGAAAGTCTTCTTTTCCCTTGGCAGATCGACTGCCAATAGTCAGTCCAAAGGTAGAACCATGAGGGTAGCCACCAATAAAGACTTCAGGAAAAAGTACCAACTGTGAACCATATCCAGCTGCCTCTGCTATCAATTTCTCTGCTTTATCTGTCGATCAATGCAGTCAGGAAATGAGTAGCAACATAATAATCTCCCATCTTGAAAGTGTTTCATGTTCATAAATGAATTACATGCATACAATATCCTACCAACATGCTTTTTCCGTTTCAAAACTTGAACTATTCGGGCCTAATATTTATTAATCTTGGTGTTCACTAGATTTGGTGGAACATCGGTTGTTGCAGTTAAGTCAGTGATGATATAGTAAATGCAAAGACTAAAGAAAAACGACATGTATGCTTCAACCCTCCAAAAGGATTCTCCCACTAGGAGAATGTAACTGTAAGTTAGTCTTCACTATCTTAAAGATTGCCATGCTATCCAATTCTCCTTCCCCATAACCACAAAGCATAGAGCAATAATCGCTTCGACTCGTACATAATTGAGAAAAACCCATATATGCCATCAACATCTGTCCCCTTGATATCCAAGATGGATAACTTATATCAGACCAGCTGACGTAGTCTCCCATCAGCAAGGGGAGACTGAGATACCTATGATTTTTTTTGCCTAATATGCATGTGTAGCGCATCAAACGCCTCGTTTTTCGAGCAACAAACACTGTCTACACAGCTTACTAACTTGCTGCTAAGAAAATTACACCTACTACTATTCAAGACAGTCAGTCAATTCCTTTTCGATCTCGTCCATAGACACTGAGTAAACATGGCGCTTCCTTTCCACATCTGAGACCATAGTCCAGAAAGGGGAATAATATCACAACTCAAGTTTGATAGATGCACCATTTTTGGTTTCTTTACTATTCGAGGCATGAGTCTGATCGTATCCAGGAAGGCGAGCTCGTGCTAGTGAGACAAGCAAGCAGACACCGTGCGCGCAGCACGCCATCGAAACACACACGAGCGAGGCAAATGATCGAACACCCTACGAGCTACTAGCAACAACAGGAAACCACAGCGAGAGCAGAGTCGGAGCACGCACCAAGCGTTGCAGGTGTGTCGTAGAACACGGTGGAGGCCTGCACAACAGTCGCCCGCACGGTGGTGGCAGCCTGGTCCGCGCCGGCGTTCATCTCCACCTCCGAAATAACCGGCCCGCCGCCGGTCAAAGCCATCCCCACCCAGAAGGAAGGGCGGGGATCTCGTGGGGATGCGGGTTACTTGTTGTGCTTCTTGCGTAGGTAGTCGCGGACGAACTGATCGCGGGCGAGCGTGCGCGCGCGCTGGGGCTCGATGTTGACGTAGGAGAGGTGAACGCCGTAGGTTAGTAGCCCGGCGCCGAAGGCAAAGAGCGCGACGGTGGATAGCAGCTGCCGAGGAGTGGACGGGGAGCACCAGCCCATCCGTCGGAGGTTTGGTGGGCAATTTTTATAAGGGTAATGGAGGAGCCGAGGAGAGAGCGCCAGAGAACTGGAGGATGACGACGACGGACTGAATTTCACTTTTTAGTTTTTACCCCCTGTAATTATACATTTATAACACTAACTACTTATCTCGTCAAAATTTGTTACCCTTTTACAAAGCTTTGATCCTCTCTTTTTTAGATTAAAAACTTTGATCCTCTCATTCTGATACATATCGTGAATAAGGTGTGAGGGGATGGTTGCAATTCAAAAATGTCAGGACGATGATGAGGAATGAAATAAGGTGTGAGGGGATGGTTGAAATTTTCTATACGGGTATTTTGGTAGAAATCTTATTAAATGGGGTAATATGTGGGAACGTACAACCATGGGGTAAAAGCTGGAATTCACTCTAACTTCTTGACTCGGCAAAATTAAGAATAAATTCTTAATTTCTTAAGTTGTACTTTGCATTGTGTTTATCTGTATATTGCATGGGGTGATCTAAACTTTGTTGAGTAGAGATTTCTTGCACCCGAGTTCCAGTGCTCCCGCTAATTTAAAAAATCGAAAAATATATTAATAAGTTTCAAACAAAATCAAAAAAAAATCATGCATATTCTGGAGGATGTATCCTATAGACGTGTGAAATCACAATGCAAAATACTTTGTATTCTGACCTACACAAAAATGGCAAATTTTCAGATCTGATTATAGTTAACAATGCACTTTGAAATATGCAAATTTTGTCATATTTGTGGACTGTAATATAAAAACATTTTTCATTAATATTTTGCACGCTTGTAGTATACATCGTTAAGAACATGCATGATTTTTTTCAAAAATTTCTGAAACTTTTAATATATTTTTCATTTTTTTAAAGTAGCCGGAGCACTGGAGCTCGGGGCAAAAAACACTTTACGGTTGTTTAGATGATATATAAATGTCCTGGTACACTACGCGGCATTTACTTGTACAATGTACAATCCAAAGTTGTTAACAAAATCATAGAATATGATATTTTCAACTTCTTAGTTTGGATGATCTAAGGACAACCTTAACTTCTTAAGTCTAGCGCCATTGCATTTTGTTTAATTCCTTACTATAGGTCAATCAAAACTTTGTTGTTTAGATGTTATATGCCCTTGTACAGTTCAGCAGTATTTGGCTTTTTCGGATTGTAGGGATTTAAAGACATTCCACCTACTATGAATTTCTACATGATTTTAGAACACATAAATTTTGTCAGATGTGTATTTAGACGATCAACAAAAATCAAACTCAAAAATTTCAGAGGATTGAGGAGAGAGGTGCGTTGGATTTCGCAAAATAAAATAAATAAAATGAGTGTTGAGTCATCAAAATTTAATATGGAATAGAGGACATATGAACATATTCCATATAAATTGATGATCTCAATCCTACGAGGGCCTCGATAGAAAAATCTATGAATTAGAATCCTCCAAAATCCCTATGAAAAAATCTAGAGAACAGGGCCCAGCGGTTGGAGTCGTGGTGAGCGCGCTCAACGACCTAAGTTCGATCCCCATCGGGGACGAATTACCAAAATTCTCGCAAAAGAGCACTTGTTCTATAAAAAACCCACCAAGGACAGCCCCCAAGTGTGATGGATCAGGATATTGCACGATTCCAAAGTTGACAATAATAACAACGTAGTATCTGTACATGTGAATGTAGGGTGGGCACAAATTTGTGTATGTACTCTTTACATTTACATGCAACGAGATCTGTTCTTTCCACTACTGTCTACTGAACCCACTGAGCAGACGGTAGCCTGCCCTGATGCCCACCTCGAACCCTAGCAAACACAAGAACTGGTAAACAACTGGAATCAGAAAGACTAACGGCACACATAGATCACTTGGCCAATTTGCTGCCCTCTGTTGTGCAGAAATGTATTTGATCTGGGGTTAATGAATCAATTGCATTCATGGTAAATAGACACTGATTGTAGTTTTTCTCCACATGCTTCGTTTCGCAAACCAATAGTCCTAATCATATGCACCAGATTAAACAAAAAGAACAATTAAATCCAGAGACTGGCCATACACCTAGATCAGGTTATGTTCATTCATAAGGATTCAAATGTAAGTTCGTCTGGTGCCACTGGAGCAAATCAGTTTACAGCATGTCTAAGTGACAAATTTAAGAAATGAGACAAGCTTCATGGAGACTGCTCGGACACTTCTTTTCGGAGAGTAAATTGTCAGTGGGCAGCTTACTCCACCTCTTCCAAGAAATCCTTGATCTCTGCTGGGGTTAGAACTCTGCATTTTGCACAGAGAGTGTTGCTAGTCAGGATACAGAAAGGAATCTGTACACTAATCAAATGGCCTTATTATGTCAGTCACAACTGATAAAAAGAGTAGTAGAAGCACAAACACATTGGGCATATACTGAAAAAGCGGCAAAGATCACTTATTACTAACTACAGGACCAGGAGAAACTAGTTGAGAGTGGCACAACTTGTTAGCGAACAAATGAAAGTTATCATGACAATGTTCAGAAGTTAGGATGACATGCAAAAAAGAGGCAAAGGGAATATTGCCTCTGATAACTATGTTGCAGTAAAAGCAGTGTAATTGACTTTGTATACATACTTGAATTCACGGTCAGCTCGAATAACTCCAATTTCAATGTTGTTGGCAGAGATTTGACCTTCATATCTGCAAGTCCAGAAACAGTCAGTAGTCAAGAAGCTACCCAATTGAAGTAAGCCAACTACAGGAAAAATGTAGATACCCTTCTTTCAGAGTCAAAATTGCAGTATGGATGGCATCATCCAGCTCCATATCTTCTGTGTATCTACAAATAAAAGCTATGTCAGTTAAATCATATGAGCATGGAGAAAAAGAACCTTGACAACATAAATGCTGCCTGTATTACTGAACGGATGGAAGATTATACAGCAAGAGAATATTGACTTATTATGATCATCAGACGTAAAAAGAAACAGCACTGAAGCCTTAACAGTGAACAATAGTAGTGATGGATAGATAAATCTCCCATCTACCTTTTCTCAAGAAACGTCTTTGCATTTGACACATTTTTTCCCATAGCTGACGCTTTCCAGGAGAAGTACGATCCTGAAGGGTCAACCTAAAGAAA